>CM055962.1:21172087-21772087 GCA_029531755.1 Holothuria leucospilota | reverse complement strand
ACAAGATGTATTATGTGGAAAATTGAAGAAAATTCTGCAATGTCTGTGTAATTGAAGGGAAAATTTATGTGTGGGGTACAGCAAATCTGATTATAACTCTCAAAGCCATTTTAAATGTGAACACCCATTCATTTCATAACCTTCAGAATTCCTCCTGATGCTTTCTTTTTAGTTTACAATCTGATGCAAATAGCTAGCTCACAGTTGGGGACTTGATTTGTTTTGATTCATCCTACCCTGTCACAATCTAATGTAAAGTGGTTCTAAAGAAAAAAAATTCATCAGGAGTAAGACAGAAATCAGTTATCAACTTCAAGGCTGCTGTTTCTGATGTTAATCATTGTACAATTCCAAATACCTCCTTTTAGACTGTCAAGGATTGTAATAGGAAATGTCTTAGGAAGATTAGGTCATTCTTTTGCAAATGTCTTAAAGGAAGAAATTCACAGAAATTCCTATCTAATGCACTGGATTTTGAAGAAAATGTTTGCTAGCTTTGTCTTATCATAGCACTGGGGCTGCGATAAAATCCTTAAATAAGAATGTATGAGAAAAGAAGTATACCTTTAGGTGTGTTTATGAATGGTATTATTAGATAGAGATGTTTGTCTTGGAATTATATTCAAGGCTGTTTCTGTCAGTATTTAGGTAGGAATAAGCCATATTACCTAGAAATCACTGCTTAGAGGGAAAATCTAGTCATTCCAATTAAAGAAATCAGATTCAGTTAATATTCAGTTAATATTTATGAAAGACTAAGCTTAATTGCATTTAATACTTTGCTGAAAGGGATGCAAATGGAGTGATGCAAAGTCAAATTAATGAGATTCTCACATAAATTATTGAGATGTATCTCAGTTAATTGGGGGATTTTCTTGAACCCCTGGAAGAAGTTTATCAATGGCTGTGTGAAGTTAAACATCAGATTATTTGCTTTATTCATGATGTATGATTTGAATCTTCTAATCCACAGTAATTAAAGGGAAACTCTAAACAGCATTATTGTATTAGACCATAATGTTATCTCAAAATCATGATAGAACAATTTCTTAAGATGATATCCCCCTCACTGATGACTCCCCCAGGTGACCGAACAATTCTCCTCTTTCCCCCCCCCCTCCCCCTCCTTCTGGTGCAATGGACAATTCCCAACCATGACAACAATTACCCCTCAGACAGCTTCTCAGACCAGAAAATATGTAAGTGTTCTGAGTGAGAATTGTCTGGGAGGGGTAGGGGGTAGGGGCAGGATGGTTTGGGTAGGAATTGTCCTGGAGAAGTTGTTTGAGAACCTTCAAAACATGCTTCCGAAGACTGCATTTGGCCATTTAACTTGAATTGTGATATCTCTTGTTTCAGGTGACATTAGGCTTTGGAGAAGATGGAGACATGAGAATGCTGAAAGATGTTCATCGTACTGCAAAGAGATCCAAACGAATGCAAAGTGATTTACATCAATTGAAGGCTGCCATCTATGGAATGGAGAATGATTTGAGATGTCTCTAATAGGTGGTACATAAAAACCTTGAATTTTGAACCGGAAGTTTCCCTACTACCCCTTGAACCACTCAAGGAAATAGCTTTGATACATAGAATTAAGGAGACACGTCAAAATTTGCAAGGAGATTAGAGGTGTCAATGCTTAAATAATGTGTGCACGAACATATCTGCCTGTTAATATAAATACTGCCAAATGTGGGTGGGAGAAGTTGGGAAACTCCTTGCTGCTAAAATGTGGCATTTTGAAGGAAACTTGGCTTAACTGTGTATGTAAAATATGCAAAAAGAAATTGTGGGAAATTTTAGTAGTTGCTTCCTGTGAAATGAACTTTTCTTCCAGCCTTTTACCATATACAGAGTGTACTTTAAGATTCAAGGTACAACTTAAATTTAACGTTATGGATGCTGCCTGGGGATAATGGCCAAAAAGTACCCCAAAATGTTGGAAAACAGTATCTTGAAAGTTCACCATTGGTACCATTTCAGTTACTGAGGAACTGTAGTGGGGAGGAAAGTAACTTTTAATTCTTTCTTTTGAAAAAGATTTGGTGGAAATCGTTGGCCTTTGACCATATTTAGTTTCCCTAGTTTTGACAATGTCATGTTCAGGCCCATACCCAGTGGGGCTTTCACTGGTTTGCTTGAACTTCCTACATACAAAAAGGCCTATGTTGCTACCCTTCCTTTTATAACTCTGCATTTTATCTCATAACATGGTCCACACTTTTGAGTTTTGCAACCTTCTTTAAGATCCAGCCCCTACTTTAACTTTATGATCTCCCCCTCCCCCATTAAAATGTGGTCCATATTACAAGCTTACAGTGATTCCGAGGTATGGACCCCAAAAAGATTAAAATGGTTACAGCCTAGGTTTAGACTTATAGTGAATTTTCATAGGTCGAAAAATTTGAAATTGTCAAGGGGTCACCTCAAGTCTCTCACCAGGAGGTCTGTCACTTGGGCCACCATTTCAGAACCATAGGTTCTAGAATAACGTGAAACTTAATCTGAGAGGTACTATGTATGAAAGGTTGGTTTCATCGTTTCAAGATTCCCTCTGTATGCTTCCAATGTTTGTTACTATTTTGAAAGGGATGGTCATTTTTTTTTAGGTCAGAATTGAAAACATCTTTAGCAAACAGTTGAGATATAAACACTGGGATACAAGGAAGGAATCTTGTATCATCCATTTCCTAGGGAAATATGATATGTCATGTTTAGCATGTTTTGACAAAATTCAGAGACAACAGGAAATCCTTTTTAAATTTTGATTTAATGTGAATACTATAATTAAGTTAGTCTTGTAGAATTGATGTCAACATTATAGTGCCTGGAACATGTTCCAGGCCTAGCAGAAACTTGATCTTAAGTATTAAGCACATCAGGGTTGGCTAGCTTGGTAAAAGGAAGTACTTTATGCTAGCAAGGACTAGGGATAACCTTTTTCCTTGCCAACCTTTTGTGGTAACATTTGTTTACGAGCCGTGTTATAGAGGGAAGTTTGGTTGAAATTTAAAACAAGCACACCTGTAACTTGATCCCATTCTGAGTGACCTTGTAAAAAGTTCAGAGGAAGATTGACTTTTTAAACCACCATTTAAATAAACCAAGTGTCTATTGTAGTGTGATGTACTTACAATACAGTACTAAGTTCATAGCCATTGGACTGTCCCTCAAAATGTAGTTAGGCTGCTCTAGGTCATGTGAGTTTGCCATAGATAGTTATGTTACCTTTGTAACATTTTATAATGCTTTTATAAATACAAATAATAATTGGTAATTATATTCTGCATTAATTAGGATTCAGTATCTAAGCAATCCTAATCAAAGATATGGCAGACAATGGCTGTGACCAGTGAAAGCTTGTTGCCTTTCAGACGTCTATAGTTCTGTACAGTGTTCATGAAGGTCTTTGCACCACCTGGGTGGAGAAAGGCCATTGAGCTAATGCACCTTGTACAAAGACCCAAATTATGGGCAATAGTGAACCAGCAATCCTTTATAGTCAAATCCAGTGCCTAAAATGACCAGTTGTCTGTTACGCTGCAAATAACTTTGTGCCTTGCAGTCCATTTTTTGTATGCTCAGGGAAATGTGAATATACCTTTGACATCCTTGTTTTGCCTTAGTCACGTAATTATGCCTTATTCACATAATCACATTTCTGTAATTGTGTAGTTTGTTGTCTCAGTGTACTCCAATGTGAAGAGAATGTGCACTTGACACTATGGATATTGTTTGACTCTGTCCACATTAGATGGCAAATCAAATACAAGGCTTCAGATACAAACCTACAAGTACAGTACAAATCTTAACACACAATGTTAAGAATAGACTTTTTTCCAAAAGCAATTGCAAAGGATTGTGGGATTGAGTTTTTGTACATTTTTTTTGTTAGTGGCATTTTACTGTGGGGGAAAATGACGCATACCAAAAGTCTGTCCCATAATCCTTTGTAATCACTTTTTGGGAAAGGGTATATGGAAGTATCCTGTCTTGACACATTCTCTGTACTACATTGTCATGAAGATATGTTCATAGCTGATGTAGTACATCTTGCTGGTTCTCTCCAAATACCTATCTTACATTAAAATGTTGCCAGATGATAGTTGCAGGTTAAAAAGGGATTACAAATGCAAATACGGGATTAGTAGGTGCAACATTGAGTGGTTGATTGTAACTTGAGTGATTTTAACATTATCTGAATTGTCCATTCCTCAAGGAAACTCTTGATGATTATCTTTTCTCTTGCAGAGAAATGTGTGATGTGCTATGGGTATGCATTTTGTATCTTATATAAATTACAATATTGGCACATCTTTATGGAATTTAGTAGAAATGCAGTTTCTTTACATTTTATACATACTCTGAATGATAACCTAAGATATGTCAATTTGTAGTGGTGACCTTTGATGACAGATTTTAGTAGTGGGTGCCATCACAAAATGTGCCTTCCACAGTATTAAATTCCTAATATTGCAATTCTTTATTATTTTATGGTAAAAAGAAGTGTATATATCAATATCCTTCACTGGAAACATTTTCTATTGTAAAAAGTCTTTTAAATAGAGTGAAAAATTTAATTTACATTAAAAATTTTTGTTTGCTTTTCTTCCCACAACAAACTGATTTCACATTCTGGTACCTTAATCCTTTCATACTTAGGAGTCTCATAGCCAGCACTGGCCCAGCAGTGAGGAGCCAGGGTCCAAACCCTCACTAAAAATTGTGCCCACAAAGAATGTTGCTATTGCCTTAACGAATCTTCTCACTCCCACTTTGAACTCCTTATCTGGCTGTGGCTTCCTGGTGACTCTTGCACTTTTCATACTCCCTACTGAGAACTCATCCGAAAGAGACTGCTTTCTGTGTTCGAGGATTGGTGTTGTGAGACTCAGATGTGTAATGTGTGGGTAAAATTATAAAATCTTCATGTCAGTAAGGGTTGTAGCTAGATCAATTTTAGAAGTATGCTCCATATGAAGAGTCCAAATTGAGCAGAGTTAGATCAGGTTTTACAGGTCAGTTTCTAACCAATTGGTTCAAGTTGGGCCATGGCCTTTTTTTCCAGTTGTGGCTCACTGGCTTGTTTTCCCTACTCCATTGCTTATGCTGAGTTAGGTATATCCTTAATTTATTTGGCCTAATATTGGTGTACTACAGTATGTGAAAACATCCTGGAAAACACCACTTCCTTCAAAACCAGTTGAAAGCCTTAATATACCACAGTGGTTAGTGAAGTTAATACCAGGAGGTGGTTCCATGCTTAATGACCACAAGTCCCAGGTGATTTCTGTTCTGTACTACCCAGTGCCACCCACAACAGCTAGGTACCCCATGTCAGAACAATAATGAGTTTGTATGGTATTTTCTGCTTAAGATAATTTTAATGGAACATCTAGTGGAACGTCTCAGAATAACCAGACAATCTTTATACTCTGTAGATACTCCACCTGTATTATATGTTCATATAGAATGCTAACCTGAGAATGCTGCCCAGGGATGTAGCTAGCCAAATTTGAGTGCTGGGTAATTGTCTGACTTGGGAAAAGTACCTCACCCCACCCCCATGGCACCTACCCCATTTTTTGAGCATTTTTCATTTTTCCCTCATTTTACTTTAGGGAGTAAATTAAGGGCTAGTTTTAGGGTCTGGGTAGGCAAATTTGTGGTGGGCGAGGAGACGTGTGTTTGCCTAGAGTGCTGGGTGGGAATATCGAGTGCTGGGTGTCACCACCTAGCGCTGCCCACTGTAGCAACATCCCTGATGCTGCCATACAAGTATTGGCCAAAGTATGAATCAAGGATCAAATTTTGAAATGAGGATCTCCTCCAGTAGCAGTGGAATGTTGCTTTAATACAATTTAGAGGATTTGTAATCCTTTTCTTGCATGGAAGATATTTTCCATGTTTAATTTCCAGCAAACTTCCATTTATTTGTGGTTATCTATAAATGAGTGGAAACTATTTACAACACAAAAACATTAGAAATAAAGACAAAAGTATCTGAATACAGTTAGAAACCCATGCTTCTATTACTTTTGAATATTGTGACACAATGCACAGCATTTATTATGCTATAGCCAAAGTATCCACAGACATAATCATCAAATGCCATACACATAAACCTGAAAATAACACGACTGCAGGCTTTTAGACTTGTTTCAAGTCACAAAGAGCACTGTAATTTTGTTGTATTCTGAACAGAAAAACAAACTGATATCCAGTTTCTGTCAACATACAAAATGATAACACATAACGGATCTTTGTACATTCACTGGTCACGTCATTACGTGCTACAGCTTTGTCATTTTTCTTTCACATTTTTTTTTTTTTTAATTTTTTACAATTTTTGCTTGTTAGTTTTTGATAGTGATACTAATTTTCTGGTTTTATTGCTGATACTGGCAAATTGCACAAGTCTTTGTTTCAACAAGATCAACAGCATTTCTGGTTCAGCCCTTCCCTTGTAACATTTAGTTATAATTTTTTTCCCTAAAAACTCTGTGAAGTTTACAAAAACAAAAAATAAGGATGAAATAAAAAAAAATTATAATCTCACCAGGAGACATAGCTGTAACATATAAGATAAATTATTTTCATATATACTTTATCAATCTGCATATCCCATTTAAGTTAAGGATAAATGATTATAAAACATTAAAGGATGAGTTTGAGAAAACAAAACAGTGTGAGAACATTGGTTGGCTAATAAACATATACATATGGCATAGTAACTCTTGGCTGAACTGAGTAAAAGTGAATAGTAATTATAATTATATCTATATTGCAAAAATTTACAATGGTTTTGGTTTTACTAACTTCTGCAAGTCTTGCTTCAATTTTTCAAAAAACAAAGTAATTAGTTGATTAAACCCCAAAATTTTTTCCTCTGCAGTGTAATTATAATTACAGTGATATGATGAGCAATAATTTTAATTTCCCTACACAAGTTCAAATGGGACTAAAAGGGGATGGGGTTCCACTGCAGATACAAGGCAAAGGTCGTCAAATTTACTACTGTTACCAGATTTGAAGAGCACAGTGATTAATTCTTGACTTTCATGATCTGACCTGTGGTCACTGAACATTGGGCAAAGAAAACTTAACAGGCCCATTTCAATTGTGTCACATTTCTAAAAGAAAAACAAGAAAATAGCCAATTTGGAGATAAACAAAAGGGGCAGCTCAGGCATATAGCCAAGGGAGGGGGTTGAAACCTCTCCCCCCCTCCCCCCTCCCAGACCTGAATGCAAAAAAGGTGATGCCTCCAAATCACCTATTCTGTGGGAAAATATTCCTGCATAGCTCTCTGCCCCTGGCCAGCAATCCTCATTACAAAGAAATGCCCTGGGGAGGGCTTAATCAAAAGGTTCCTCGAGCTCACTAGGCTAGTGTGGTCTGAGCCCCATCCTAAGCCACATCCTGGACGCACCTGCTACAATTGTACACAGGTACACCATGGCTACTCAATGTTCTCAATTCTCCATGTTTCTGCATGATACTGGGTTAAGGTAAGGATGTTAGGGTTAGTGGCTTCTATTGAAGTCATGGTAGAGATAGGGCTACAAGCAAAAACTATTTATCTCAATACCTCTATGAAATGAAAACAAAAATGTAAACACATTACTCAAAAGCCATATGTCTGCTTGTATGTACATGTCAGAAAATAGAGGGTGTCTGAACATAGCCCTGTCGAAACAAAGATGTGTATAAACCCAGGTACACGAACTGACCAATGAAATTCAGCCACTGGTATACCTACAACATGGTGAACAAGCACTTCTAAATGTGCATGTCTGACACATACATACAAGCACTGCAGGTATGTATCTTCAACATGGCATCAGCAAAGCATGACATCACACAAGATGGGGCTATACTTGCAGGTAGGGTAAGGCAGTTGGAGGGGCACATGACATATTTTAAAGAATTCCTTTTCTTTTCTTAACTCATTCTCTTTGGTTATGATAGGATTCCACCTAGTGGATGGTCATACAGTGTGCCAAAGTACTTCTGTTCATAGAACAAACTCCATGGGCCTATGACACAATTATGCTGAACACAACACTATAGGATAGGTGGGTAGCCTACCACATACATCTATACATTATACCAATATGACACTATGAGCAACCCTAATCTATAAATTATTGTCCTTAGATAACAAAATAAGCAGCACAATCTTCCTCTCATCTTCTCATTCTACTTGTTACGATGAGAAACCATACTTCCTCTAATTATGGTAATGCATTTGTACTTCATTCAAAGGGCCAGAGCTATCACACCAACTAGTAAACCCCAATTAAGGTGGGTCTGTCCATGTGTAAATCATTTTAATCATGTGAAAATATTTTTGTTACTGCATTGCTGAATTCCTTGTTTATCTTCACAATGCAATGGTTGTGATAAAGATGATAAATGTTTCTAACAAAAATAAGAGGAAATTGGTAAGATTTAACTGGTCTCAAGATAAGATTGGGGTGATAGCTCTCTACCCTTAAAATCTAACAATGTTACCCAAAGTTAAGCACAAAAACTATATAAAGGCCTTTAATAGAAGAAGTTTTATAGAGAAGCAGGTCACTGCAAAAATGTTGAAAATTTGTCTTGACTTTGGTTTAGTTCTTACAGAAAATCACAATGAGAATATCCAGTTGCAAAGATTAAATGACTTCTTCTGATGTTTGGTTCTGCCCAATTCTTCCCGTGTGAGGTCCCTGGCACTGGCAAAGTCCCTTCAGTTTACTGTTAACTCGGAATGAATACCATACTGGGTTTTACGGAAAGTAATCAAATCTAAGTTCTGTAACCCTGTGCATTTTAAGCACATTTCACGTACAAAAATTTGGACAACTTTCTGCTGCTTATTTGGCAAGAAATTTTTAAGAATGCAACAAAAACAAGCGATTCTTCATACATGCATGTCACATTAGTAGGCTATGCTATCGCAACATATATAATAACTACCATTATTTTAAACCAAAGAGTAAATTCTCTGCAAGCAAAACAGACATCTTTTAAAGAGGTAGGAATGTGGGTTTTTCATTTAAACAAAATAGCAAAGCTGAACACTCACAATAAAATCTCCCTAAAAAGTAAATCCTTGCTTCACCTAGAGAGAAATGCATACACCATTTATTTACTAATTGTAATTCTTTTTAAGTGAAAAGACAGTATAATCTTAAACTATTAATCAGAGGGAAGATTAATCTACTCATGTTTTTTCTTATGAACTTGTAGGCAAATAGATTGTGCTCTGCGATTTTTGTCCATCTTTTGGGTGATCAGAAGTGGGGGTGGGGGAGGCATAAGTGTCAATGGCAATCGAAAAGTGAGGATGACATATATTAAGGAACATGAAAAATGGTGTTAAAGTATAAGTGGATTTTGTCCTCAACCATGAAAAAGTGAGAGGGACATGTCCCTCCTGTCCTCCACCTGTTCAAGCCAATGGGGATGGGGGCATAAGATTAAACTAATGGTTCTTCCTTCTGAAAGAGGGGAAGAACTTCATCCAAGGCATGATTTCAATTGGGAGGGCTGAACATAAAGTGAGATTTGTTTTAAAGTTATCAACATAACTTCTGATAAGCCAGTCAACCTTTGGCTTTTTAACGGAAGTTTGCCATTGAAGAACAATTCTTCGTTGCATAAAAGAGCACCATGTTGGTGGTTTCTGTCTTAAAAAAAAGAATAAAGAACAGAAAGACAATAGTGACAATTCAAGCTTCTGAAATGTCAGGATGCTGACGCCCATCTCCCTGTCGGTGGCCAGTCTTGAAATCCGCTGGAATAGGAGCACGGCTCTTCTTTGGAAGTGGCATCGTCGCATTGATGTCGATAGGCTGTTAATGAGACAGAGATCAATTGATTTAGCAAATTTGGAAGAAAAAGTTCTGTCTATTAAATACGGTAAAAATGCGTAGCATCGCTTTTACCTTAAAAGACATTACTTGTAGTAGAGAAAGAGGACTCCCTCTGATGTGTTGTGTCTGTAATTGGCTTGGAATTGTGAAGTGCTTGTGAAAAATCAAAGATTGTGAATTGCTTTCAGATTTATTTCAGTGCCTGCTTGCCAATGTTGTGCATGTGCACTCTGGTATTAAATGGTCTACTTACCGACACTCCACTGTCTAACGATGTTGCACTGCTCCTATGTACTGACATTGCTGTAAAAAGACAAAACAAAATATAACCAGTTATATCAAAAGGGTAAAATCTAATGAATTCAGTTTATTTCATTTAGTACAAAAGAATGACTTGTCAGTGACCTAATGTGAACTAGTATTCTTGCACCTTAAGCTTGCACAAGTAACCACCTAGTAGCTTCCCTCACTTTTCAAGTGAGCTAAGATATTAAGCAAAAGGCAGCTAGCACAGAGTTTTTATTCCCTTTCACAATTCCCACAAGTATTTTATTTGGGGTACAAAGAAGTTTTCATACATTAACAAACCAAGATTTATGGATACGTAATACTAGTAAATTCAAAACAAGACAGCTGTGTGACATTATTTCACCAAAAACGTTCACGCAAAAAGGTAAAACACTATTTCGTAGGTCATTAATATTATCTTCATCCAAACTTCCCAATTTCAAATGATGCAACATTTACAATTCTTGTTAAGTGCACTATTTTTTTTTAAGAAAGACTATAGGCACAAACTATTGGCAATGCTGAAAAGTTAAACACTGATACATGTCATGTTGCACCAATGAAAATTGAGTGTAATTTAAACATGTTTCCCTTTAAATCCATCCAACTTTTGCCAAAGGTAACTGAAAAAACTTCTACACCCACAGAAATTTGAAGACACTCTTAACATTGTACAAACATGGAACAAAAGCATAAAAATGTTCTTAGAAAAGGAATACAGAGTTGGTAGTATTTGACCCCTTAACCCATCATACAAGTTATACGTGTAAGTCATTAGAGCTCTAATTAGGGAACAAGCCAGTGAGCCACAACTGGAAAAAAGGCCGTCGTCGTCTCGACTTGAACCAATTGGTTGGAAACTGGGACGTTAAACCTCATCTAACCTAACCTAATTAGGGAACCACCATTAAATCTTATCAGAGTAAAAAGAAACTATGCCCTTGAAACTCATACAGAGTTCAATCAAACAATACAAACTGACAATGTGAGAGGAACTATTCATTATCCTTTTATTTCCTTGACATGGCTGGTTGACAGTTAATGGCCATGTGCTCATTCCAGGCCACCCAACAAGCCCAACACACACTTCCCTACTTATTATTCATTGTACAATTAAAGAATATTTGTGGCATAAGTTAATAGTCATTTACATTTTAAATGAATTGCAACACTAAAACACATCTAATTTTTTAGTTCCATCCAGGTGAATGTTCTGTTCATGAATCACAGGAATGAATGGATACTGATAGCAAGACAAAAAAGGGAGGAGTGTTTATATTCAGATTTTGTAAACAGGACATATTTTTCTATTCTTGTCCTTTTCCAAAATACTTTTCCTTTGCAAATATAACAGAAAGGAGACACCTTCAGGTCAACCATGTACTTTATTACTGTCAGCAACCACAATTGCTGAAGCAGCATAATGGCTGAACACTACAGCATTACAACTAACAGCAACCAAAGTTGGTATTTTAGCAAAATTTTGGAAAATTGCTCGAGACAGAACCAAAACATATCTGTACTTTACCTGAGGCTTCCTTGATGTCAATTAGTGAGTTGGATAGACTGGTTCTCTTTAATGCTGCTTCGCTAAGTCCTGGGGCTAGGGAATCCATGCTGCCACTCAGGTTGGGATTGCTGGCAAGACTAGCTGTGTCCAGGCCAACCCCAGAATCTGTGTTGCTATTTTGACTTTTCCGTATATTCTTTTGCCTCTCAAGCTCAGCTGAAAACAAAAGGAGGGTGAGAGGATGGTTGAACAAACTTTATGGAGACGGTAAAAATGGACCGTGACCACCGTTTCACAGGAAAGTCTGTAATTTGAGCAATCTGATGCTGTGCTTCAATAAAACAATGGGTTATGCTGAATGAACTCTGTTACATGAGAGCTTCATATAGTGGGCAAGTTTATGAGAAAAGGTATGGTTCCCAGTCTTGATTAATGAAGTAAACTTTAAACATGAAGAACCTTGTTTGTTTCCCATCTCTCTTTAGAGAGGCCACCACCTAGGGACATCTCCTCTCATACAAAAAAACAAAGGAGAGTAACATGAAAATTGACAGGGATGTCAACAGCTTCTCAAGATGGGGGGGGGGGGAGGGGGGAAAATGGTCTTCATGTGAGCTTAACTCCTAGTGACAGGGCCTGCATAAAGCTCCCAGAACATTTTCAACATTCTCTGTGGTGTAATGTGAGGGATTCTCCTGCCACTATAATCCATTTTTTAGCCCACACTTGGCAATAAAGAGTATAGCATATGGTATGCCTATTATTTCAAGATTCTGGAAAAAATGTGGGGGTACAGTGCACACAACATAATATCCCTCCCCTTTCAAAACTGGGGGACCATGTCATCCCCCCCCCAATCCCCAACCAGTTGGCACCCATGTTAAATGAGAAAAATGTGTGACCTACTCTACCTTTGTTGTACAACATCTTGCATACCCTTCTTAACTTGAAGCATCTCTAATTTTCTTAAGAGGATGATTTAAAAAATCTAGTCTATATCGCCTTGGCAATGGACACTATCAACACTTTGTAAACAACATGGCAGTCCCACACAGATTCTATGACAGATTGGTGAGTAGTATCCTTCCCATTACAAATTGTGCAATATTCAGGAAAAGCTGGTTGCCATGGTAACTCTTTAGTTGTGTTTTGTTATGTACCCCTACAATTTGCAACATGTACCTCAATCTAATGGTATAAATATAGGATGCCTACAGGGTCTCATGTACCATGGGAATTCATTTCCTAAATATCTCAGGAAATAATTCATCACGAACAGGATGTAATGTAACACTTTCTATAGAGATAGATATTATCTAGTCACGATATCAGGGAACACGAGATGTGATGTGCAGAAGAAGTTTCTGATAGCAAAGGGCTATACTAATCCAATACAATTATGAACTAGTCTATTGGAAATACATGACACAAGTGGAACAGGGGAGTGTTATACACATTCACTAGTAAAATTCATCAAGTCTGCCATTTTTTAAAGTGTTCCATCCTATGAATGGTATTAGGGCCATTCACATGACATATTTAAACTTTTGTTCATGCATTAGTGACTTTGGAATTGCTTTCATATTACCTATTCAAATAATTGTACACCTCAAAGAGTAACTTGCATAAAATCCTAATATGCTGTAAGTCATTTGATCTATCTACATAGTAAGACTATTACTGTAATCTACGAGGGAAGGATGGATTAAATAACCTTTTTTTGAAACATCTGCACAATTAGGAAATATCCTCCTATTTCCTGTTCAAGCATCCTTCATTGCATTTCAGAACATAGTCCATGCATTTTGAAGGTCAGCCAGAAGGTATTTTCCCTTTAAGCTAATATCAAATACAACATTTCATGACGAAAGAGTTAATTTGTCATGATTTTTACTCGGATAATTGTAAATGCCTTTGGCAAAACATTTACAAAGACCATTTTCCAAATACAAATTTACAAAGGATTGTGGGATAGAGTTTTGGTACAGATCAGTTTTGGCCAGAGTAAAATGCTATTGACAAAAGTGATGCATACCAAAACTATCCCACAATCCTTTGTAACTGCTACTTGGAAAGCGGTCAGTGTAACATCAATACACAACCAGCCAGTGAAGTATGGCTATTAACGGCTGGAGCATGTGGTTGACACTTTATAAGAAATTTTATGTCCCCCATGAATTTTGTTTTTCTGTGAGGGTGGGGACTGACAAAAAGTAATCTCATCAGTGTATCCTGTCCACATGTCTATATCTGCTTGTTACACTACTGCAACTAACCCATTCATTTGTACAAACTACCACGCAACAAAACCAGACACTTGTTAGGAAGCAAAACAACCTTCTACACACCAAGTACTATGCAAAGAATAGAATACTGTTCAAAAGCAGCCCAAGACCATGGTGTACAAACACTACTACAGCCAAGTTCAAACAGACTGAGTTTTCATTACATAAAAAACTATTTCCATGGTTACCAATCGTTCTATTTCTCTAAGCAAAAGTCAAACTTAGTTGTTGAAAATGTATAGTCATAGTTTGTTTACCCTTCAAATTTTAAATACCCTCATCAATGCATTAATATGGAGCAGACAGTAATGGGGCTTAAAAAAGACAGTTGAGAAAAATCCTTCAAAATTGACTTCAGGAAGTTATTACTGTACATATTTAGCAGAAACATGCATTTTGCACTAAGCCTGAACTGGTCGGCATGCTCGAACAATCTCCAGGTCTTAATGTAATTCCCTCCCAGGCCTTTGTGAAGGGAGACTACGATAGTTGATAGGTGGGAGGGAATATTACCACATACCTATTAAAGGGAATAGAGTAGCAAATCTCAATTCAAAATTATGTCCATCGTTGCATTTTTTTTTTTTTTTTTTTTTTTTGCATTCTGTATTCTCTGTATTGCATTGAATCATGTCACCATTTTCCAGCTTAATTTAGGCAACGTAACTCCTTTACCTGTGATTAACAACATTTGTTTGGTAGTTATCACAAAAAATACTTGAGAGGGACTTCCTTAGAGGCGGTCTAAAATAGCTTGTGTATCAAACCAAGGTTGAGCCATCGATTTCTGCCCTTTAAGAGGCTGCAGCACATCAAACTTGTCATCAACACAAGGATGGGGAGGAGAAGGCACATCCTCCGTATTAAGGGGTTTATCCACATGTTGGAGTAGTTCAAGTGTCAGCTAAAATGTGTGAGTGTTCTTTTGGGTATGCAGGTGAATTAATGTTTGGCTGGAAAAACTGTCCAGGCTGACAGGTATGCTTCCACGGAGGCACCTGGGAAAAATTGGAGATTCTTAGAACCACCAAATGCACAGGATTTTTAAAAACTTCTTTTGCAAACATATTTGTGGTGATAAATGTTAATAGCCGAGGTTAGGTGGGTGGAGTGACTGTTTTGAAATTCTTGCAAAAAATGCCTAATGTTTGCAGATTATGTTAAGATTTTGTAATTGTTGTACGATATAAGGAATAAAAGCTTGTTTTCTCAATACCTGCCAAGGAATATACTGCCAAAGATTTTTTTTCCTTTTCAGCTTGTAAGTAACATGAAAGTCGCCCTTTACAAAATTGAAAGTCGCCCTTTACAAAATTGAAATTCTGAGTGCCAAATTAACCCCACACTCTTTATACCCTTCTGTAAGTCTTTCTTTCAAATTAAATCCTTCAAAGGCTTGCTCACAAATCATTGGTATCAGTTTTAGCGACATAATTCAAAAAATACTTCCAGCTGGTTATAGTAAACTTCTGCCATGACAGATACTCCTGACATTTGATGTTGTCTAACTTGATCCTTTGATCAAACTGAAACCATCCTACAGGTGTCTAGACAATTGAACTACTTCATGACCGCAAGAGAAGATTTGCTGCGAATCTGCTCAGCTTTAGATGTCAACATATTTAGCATATTAAGAGGCTCCTTTCATTCCACCAGGCACTGTTATTCACATGCTGCTAAAACCACATTCACTGATAAATTACACAGGAAGGAAAACATCCTATGCATGAGAGAGTTTAAGAGAAAGGAGTCTTGTATTTGCAGCAAGGGATGCTGGGATATGCAGGGAATCCATGAAGCCAAATGACAACAATCAGGGCCTTGTTACACAAAGAGTTACCCTTGATCTTAAGGTTGATAAATCCATGCAACAGGCTCATTTGAATCAACTTTAAAGATCAAGCAAAACTTTTGAGCAACAGGGCCTGATATGACTTCTTTCAACCAAACATACCACACATCAGGAATGCAAGTCATAATGTGAGTAACACAGTAAGGGAGATTGGGGGAGGGGGAGATGGGGATATGGGGTATGAAGTTTAGTATCCAAACCATCAGGACTAGTTATAAGAACATCAGTTATCTACTACACCACCGGAGAAAAAAACCACCTTGCTAAACTCATGACACAGTGCAGTCAATGCCGTTACTGTTTGGAATTCACGTATTTGCAAGAACTTCAACCCAAGTTAATTGCACAGCATTTCCAACAAAGTGCAGAGAAATGTTACTATAACTGTATGAGAACTGTAAAAACTAGGACATGCAACATTCTGCAATATATTCATTTTTTTCTCCAATGGGCTAAAGGGCAAAAAAAAGCACCAGAATATTACTTTTAAACATCAACAGAATACATCAAATCTCTGTTGGTTTAACCCCATAAGAATATTTCATATTTTGCAGCATAAATATTGCATACCACTATACTTGTAAACTGAAGTGTTATTACTTGCAATAAATTTATCAATTTGTTCCCCTTGCCACCAAACCCCCCCCCACCCGCACCAAATCCTCTCCCCCTTCCCAAAATTTATTCTGTTTCTGCAAATGAAGGTGTGATATGCAATCTTGATGTGCAATAAATGTTAGGTATTATCATGAAAGATTCTTGTGAGGTTTAAACAAGAAGAGAATTTGTTTGGTTCACAGGCCCCTCAGATGTAAGGTCAAAGTAACTACTAGCTATTTGGCTGAATCGGAAAACTAATTCTTACGTTATTGACTCTGTTTTCTTCATCGTGTTTAGGTTCAATGTGATCCTATCTTGAACCTCTCTGCACACAGCAATAAGTCATCACCTCCTACCAATGACTGACTGACACGGAATACCACACAGATTTAAAAGACTGATTTGCCAAAAAGGAAACAATTTGTCTGCTCTTATCATAGAATTGTTGAGTTAGTTGTGTTTTTTTACATGTATCTGAAGTAGAAATGTCAGAAGCTTTCCCTACTGCTAGTTATGGAAGGGCAATGGGACACATATAGACTGAGTAGGTGCCTGATACTTTTGTTAAAGGAACTATAACAGTATATTTCACTTACCCTCAATGGTACCTGGTAAGGAGAAGGGAATATATGGGGCATACATAAAATTGGTGGAATAAATTCCCCTCAGCTATGCAACCTCACAACACATTTGTCTTTAAATGCCATTGCCATTCATGGATGTACAGAAATATGGGATTGCCCATGTTTGATAAAAAAAGATTGAAAATGATTTGCATTTCTGAACGGGGTTGCCACAAAACACAAAAACAAATAGACACAGCAGGTACACCATTGAAATACTGCTTGTAGTCAGCACAGTGCACTTGAGCAGAGCGCAAGACGAGCAGCATGCAAAAATAAAACTTGGGTGCACCCTCACCTTCCCATTCGCTCTTCTGAACTGGGAGTTGGACTAAAATCAAAATGTAAGGTAAAACAAAAGAAAATAAAAACACAATATCAGAGGACGCATGCAACAGGAAAAATGTACGGGGCACATTTCAGCTTATAACAGAATAGATGTTTGTTGCAAAACATAACCGAAAGGAAAATCAGGCCAAATAGGAAATTACAAGACTGAGTCTATCTTAAGGTCTTTCACTTTCCAGGGTTCATGTACTTCCAATCTGTATGAGCCAGTGTGCAAGAAGCAGTTTGCATTCAAGAGAAATGTGGAAAAAAGGGTTCTATAGGAATGAAACTTCCACCCTAAACAGCTTTTAAGAAAGCATTGCTAATTCTCATCTCCAAAACAAGTAAAACCTAGGACAAGGTTAAGTCTGAAGTATTTAAATTTGATTGAGTCGAAAATTTGCACTCCACAGATTCAAACACATCATTAACGAGCAACCCATGACATGAACCCTCATCAGGTTACAGTTGACCGGCTGCAAGAACAGAAAAAGAATTAACTTTCTCTTTCTTTGTTTGAGGAACTAAACATGGACTGATTTTTTTTCTATTGATTGATTTGCTTCCCATTTGGAGGGCAGCTTCAACCATAACTGAGCCTACAAATGTTTTCAGAGTAAAAATATGACACTATATTCATTAATTTCATGCCTCCATCTTTTTACTTAACCTTAACTGGAAGATGATGACCCCTTTTCCCCCCAATAATTAAAACATATCCCTCTTTCAAAAGAAGTCTCTATATTTCTCCTAAATCACCTGACAATTTATTAAAATCAACTGCATTTTGTGCCTACAAGCATGAAATCCACCTTTTTCTTGAGAGGAAAAAAGTAATGTGCAGCAATGTTCAAGCCTTTCAAATGCATCATTCAGGCCCAGTGATGGCAAAAACTTTTTCGTTTCAAAACTCATAGAAAGCAACAATAGATACAAAAGCTATAGTGACAAACTAAATTTCTTCCAGTGTGCATGCAACATCGAAAGCTTTCCAAACATTTTTACAGGACAAATTTTTGCAATTCAATTGTACTCACTCCCTATCCTAATTTCTTCCATCTCTGCACACTCCAAAATGGTCTCCCGTAAGTCAGCAACAAACTTCTGCCTGTCGTCAGGGTGTCCCGCACAAAACGTAGCAAGAACCTTGTCATTAATAGTTGAAACCAGCCTTATACCGAAAGGATAATCTGTAGAATATGAAACGTTACAACACTCAAGACATGAAATGAGCAAAGTGGATAACCAAAGAAGCATATATGAATCAAAAAAATGCCCAAAGTGAGGGAGAAGTTTTTGAGCTTAAACTACTGGACAATATCTCACAATATCTCAGTACCTAAACTTGACTTTCTCCATCAGACTTTCTTGTTGAGGTCCTAATGTTATATAAGCAACTATAGACCTTATGCACTGACTTCACATGACATTATTTTGGAAAGCAAGCACACTGCACACACGACATAGATTTCGCATGCGCATGTAGACGATAGATTTCGCATGCGCATGTAGAAGACATACGCCCATATCCTACTGGTGCACAAATCAGCTGTCTGCATTTGTTGGTGTAAGTTGCAATGATATGTGCTTACCTCTAATGGGGGAGGGGGGCAGCTTCTGTTCTGTGACATCAATGCATAAGGTCTATTTTAGAATCCTCTAAATCTGGGTCCATAAAACATCATTAGATGCCTAAATCATAGAATTTAATAATAAAAGCCTGTGATGTCTAGGGACTTTACTGTACCATAGTGTGTCAAAAACTACAACCTGGCTGCTATACCAAAGTTGCTGTATACGGTCAGTCTGTGCCCTTCTTGGCCACAGAACACCAATCTGTAGCCTACATCAAAACTTAATAAGAATATTACTCCTCATGAGACCAGCTATCCAGTGGCAATTTTCATCACAAACAGAAAATAGTTGGACATTCTTCCAAGGTAAGTGATAATTTCATCATTTTTAGAAAGAAAATAGTTGCTTCATATCTATCATTTGAAAAGCATCAGATCTGTGTTAAAGTCAACTTTCTTAGGATGAGTTGTCCACTGAAGGCTTCTCAAAATGCATTGCACTGGTGGAGAAAAGTTTGGGTGACAAAAAAACGAAAATGCCAAAACTGCCAAAATTTACTTACAAGAAGTAGAAAATTCTAATGCATTAGTTCCCTGAAGAGAGAAATGCTTTTTGTAACCAAATTGCACTGTTTGCTTCTTGCGATATTGTTTAGTGATCTGCAATGAATAAAAACAGTATGATTAGGAGGACTGAAATCTTGCATTGCTCCATTTTTTAGTAAATTTCAAAGTACAGTGCTCTACCGGTAGATACTAAAAATCCTTGAGCCCACAAGCCTGACTAAAGCCCTGCTACAAGATCCAAGTTTCATTTGAGGGTCTGGAGAAGTGAAGCTTTATAGAATACCCCTACAATAATTAACCCTTTCACTATGGCAGGGGACTCATACCAAGCTTTACTTTCAAAGTTCAAATTCTCCCAACTAAGTTACTTCTAGCCCCTCCCAAAACTGTCTTCAGCTCTTAATGTAGACACAAAACTAGTTTAATGCTTAAGGCCATATCCTGGTGAGCATACAAGGCCCTAATATGTATTAATCAGACCACTGTCTGTGTTTGCTGTGTAATGTGAGCTACTATGCATCTTTTGAATTTGATGTTAATCAAAGAGCAGTCACCAACTGGAAATTTCGGTTTCCCCCAACCAAAAATGTACTTGGGGTGATGAGTGTCTGTCTTTAAACATTTCTCTGATGTAACACTTACCAGTAACATATCATTGAGCAGAAAGACTTCCCTAATGTGTTTCTTGTCCTTCTTCGTAGGATCATTTATTTCCAGCAGACTGCATGAGCTAACCAACCTTCGATGGGGTTCTGCCAACATCTACAGATAAGCAGGGAAAAACAAGAAATGATGAATTTAAAGCATGGGTTGTTAACTTGAAAGTTTGATCAGGTACAACATTGTGGGGGGGGGGGGGCTGAAGTATGCTTCTGCCCCCCAAGATCCAAGTGCAAAAATCCCTTATTTGTCTCTTCTGTAAGAAATGTCAAAATCTGCAGTAATTTACCTTAAAGTTTGTCCAAAATTATGCACCAAATTGCATCTGAGGACCCTCAAATACCCAAAAATTTTTCAATGGGAAGGAACCCTCCCCCAGGATGGCGATCTGAAACAAGGTTCAGCCCCCCCCCCCCCAAGTCTTGAAAAGCTTCAATCATCACAACTACTATCACCATGCACTGCAGACAAAGTGGATGGTTATTCTCTATCCACTGACATTTCATATCGAAGGAACTTTCTTCCACGGAGTTCACAAATTGTGACATATTTTGGGAGGATAACAACCTTCTGTGATCCTTCATGTTTGTCCCATGAAGACAAAAATAGTGGTTTTCTCTTTTCTTTCCTGTAACTTTTTGTGCATTCCATCTTTCTTTCCTTCACGTTTGCCCAAGATAAACATGTTTTTCATTTCTAAGAATGATAATGACATTCAAACCATGCACGTCAATTGATACAATTGGCCTTTCTACAGAACACAAGCTATGTATCAATCCTATTTGAAACCTTTGTTCATTGGTACCAGCAAGACAGTTTAAAACCAGGAAACTGAGCCTAGATTATCCACTTCTGGCATGTTTCGCAAGAAACTGAGGCAATTATTAGCTAGAATATCCTAGTGAGGTCATACTAGTGGAAAACGGATTCAGGAAGAACGAGGTTTCTAGTATGCAAAGGGTCATTCTTGTGAACGCAGAGGATCTTACAAGCTGTGACGTCATTATGAACGTCATGTACAGTGTGGGTGCAGAAAACACAAACAAGTCACTAGTGATCAAAAGCATGATAACAATGACATGTGAAACTTGATAAAATTAAAAACATAATATCAGAATTGTGCCTGCATGGAATTTCCTACATCAGTACTTAGGAAGGAGTTATTTTAAGAGCACTTTGTATGTAGTATGAACATAGGTGAGGCAGATGTGGGAATGAATGTTACGTAAAGAAACATACTTGAGAGCTTTGTAAAATGCTCTTCAATCCACTTAGTTTACAGTAGAAAAACCGTAAGATAAATAAACCGTAAGATTTTTTGTAAGTGGGGCATTTGAGATTTGACTTGTGAGGTGGTTACTTTTGTGTCTTTTCCTTTTCAAATTTTCTGTGTCTTGGATATTCCTGTTTTCTGTTTTGAGAACAAGCCTTCTATCATTAAGTACTGTATGGTGTCTTCAACAGTGCAAGGTAGTTCACATGCCTAATTACAAAACTACATTACTAGATGTCATTTATATGTATCATCATGGCTCAAACTAAACAGAGGTACAAAGGCCATAAATCTTTGGGCCCCTTCAGTTTCCCCTGATGCCCCTCAACCAATACCAAAGGCCATAATGGCCTTGATGCCCTTTGTACTACTTCTGTCTGGTGTCCAAGTTTCTGGGCTTGATAGCCCTCTCACTTGGTCTCAGTGCCCAGATAAATTTCTGCAGGCTGAAAGTCGCTTGACGGTGGCCTTTCCAGTTATTATATCAAAATCTGTTTCATTCCACTGCTATTTACACTAACTCTGAATTACAACACTTGTCATCCACCTGATAACTGTGAATCACAATTCTTTTGTTTTAACTTCATCACAAAAGCTGTTCAAAGTTAAAAGTTAGTCAGCTTGACAGCACATGTTACTTCAAACTGATCTTTCATTTTCAGTAAAATATTGTCTATAAGTAGAAAAATAACAGATGTCTAATACAGGTGGGCAGCTTTTTCCACCTATTTACCAGTACAAATACCACCCAAATGCTATGTTTCAAAAGATGTTAATAACTATACAGGATTAGTCTTCACTGGAATGAGGCAATAAAAGATTTCCTGGCGATGTCAACCAAAATAGATTAAAAAGTACTTTACCTCATACACAAGAAACTGACAGATTACTTAGACAGGAAGAGTGTTATTACCTCCAAGAAGTACATTACCATGGCTAAATGTTGATTTAAACAAATAAAAAGCTTGCGCTAGATGTATGTTAAGTGACCTTCACTCCAAAATTGGGGAAAATGACTAACAATTGATTTTTTGGGACTATTGCGATAACTGCCAAGAAATTTGCTAAGGGAGGGTATCTTTAATGTCACAAATTTTTGGTTATTTCTGAAAATGAGGGAGTTATGGACAGAGTCATGAAAAGGCTAAATTTACTTGCTATGCGCGGGTATGTAAACTAAGAAACAAAAGGGTACAACAAGCACGTTCCTCAGGCTGAGAAAATGAAAGGGGAAGAAACGTTCTTTAAGTTACAACAAAACTATCAGTAACGAATATTAGTACGGATTGACACCTGGTTAGGAAATTTAAAGGTCTGTTTGACATTAAAGAGTAACTGTATCATTATCGAGCGATAATAATGTATTTGACAAAACATAACTTTGTTGGTGCATTTTAATTTTACTGAAAAGCCTCTACATGCAATTCAACAATGCTCACTATACAAGCTTTGCTGCATATCTGGTCTGTTAGAAAGATCACAAAATGACTGTTAAAAGACTGACACAACTAAAAACCTACAGCAAAAAAAAAGAGATGATTACATTTGTTTTCCTCTCATGAAGATTGAGATAAATGTTGAATTTTCATTGCAAGAACATGGTCACAGAAGTCAGAAGATAACTGGTCTATCACCTGTTATGCTTTGTTCCAGTCTAATGACTATCATACCAAGACAGGTAAGACCAATCTGTCAATGGCCTTTCTAGTCTAATGATGGACAGAGAAGTTTGACTTACCGGTCTATCACCTATGACACTCTTTTCTAGTCTAATGACAGTATTGGTATGGTCCTCTGCCGGCTGGAATGGCTTTTGTTTTATCCTATGGTATATTCCTTCTAGATACTCCCGATCCACATCACAATTATCATCAACACCTGTAAAATAGAAACAAGCCATGAAGCCATGAACTCAACCATTTCTTTTAGAATACTGTATCAACAATCATGAATATTCCACAAATCCCTAATTAGCCCCCATCCCCACCCTTGGTTGGAAGTTAAAAGAGATCAGTGGACTTGGAGGAAAAATGAGAGAATTTGGGGGAATGGGGGTAAGTTGAGGAAATGTAAACTCCTTCCCTCAACCATGCAAATTTCTCAAATGCTCTGTAACTTTCTGCTTTGAGATAGTGGTATCTCAAGCTATACCTTCCAAATATCTGATGTTGAGGGGTAATTAATGTTGAAGGGACTCTGAGTCACTGACATGTACCTGAGAGAGCCTCTCTTTATGTCACCTGATGCGATGGTTTAACACACCAATGAGCTAAATGGATCTTGTCAAATTTTTGGAGGGTCTTATCCGTTCTACTAGGGACCTCTTGTATCACAAGGATGAAAGTTTCATACCTGGATGACTTTTTCATGTCCCTTTAATTGTAAAAACAGAAACCTGGAATTCAAAACATTCCACATGCTTATCTCATTTCAGAGTGGGCAAGTCTGGACAAAGTACCGACAAAGGTACAGGCCACAGTAATGATATACATTGACGGATGAATCACATGGATGCGCACCACGTAAATGACATGGTAATTGCTCATAGTATGACTGTATGATTGATTTATGATCAATAACAACCAGGCCATGTCTCCTAAGCGCTATCATTCTGTGATCTTCTATAAGGTGAATGACAGCGCATGAAAACTGAAGATAATTGTGACAAATTGTTATTCTTTTTTTTAAAGATGTTCCAAGGGTTACACTGGGAAATTATTTTAAATCCCCAAAAGTAGTCCTCCACAAATCTTATTTTAATTTTGGGGAAGAAAGGAAAAAGTTACTGTAAACTTACTGTAAAACTTTATTACAACACTAAATATTATACTGCACTTACACTTTCTGGAATTTTTTTTTTTTTTTGGTCACAGTTAAAAAATATCTTTCAGATCTCTTAAAAAAGGAAAATTCAAATAAAGCCAAGCCATGAGGAGATTAGATAAGTCAAACCAAATTGGTTACTACCTCCTGATAGTGATATGGCCTTGCTATCACGCACACATAGCTAATACTGGTTGACTGTTCATTTCTGTTCAATGTTCAAGACAGCGATAAAATTTCACTTTGTTTCTGAGAGACTACATTAAAATATACATTTGTTGCACAATGCATGAATAACAGAAACCAACTCTTCAGTTGAAATCTTCTGATCAAGTTTTCTGAGTACTTTTGAAAATCTGTTACCTGAAATCTACAACAAAAAAAAAAAAAAAACAAATGTCGGTGACATCGTTTTGTCAATCACTTGCCCACCTGATGCTCTGAGGGACACCGGAACAATTAGCTGTCATTGATGAACATCTAACCTCACTGGAGTATCCTCCCTGTATCCATAATTTCCTCAGCTCCAATACGATTGGTTGCAATTGACTCAATTGACTCTCACTTACTCTAGTAAGCCTTTAGCAGCCTCATTTATTGGCCTAAATGACATCCTCTGGTGGGAACAGGGCAAAGTACTTACTCCGGAATAAATCGGACATTGAAATATCAAAATGATTTCTCTACCAGGCAGATGATGGTTTTGGTTTAAGTTAACAATAACAATTCCTTCCTACAAGTTGTATACTAAGCCTAAAAAGACCACATCAATTTTAGTGTCACTCACCTGAAAGATTCTTGATGAAATCTTCTTGCTTCATTTTCCTCTCTGATTTGACGTTTGGACTGTGAAGATCAGTGTTCAGCATAATAATTGCAAAAGAGAGGATAAAGATGGTGTCTACACTGCGGAAATTCTTTATATTGTCTGTATTGCACACACAGAAACGTTGAGCAAAAGCCTGCACACAAAGAAGGAAAGAAAGGTAGATATAATGGGAGGACCTTCTGCAAATAAGCCAAAGGAGAGTTCTCTGTCAAAATTCATCACAAAACTATCTCAAACTAAGATTTATTTCAAAGTAATGTGTGAAATATTTCAAAGCATTAATTCAGACTATGAAGCAAAGAATTCCCAAGGGATGCTACACAATTACTGTATTATACACCTGCCCTGCGAAGTGTGCTTCGAAAGCATTACTCTCTATATTTTCACACAAATTTGTCCCACCAAAGTCATTACCAAATCACCCCTGACAACTGTATATTTCTCAAAATCACAGATGATCCAACCCCAGGCAAGACAAACCCACCCTAGCATATAAACCAGACTTGTCGTGTGAGTACATTGTCATGAGTAAGAGTACAGGTGGAGTGTCTCTGGTTGTGAGTACGAGTACGAGTCCAAGTACCAGTCCAACTCTTTCATGAGGAAGAGTACAAAATTTTGGATTAGCCCCACTGCATAACTTTCAAATTCTGTGAGTACAAATGTGAGTACAAATCCATTCTCAAAAGTATGAGTACAGGCACTTGTGCAAACCATGAGTATGAGTACATACTCACTACAAGTCTAATATACATATGTACCAGGCGTGGATCCAGAAATTTCGAAAAGGAGGGCTGAAAGCCCCCTTGAATATTCTCCTAGATTAATATTATGCATATGATGCTAATTTTCGTGTTTGTTATTGTTGATGTGGCAAAAAAGGGGGGCTGAGGCCGGCAAAGCCCCCCCCCTCCTTGGATCCGCGCCTGTGTACCTTTCACATCTGTTTCTTAATTTCTCCAACAGGAAGTGTTTTGGGAAATTGGGAACACTCTGTCATGCTTCAGTCTCCTGTATAATTCCAATGAACAGTCATTCAATGTAATAGGATATCCTAAAAATTGTAAATGACTAAAACATTCCTATATAGACACATCTGTAGACAAGCTGTGGTTCATCAGAAGGCCAAAGGGGCGATGACACCGCCAGGCATACAGACGTTCCTTTGCCACAACTTACATCACAGAAAATCATTTAAAGACTGAAGTTATGTTTATTACAGATGTACTTTAATAAACACACACGTAAGCCACTACAGCTCCGAAATTGGGAACACACATTGTCATTTCATTGAAAAACTAGGACAATAGCAAGTCCTTCATATCCAATTAACATAGAAACTGAATTCATAACCAATTACGACAGGAACAGTATTGACTGTGAATATTAAAAAGCGTTTTGCTTTTGAGAGATTTGTAAGACAAAGACTGAAAGACGTGAGTCTTATTTATGTTGCCCTACATTTCTAGTCTTACAACACAGACAATACCAAACATGCTTTGTTAACATCACTGATCAGCCATATATCCAGGACAGCTGCTTGCATGCCTTCCCTGCATTCATCATTGCAGCCCACCCTCTTTTTCTCCTCACCCATAATCCACTCTGATAGGTACCATACATCTGTTATTTTAACACAAGACAGCTGAGTTACCATTTCAGCATTTGTAATGGAACTGTGGTATACATTTTCTGTCAGTGACAAGACTCCAGCAATATCTCTACATTGATTTGTTTCACAGGTTCTTATGAGACCATTGGCCCCTCCAGTAATAAGCTTTTCTAGGATGTAGTGTCTCAAGTCTTTGGCATGCAGGCAGAATGAGGTTAACAACTTCAACCTACAATAAGCAGTCTACTGTGACTGTCTCTAATGCATGCTTTATATAAGTATATTATACACTGTGTATACAAACTTTTACTTTAAATTACTTACTCCCTCATAGTCAAATCCATTTAAAGATTTGGACATTTTATTCCCAAGTCCCTGGAAAAGTCATGAAAAGACTGACAACAACTTTTCTCAAATTATTTTCAGCCAATCAGAATGCAGAAATCGATAACTGTTCACTAAAAAATTTGGTATTTTCAATTTGGCAGTACAAAATGTCATTTGGCAACCTTATAGACCACAAGAACTGGTTTGCTTCTGTTAATACTGCGAACTCAGCTCTATTGCAATTTTAGAATCATTTTGCAATTGCAGGTACCACAGTATAAAACAGTAAAAGGAACAGCAACCTACCCAGCCTTACCTGTCCTTGCCTGTGACATGTTTTCTGTTACAATACTTTTTAAAGGCCACACCCCTTTGTATAAAGGGTAATAAATATGACCACAGCCTCTTCTACGCCTAGATCACAAAGGGCCTAGAACCATTAATTCCATGGTAACAATGCACTACAAACTTCTGCAAGGTTTTTCCTAAACATTTTACTTACATTCTACATTTTGTATCATTGATAAGATGACACGATTTCCAGATATTTTCCGCATTAACATGTTTTGGTTTGAGAAGTAGTAACACATTGATTTATTACTGACAAAACTGAGAACATGGGTGGTTTATTACAGGCAAGTAGAGAACATCATTTTTTGTAAATATTGTAGATAGTAAGGGCATCAATTTTACGATACATATCTCAACCAACAACATTTTTATCTCGATGCATTGCAAGTCCCCTATCCACCCCCCCCCCACCATTCCAGTCCAGGTTGAAGGTACAGATGTTTTGGCAGCCTCTACTTTTATACACAAACTTCTTCATACTTCTCCCCTCCCCTCCCCTCCCCCTCACCCTATCCCCTCCCCCTCACCCTATCCCCTTCCCCCTAATTTTCACCACCCATCTAATCTTCCCTCTGTTTCCACTCTTAAAATTCTAGCGACACAATGTTAACATTTTATTCCAACGACACACACTGTACATTCCCAGATATGGGTTTAAACCTCTTCCTGCATCCACATATATGAAGTACAGTAGATTCACCTGTAGCATACACCTTATTCTTCATCATAAAACATGGAATGCATGACCTAGTACATAAGAGAATGAAACTAAAAGATATTTTCAATATTTGCATTAAACTTCCTTCTTCCTCCTATACATTTTGACGACAAACATTTACAAAAGTCAAGTATACACATCTATAAGAAAGATACACTTGCTGTGAAAATGAAAAATCCACAGGATGAGTGTTATCCTTCCCCTCCACATTGAATGACATGCTCTTGAATTAAGTTATGTTTCTTAGCAAATCATAACATCATTTGGGCAGCTTTCCACGAAGTTCCCATCAACTCACGAGTACAGAAGTGACTTTATGCTTTAAATTATTACTCTCTGATCTCGCCTTCCTGAATAAATCATACTATGGGATAGAGATCTACTCGAAACGTTCAAGCCAATACAAAGCAATTTGGGAGGAGGATATATGTTAGATTGTGGAACAAGCTTAGGGAACTGTTAGTAGTGAAGATATAGGCATAACATCTGTTTGATAGAATTGCAGCTTATGCTTGTTGGGAAAACAGTGTAAAGGGGGGGGGGGGGTGTAGGAAGTGGTAACTGCCCTTCCCAAGGTAGTTTATTGTCCTGTAAACAGTTGAATGCTTTTGAAAAATATGAATACATGTAAATATATGTAACATATTAACAACATTAGAATATACACAAAGGTTGTGACACGTTAAGAAGAATTTTTGTCATGGATGTGACATACAACTAAGATTGACTATACTATATATAAGGAGTAAATTTAGTCCCATCAATTTCAAGTGGAAGTAAAACGAAAAGAGGTTTTGGTACATGTCTCCATGAAATTTCTAACAAAATTATAGTTGACCCCTCCTGACTAGGCTGACTGTTATTACACATTTAGTGAGGCACCATCCCAACAAAGCAAAGCTGTAGTTGCCCCAGCTAAGCTGCAGCTGACTCAGTATAACAGCAAGGGCTGCAGCCATGCTTTGTTGCTAAACACATTCAATAGCAGGATTAATTCTGCTGTTATAATGTGTATAGCAACAGAACACGGCTGCAGCCTTTGCATCTTTGCTGAGGTAGCTAGCATAGGGCCTAAAACAAAATTACCTCATTCTACCCCCTTAATCTTAAAGAGAGACACTCATCACCCCCAAAGCACTTCAAATTTTGAAAATTCAAAGGATGCAGAGTAGCTCACATTTCACACAATACAGAAACAGTGTTCTTACACATTAGGGCCTTGTAATCTCACCAAGACATTTCCTTATGCAATAAACTAGGTTTGTGTCCACACAAGGAGGAGCTTAAGAGAGTTATGGGAGGGACTAGAAGTAATGAAGTTGGCAGAACTAGAACTGTCTAGGATGACAAAATTTTCCCTTTAAATGAAACATCTCCTCACAACATTTATCTCTTTTCCAAAATAACTTTGTTATAAACTGAACTCAACACAAAACAATGGAGGTACTGTACACCCTTATAGTAACACAATGTTTCCATGGTAACATAATGAGAATATGGCCTACTGTCTTTTATTACAGTGTCAAAAAGTCAATGTCAGAGACCTAATTTGACAGAATTTCAATTATTTTCACACAATCACACAAAACACATGTAGCACTCTTGAAGGTACACCACACAAACTTGCAGGAAGTGAAAAAAGAAGATAACTGGACACTGCAGTAACTATTACAATGAAGTCAGGTCGGCCTAAATGACAGACAAGCATTTTCATCTAGGATGATGCACAATAGAGGTGTTTTACCAAGGTCACATGATCGCATGTCTCTTTGGTTTTGAAGGGTAAGCGTACATTGTGTCACAGTAGTATCTATGGGTTATGCTGTGCGTGTGTACTGTAAATACGCTTACTGCGTGTGCTTTGCCCTTCACTGCCAGGCAATCTTGATTGCATGACGTCACACGAAATCCCTCCACAGGTCAGAAAGGACACACTAAATGAAGGAAAAGCTGGTGTGAGTAGGACATACAGGTATCTTGAGATTTCTGGGGTAGGATTTTGGAGTAAGATTCTTTTTGTTTAGGGCAAAGTTGGGCAAAGTACCCCTTGTGGGCCACATACAGCCCTTGAAAAAACTTCCTCTGGCCTTCCAGATAAGCTTTAAAACCCTTTTAATGAGACCTGCAGAATCTCATCATTACATTTACAAATTAGGTTTATGGGATTCCTCCACATTACCTATGGTCTTGACAGCAAAACAATATTGGTCATCACCGTGAACATGGAACCTTCCTCAAGAATCAATTATTTCATCTTTAATGCCTCTCTTACGAAGTTTATGTAACCACAGATTAGAGGAGGCAGATCTGTGGGTTGGCAGGGTGAGGCACCCTCATCTACAACAGCAAACTTTGCATGCATGTTTTGTTTCCCTCGTGGGATAATATTCGTCTTCCTTCACATAACTTCTCATAAAGCAGCTTACCTCCATCAACCGCTCTATTTTCTGAGCTTCTCCAGGCATCCTGAAAGTTGACTGAAACTTCCGGAGGGCCTCATCGATAGGAAGACCTTTGAAATTCATCTCTGCTACATAACATCTGCAGAAATTGACACAAAAGAGAAAAATTTATTCCCACATTATCACATGATGTGAATGATCAAACTTAACATAAATCAAACTGGAGGGCTCTCCTAATTAGCTGAGTAATTACACCTTGTTTTTAAATAATAAATCTGTCAAGATACCCTCATGGAATTAGCAGGATGTGGACTTCTAATTCCCATTGAATGTACCTCCTCATGTAGAAAATTGCCCACTTGATGAGTTTTCCATGCTTCGGTTTACTGCCCCAGGCCAAACTGTGTGAGAAATATTCCACAATTTTTCCACTACATTTATGAAATGGCCAAAATATGCCAAGAAGTTTTTCAAGAAGAGTACTGACATTTTCATGGAAATGTCAGGTTTTTTAAGCTTCCAACATGGTCATTGATAACAATATCTACAGAAACAATAGAACCTTTGTTCCTTTGTTCCAGTGACCAAGTACAAGATGTAAATTCAGTCTTGAAGAACAGATGGTAACAGTGATATCCAGAATACAATACACACACATGGCTCAAGAAGTGTTTTTTTTTTTTTTTTTATTATTATTTTTTCACGCTCTCTGCATTCTGGTTGTCTCTTTGCTAGTTGCTAATCCCAATTTTAAATCTATGTTCAACAATTTGTCCATAAGGATCTTTTAAAAAATATAAGCCCAAGCTCATCTCCTCCTAAACTTGAATAGACCAGCCAGACAAATCTTCTTGACCGGAATTCTTTCTCTCCCCATTCTGGTGTCAAACTTTTGTTGTTTGGTCATCAGTTGGTTTCCAAATTGATAATTTATGTCTAATACTCTATTCATGAACAATTATCATGCTGTGACATTACTCACTAACCAAACCCCACCCCACCACACCCATGTCCATTTATTTTTGACAGTTTACATGCAATTGTCCTGACCAATGAAGCTGACAACATATTATTTCAGATAGGCCAGGTGGGGCACACATGACTAACAAAGGAAAACAGCAGACTTTCAGCAATGTTGAAGTGATGTTTGGTGCCTAATCTCCCAGAAGGTTTCGATCCCAGGCTTACTGACACAGTGGCACGCAAAGCTAGCGATAAATCTTGAATCACTTCCTGAAGTCCATCTTTCTGACTACTAGCAGTGTCAGGCAGAGCCTATACTTCCTTCTGGGCAATACCACAAACAATACTTTTTCCAAAGTTTTAAGTCACAAACAAGTTTTCAGTTACACAAGAGTGAATGACTATTTGCTAATTCTCTTTGCCCTTGCTGGTACTGAAGAAAAATGCCTTGACTATTTGAGGATTAGATATCTTAATACCTGAATGAATAAAACTTAAGAATGTCTTCCCTGAATTGCAGCTCTTCTTATACATGATATGCCAAAAATTAAACTCCTGTTTTGATAAAACTTTCTAGATTTGAATAAAGACTGATATTTTGGAAAACCCCGGCCAGGCTTGCTTTAAGTCCTGAAAATATGATCGTCCAAAATTTCACGAAAACTATTCATAGGGGAACTAAGAGGAATGGGTTAAGTTAATTAGCTATTGAATGGGCCCAACGTGATTACTTTAACCTAGGAAGACTTAATTCACTACTGTTTAAAAAAGATACCACATCAAACTAATATTAGTAAAATCCGATACTCCAAGACTCAATACATATCAGCCAACAATGATCTTATACTGCACAGCAAATCAAAGGCCTTTATGCATAATCACTAAGTGTTTATTCATTTCACATGAAGTTTAATAATGGGAATTTCAGGCAGAAAGAGGAAAGTGATATTTTTATGAAGCATAGGCCAACAAATATTGGTAAGGTAATACCGACATTTTAATTAAATTTTACCAACATGAAATACCAGACGAGAATGAGGAATATCAGCTGATATTAATAATGAAGACTGATAACCAGACCTACACTAGAACCTACCATTTAAATCTGATTGATCCATACCCAAAACCTCAATTCTCTTGGTATGATATGGAACAGCTTTACAAGGTTCAACAATTTTGCTGATTGTATTAAACTTTGCATGGGTTAAGCTGAACCTCAAACCACAACTTTGTGGCATGTTACACCCATCACATCTAACTGTAAACATGACCACACAATAGGAGTCTCAGAACTTTCAAAGCACTTTTGAAAGAACGAAAATAGCCAATCCTTTAACTGCATAGGCTAAAGAGGCATTTAGTTTTCTTTTCCCTAGGTTCAGGAATTTCAGTGCCTCTAATTAATATTTTATAACAGGAATCAAAATGAAACAAACCCTTAAATTTCTCCTGAAGTTATAGCAATTAAGAAACCAGTATGGTACACAAATGCAAAGTCAGTAAACTTTCCAACTTGCTTGTTTTTGTAACAGCATTTGGGGGGGGTTAGCCAATAAAATCCTGGGATCTGGCATTTTTGGCAAAGGTAATTTAGATGTTTTAAGACAAAAGACAATGACACTGAAAATCATTGGGGCTGTGCCCCCCCCCCCCATATCCCCACCCTGTTCCAACAGTCCTGTATTATAAATTGAAAATTTGTCCATTCTGTAAGAGTCCTTTAAGTATTTAAGTAATTCAATGAAATGGGCAAAAGGAATACTTACTCTAAAACCAACATGTTGAAATCTTTTTGTAAATTTCCTAAATATTCACCAATCTTTTGTTTACAAAAGCCGGAGTGTGTAAGCAAGAATTTGGCCACTTCGTTTGGAGAATTCTCTAAAAATTTGTTTTCCACAAGAAATTTAATTCCTTTTTCTGGTTTTCTGTTGAGAAAAAAAGAAGAGTGCAATGATGAAGGGTTAATCATGTGAATTAGTCTCACAAACAAGTAAGGGTAGTACTTGTTTTGAAAGAATTATCATGAATGACTTAAAAACAAACGATCCATACTACATACAATTTATGGAATAAAACTGCTTCATGGAACAGATTGCAATACAGCCCACATAATTTTTGAATGCACACATACGAAGAGGTTTTAAAATGTTCATAAGCCTACGCAACTTTAATGCACACCTCATAAAAAGAGCCCATGTAATTTGAATGTGTACCTCCAATAAGAGATTACAACATAGCCCATGTAATGTTTGACTGTATATACACCTCATTAGAAGCAGTTTACATATAGTGCAAATGTTTTTGAATGCACACCTCATAAGAAGAGGTTACAACATAGCCTAATTTTTGAATGCACACCTCATATGAAGAGATTTCAACATAGTCGACTTAATTCCTGTACAGACTTTGTATAAACTGCAAAAAGCTTGCATGGGACCTTTTAATGTAATCAGCAGTCACCCTGAACCAGGCCTGATTTTTAAAGAAATTTTCAAATTGCCCATCGGACAACCTGAAGTTAAATTTAGGTTGTCCGAAATAGTTTTTGTTGTCCGAATGCAAGTGACGAACAAGAGATGAACAATTCTATTTGTCTCTGCCATAGAAAACAAACATTTAGTTTAAATTCTGCATTTTCCCATATTAATTGGCATGGAAAAATGATGAATGGTAGTCAATACCATTGTCTCAATGCCACTTCTTAAGGGGATTTTTATGACATACTTTCCTGCTGATGTAGGGAACTATTCAGTTACAAATAAAATCTACTCGTCCATCGGACGAGTTCAAAGAGAGAAAGTGGTTGGCCGATGCAAGTTTTACCCGTCTCGGACGATTGGACGAGTGCTAAATTTCAGCCCTGTGAACTAATTTTGACACACCTTCTAAAATGGTACCAAGCTCCTCATGTGTCCCTTACAAGTATCTAATTCTCATAAGATGCAATTCATCTTCTCAGAACGTAAATATTGCATAAAGATACAATACTAAACATAAAGTAATTAGGAATTACACTGTATGAATTAAACATGTCATTTTTAAAATATTGTCACATGATTTAAAAAAACATTCATGAATTAGGATACCAGAGTATACTAATTCAATTTGTGGTGACTGCACTTTTATCTTAAAATATTAAGTACAGCAGTGTAGTATTATGTACAATCAGTACACCTTCCCCATACAACCCACTGCCCATGGCAGGCTATAAACACCTCAGAATATAAATTCACCTTGTTAAGTTTTTCCCCTAATGGATCAAATATCAAAAAAATATCAATTTCAGTATTAAACAAAGAATTTGCATTTACACGTGCACAATGTGCTAATAGTTTTGAAGTACACGGGTATGGCAAATTGGTACGAATTGTACAATGAACGCTTCTCATACACTTCATTAGATATTGTACTGTAACACCATAGTCTACAGTCTTTGAAACACAAAAAACTCGAATGACAGGGGAAAGTCCCCTGCTTTTACCTGAGGGAGTATTGATCTACAATGACTTTAATTATAGTTAGTGTCTTTCAATTAAAGCAAAATGAGGTACTGATGTGATAATACTTCACTGAGTTTCAGTGCAGCATAGCAAATCAGGCCGCATGCAGCTATTGCAAAACCTCCGCCCACCCCCACCCCCACCCCTCCCCCACCCCCACTACATCACTTTAGTAGTGCTTACATCATGGAACAGGAACCAACCATTACTTCTACCAGTAACTTCTTAAACCATACTGCTCTCAAAGCCTAATGTGCACAAAGCTTGGGCAACTCCAATATTTTTTGGAGACTCTGACTGGTACCCACGGCTTCATTTTAGTTTCAATTCTGTAGGTCTGCCATGACATCATAATTGATGCAGAAACTTACAACCCCTGACAGCATAAAATGTTTATTACTATGCCTACAAATGAGTATTCATACATTAGTACCCTTTAATACACTACAGGCCTCTCAATGGGCTGAGGTACCAAACTGACAATGTCAGAGAACATGGTTGCCAAATGAAGAGAAAACTTGCAACTTGCTAACGACTAGAGAAAATGATCAAAGGGAGCCAGTCATTTTACGACACTTTAATAAAACCTGTGACATTTATAACAAATGGTACTGCTCTCAAATCATGATTTTTGTGCATACTTTTTGAAGATTTAAATATTACACCAAGAGTCGATCATGATCACAAGGAAAGTGGTGTCGCTACTTGACTCCAGGCCACGAGTTGCGACTCTGTACAGTCGAGAAACCCGCCCAAGCCTTATATACACCTAGACAATCCTGCTGACTGTAACCCAACTGCAGTAGCATCTTGCATTATAAGTGCTTGTATAACAAGAACTATTGTAATGCATGTCACAGACAAAGCAGTAAGCTATAAATAGCATCCCCTCCTTTCTTTGTTTTGTAATTTACTTTTAACAACTTAACTGTTCCCCCAGACAGGTTCAGAAAATACATTTTCCATATACTATACAGACAATCACTGTATTTTACTTCAACAAAAGAGCCTATGAGGAGAAAATGAAAGGAACCTAATATGAAATAATGGGTTCACTGAACTGCTTACAAGTGTCTAAATGCCTGACTGTACTTGAAAGCTTACAAGCAGCCTGTCTTTTAATCATATGCAAACACTTGAAAATTTTCTCTCCATTGCAGCAATATTTCAATTTATTATTTAAATGAAGTGTAAAAGTGAAGCCTCTTGACCAGATATATCATATGTGGCTGCACTGATTAAAAGAATTTGAAACCAATTTATTTTTTTCTTTTCCTATCCTTTATGTATGTTTGAATACTGACATGTAGCAGCAGGTACAGCCCTTACATCATCCATAATCTAACTTAGCCAACTTACAGCAAGATTTTATCTCACCCTGTCTTTATCACAATTATATCGAAAGTGACAATAAATGAGATGGATAAAAAAAACAAAGACTTTCTGGGCTGAAAAAGTTCCTATATATTAGGGCAAGAGATATTGCACTAGTTGACAGGCTGAGCACACCGTCATAACTCTACAAAGAATATGCCCTTTCTGGAAGGTAGATAAGGCATTTTTCAATGTATCTTCAATTACACAGTGAACAGGCCAGACATGGATTACAAACACCCTGTAAATTATGTATGACAGATGTCGTAGCTAGTCCCTGGCTGATGCTTGCAGCTGTGTGAAAGCGGTATGTACATGTTATAAGTACCAGCAGTTATGAAAATGACTTACCCGGCAATTCCACCTAACCCATGAAGTTTTAATTCGTGTAATCTGATGTTAGGTAAGGCCTGCAATGGGCAAAATTGCATACTGTACTAGCTGTGTACATAAACAGTTTGCTACTATAGTGCTGTATGTGGAAAGATCTGTACAACCAGGGAGCTGCCACTTGTCAAAGTGGCAGTGGCCTGGTTCAACTGTATACTATACTGTATATTATACATTTTCATTATGCATAACTGTAGTCCTACATAGGCCTACCAGTAAAGTCCTGAATTCATAATTAGCATACAGTACATGGCAATACATGATAAATATCTCGCCAAGCCCTGCGTGATTCAATTGACAGTTACAAAGCTATATTTATTAATGAAATGACAAAATTTATGCAGATTTATTCCTAGCCATAGCTTTAAAATGCAATACTGTGCTTATGTTTTAAAAGTTTATTGAAACATCATGACAGATACTAGAAAGTGAAATACAGAGATCTGCATGATTTAGCTGATGTTTGAAATTTTAGGACTGGTGTAACCATTTTCTATCCCTCCTTTACGTTTTCCTTTATGGGAAAATCTGAAGTGGCCTGCAAATGACCTTTACAAAACAATGGTTAGTTCAAGTCCTGGTAGACAATATAGTGTAGCTGACTGTCCAAGATGAAGTTATGCAGTACGTAGGTCACGACCCTAAAGTAAGGATAGCGCCACCTCTTTGCCAATTAATTTTACTGACTGAATAAATAAGATTGTTCACACAAATAATACATGAGTGTTACAGCAGGAGTGAAATAGATTGTATATGAAGATGAGGACACTTTATTTACAAGAGGTCACTAATTAAAGCTGCTATAGCACCACCCCAAACATATTTAGGAATATGACCATATCTCTAAATACAATAGGTAACTACACTTCGACATTAATTCAAACAGTAGCTTCACTCTGGTTGGTCAATGAGGACTTGCGCAGTCAGTTGTGTTCCAAATTAAGCTCACACACAGTACTATGTGGATATAGCCTTGAGCAGAACTTAAAAGCTACTAAAGCTTTGCAGGGAAGCAGTGCACTAGACAGGAGTTTTTTGTTTGAATCAGAGGTGAGGCTTGAAGAAAACTGAGTAGGGAGAGTTTTTGCTGTCTGGGGTGACACCTGTTGCCCTTTAAAGTTATTGCTGTTTTGGTCTGTCCGACATTTTATTTTGCAAGTCTTCATTTATCATTAGCTCTACCTGTAAGTACAATTCACTTTTCAGTGGAACAATGGCATATGTAATAACAAAAGCTTGTGGCTGATATTTGCATCTTAAGAAACCTGTAGCAACCACAATTGTGATTGGTACCTGTCTCATCTTCTACTCAAATGGCAAAATTCTGTGTTCACATCAATGTAATGCTGCAGTGCTGGCTTTACATTTCCACAAAACTGCAAAAATTAAGGTCTCCAATATCAATAACAGAGAGCAAATTTATCAGCAGCTGTTTCTGACCAATAACCTTATCAACAAATTTCAAACCTTTTACTCTTTCTAAGGGTACTAATATATTCGCTTGTTGTTTAGGGCAAAGTTCATGGCCCATAATCTCTCACTCCTTATAAATTAATCCATACTTCATTTTGACCTGACTCCTGACAACTAGAGTAGGAACAAACATCCTTGAGGAACCATTTTCTGTTTCCTTGATTCTATAATAGCTTTTTCTTTCAGCCTCAGGACTCTGGATCGGACTTGTTGGCTGCTCCCAGTAAATCACCAGATGAACTGATCTTAGTTTAAACAAAGGAAATAATTCATTAAAAACTTCCTGGCCAACCACGTTTTTTATTCAGTTTTGGGATGGCAGAAATAGTGTTTTAGGTACCAGGAGATAATAACCCCAAACTTTGTAAGAAGAGATTGACCTTTCACCAAACTGCAGTGTTAATGGAGAGCTACTGATACCGACTACTGAATTTACAATGCAATGTATGCATACTGTAGACCCTTTTTAAAGTACTGTAGCAATTACAAAGGATTATGGGATGAAGTTTTGGTATGCATCATTTTTGTCAGTGGCATTTTACTGTGGCCAAAAGCTATGCACACCAAAACTATCCCACAATCTACTGTAAGTGCTACAGTATTTGGAAATACTTACAGGTCTATGGATTGAGGCTAAAATCAATCCATTCACCTTCTTCGTAGGGGCAGCAGGGATGTATAAGAAGGCACTAGAATTGCGTAACTTTTGAACATGCTATGAATTTCTAAATGAGGGTACTGTTATACCAGGGACTCTCTGTTCTGACATCTCTTTTTCAATCCAACATCTCAACATTCCGATAAAGTCTACATGAGGTCAGTGTTAGGATAAGGGTTAGGTGACCTGCATTGTTACTTGTAGCTAGGAGATGGGCTGCAAAGAGGGTGTACAAGCCATTCTTCCTTGCACTACAACAAATGGCACTCACAGTAACTTGAGTATTATAAAGTACTACACCACAATACCTGACCCATTTAATAAAGACCATTAATTCACTGCCATGGCCTGTCCTTGCTCTAACACATCCTGAGCCCTTGACCTAGCACAAAGTTGACCAGTAACAACTGATGTGCTTTTAAGTACCTGCAATTAGGAAGTGCTGCCATGGTACAACCCCTCTCTCAGTTGATAACTTTCTAGAATACCTAAATACTAGCACCTGTAAGTACACATGGTGGAGACTGGATTCATCACAATAATCTTGTATTTCTCTCTTCCCCTTTTCTAGATACCTTTCATCCTGTGTGTATAAAACACAGGGCTGAGGGGAATTGTCTCCAGTTATGTTACCACAAGAACAATTCAAATTCTGTTGAGTTTCCCTGCTCTGTAATCCTACAGAATAATGCAAGCCAAAAAGGTCCTTTGAAAGAGGGCTTCCCAAAGAATGATCCTCCTTCCAGTCATAATACTACAAGTTTCTCAAACAAAGCCTGAGTTCTGACAGAGATTTTATCTAGGCTTTAGCAACACTCCATTAAAGAGAAATACCTTGGAACCTATAATGCAGCTTGAAGAACAAAGTCCAACTAAGGCTGTTATGAAAGTACAGTACCTGACTTGTGTAACCACCTTGTAGCAGTTAACACAGCTGATACCAATACACACAACTTCAACACAATCTGCAAAGAAGATACTGAGCATTAATGAGCATGAACATTCCCCTCCTGTTCTTCCAACCTTACTTTGAAGCAAGAAAGCCCTCCCTCATCCCCACCCCCAACCTTACAATTTTATTATGAAGCAAGAAAGATACAATTTTCAAATATCTGCTTATTTCCCTTCTGTTAAGGTGTTTCAGGACATAAAAACTACATTTCAACAGTCAACAAAGGAGTAACCTTGCCTGAATTTAACAATAGCAAAATTATTGTCACATAACTAAAAGAGCCAGACATGAGGACTAGTGGTATACTTATTTAAGCTGTATGCTTATGAGAATGAAAGATGCTAATAGTCAGGTTTTAGATGGTCCAACAAGACAGCTACAAAACTGGCTCACTACTTTTCGTAATGCACAGTGGTGGTGCCAGGCAGGGTCAAGGGAGGCATGGAAGGGAATTATATAATTTCATCAGGGAAACTTAATGGGGATGATAACATGAGAAAGGACTGACTGCAACTGGTGCCCTCAACCAGTCACTTGCTTTTGCTCTCACGGAGGGAAGACAACACCCCAAATTTTCACATTTCTGTCAATAAAATCCCAAATTTTCTTCAATAAATCCAAAATTTTTTATTTCCTTAAACAAAACCCCATGTTTACAATTTCTTCTGTTAAAATCCAAAACTTTTCATGCTTTCCTGGTGCCACCCCTGCTCATAGAAAAGGACAGTGCTGGGGAGTAAAAAGCCACATAATTATTGCAGGCAATATTGGTATACATACATAAATAGGAGGTAAGGAGGAGTGAAATGGTATACTTTTTTCATGGTTTTGAGCAAGTACAGTTTGTCTTAAATTGCTTGATTTGCTTCGTTGTCTGTCCAACATATTATCCTGTCCCTGTTATTTCCTTCATACTATTTCGCCCACTTGCTTTAATAAATTCCATTCTTATTATCATGGGATCAATAGGCTGGTGAAGGTACAATAGATTGGAGTCAAAGCATGTTCACGTTTTAAAATTTACAAATAGCTTTTTACCCGGAAAGCAAACACAACATGAATTACAGGTGGGAACTTGGTGTGACAAGCCCTAAATTAATGGTACAGTAGATCAAACATTTGACAACCCATGATAAAGGGTTCTTCCAAGAATGGAAAATAGCCTTTTTGGCTTCCATTCTCTAGTTAATTTACTTAAATGCTAAATATATAATAGAGGTATAATAAAGGTCTATGGGGGTGTTACCCTGTTTATGCTACAGTTTACTAAGGTACAAAGAAACTAGGGCTAAAAGCAGAGCTACCATGCACCCTGTCCATGGCAACTATACCGGTGTCATTAAACTGTGTCATGCAATGTTGTACCAACCTTGACATAACAAAGAACAAAATTCAAAAATTTCTTTCCAACTGAGTATAAACCTTTCGTTGGTGGGGACAGAAGAGAATCCCAAGATATTACATTTTAACACTATGATTTCATCTACCTTTAACTGATCTGGATACTTCCTACTTACAAGTCAGTTTGCTATACATACTGAAGCACTCACTTAAAACTACCTCTTCCTGAACATGGATATTTGGATCAGTAAGATGGTACAAACAAGATAGGAGAGGGGCCTGGACTCATCCCCCTTAACACAATTTGCTTCCCCCTTCTCCTAACCCCCACAGTCATCAAGAAACTGGGAATCTGAGACTGAGCCACTTTATCTAAGGTACAGGGGTATCCACTCATATTTTTGTAATACCTTCATCGGGCTTCATGACAACTTCACCCTCATTGTACCACAACTATCTCTCAATACTTTGGTTCCTACAGTACCATGGGCCACTTGGCATCACGGTGTCAACCTGGTTCATCCACCTTGCAGTTCATATTATGCTTAACTTTCTAGTCCATTCACTGTGCTGTTCTGTTTAGGTCTGCTTGTTACTTTAAACTTTTTAGCATTCTTTTAATGTTGTTACACACTTTCATATTTCCCTGTAATTAAGCGCTAAATATCATTATTATTACATATGCATGCACACTTTCAGTAAAGTTACTCACATGAACAAGGCTCGAAATAAGCTTGAAAAAAGGCACAGCCAAAATGAACAAATTGGCTGTTGGTCAATGTTATTTCTAGTGTTTGCACCGGGTCCAAAATTCGGAACCAGGTACCCGAAGTTTATTGTAAAGTCATAATAAGAAATTTTGCTTTGCACGTTGATACAATAACACACCAACGTATCTTACATATGGGCATGACAAGTGCTCTTAGGCGTGTGTGTCATAAATTTTGCCAGGAAAAAGTAACGTTAGGTGTTCTGTCACACGTGCAATCTATGTTAGTGAAACTTTGGATCTGGGTAGCAATTTCAGAACCGGGTCCTGACATTAATGTTCGACCGATCATCTGTTAGATAATCGGCATCGGGCCGATTATCGCACAATCGGTAAATAATCGGCATCGGTAAAATTTTGTCCTTCAAACCATTACCACCACCGATTATTTGAAAACTGGAAACAGGGCTAAAATACACTTCAAAGTTTCTGCAAAAATGTTTATAATTCTCCAAAACACGCATTTCTTTAAGTTCCCGCCCAAAATATCAGCACTGATACTCACAAAACTTGCAACATTTTAAGCTCTCCAAATCATAGCAATCATCGTAATTGTTACTGTAACTCTCAGTGCAGCACAGTTCAGGTGCGTGAAAGGGCACACAGTATTACCTAGAAGGTGTGCATGCCATGGACCATGTCGCACATCTGCATACAAATTGTACTACAGGAAGAAATGACTTCGCGCTACGTTCTTTTCAAGTTTCAGTGCAAACCACATCATCTGTACACATTTGGTGCACGTACTGTACTGTAGCAACTTTGGAAACCTGAGGCTTATTATCCTGCATAAATTATGCCACTTCCCACATTCTTTCCATTAAGTTTTTAATTACCTATGACCTGCACATGCGCACATGTAACTGCCGTACAGTTCTTGCGAAGTTGAAGTTCACCTACGAAAGCACACCAGTACAGCCTGAGCATTTACGTAGCATGTTGGTCATGAACTCCGTCCGTGCTCCTAACTGATGAACGAAGGGAAACGGGCCCCGTGTTAAATTCACGCTGGAACGGCAACAGTTTTTCGATTATGGGACTTTATCGGGAATTAGTTTTACGTTTCATTTGAAGAATCTTTTATGGAGACGTAAGTGTTGGGCAAGATGCATTACAAAAAATATATCCATATCGTTAAGGGAGCATGGGATGAGTAAATCAGGCAAATTGAGTGGAATGTTTAGTGGCCCTGAAGTGCCAAGGTAGTTAGATATTTTTGCCTAAATCTGGGTGGATAGGCTACTATATAGCACTACTACAGTCCAGTACAGACCTTTGCACGGAATCTTCCGACATGATCGGTGGATAGAACTACTGTAGGTAGAGCCGTATGTAAGCCGACAGACTCTTTGGCTAACGTTAAGCCTGTGACATCGTACGAAAGCATGTATTTATGGTTGACTTTTATCATAGTATTTGGAAAGGAAATCCTTCAAAAACATTTAATATTCTACTCATGGATCGTAGGGAACTGTTCTTAATCGTTCATCTCCAGTGTGAAGGTTATGTTATGGTGTGTGTACAAAGTTAGAAATATGCGACAGATGGCGAGAAAACATGACCTGCCTATACATGTAAATAATCGGTGATCGGTAATCGGCATCGGTCCGATTGTGTAATTGAATAATCGGTAATCGGTGATTACCGATTATGGCATAATCGGTCGAACACTACCTGACATTGTTGGTTGGGTACCTGGGTACCTGGTGCAAACTAGTTATTTCATAGGACATTGACTGAGGGGCACCACAGCCATCAGTGAGGGCCCGACAGCCATGGCTGTCAGTGCTGCTGGTTATTTTGAGCCCTGTATGAATTACACATAATTTCATATAATCTTGAAATCTATGAGCAACAATACTTACTGTAGCTTCTATTTATGTAACCCTAAATTGTCCATTTAAAGATTCAAGCAAATCTGTGACAACACAGGTTGCACATAGTTAATGCAGGCTTCCACAATACCCCTCCCCCACATGCCAGGGCAAGCAAAATATCAGTCAGGCAGTGCAAGCCACGTTGCCTTAAAAATCAACTTTAGAAATACAAATACTACCAGCAAAATGTACAGATGCAATCACAAAATTCACCATTACCATCCTTACCTTGGACTGTGTGGCAACTTTGATTTGGGTTCTTTAAAAGTTACCATTTAGGTTCCGGATTGGTCAAGTCGATATTTATGCGGGTAAGGGGGTTTAGAAAACAATTGGCCCTACTGCCAAGTACTGAAAAAAGAATTTGCAAAGCCTATTAAATGTGAAAATTTGACTACAGGCAGCATTACTTACTTGTTAAAGAGGTTAACACCAAGGCGGTACCTTCGTTTTCTCGTTGCAGTCATTGGTATTGAAAGAGATGGGGCTGATGTTCTTTTCTCAAAAAGTTCCTGATTGTAATTCAGTTCTCCCGTGAGACTATCCACACTCTCTGATATACTACTAGAATCATCTCCTCCAGTAAATTTAGAAGAACCACTACTCTCACTACTAACACTCTCACGGGTCTCTGATCTTGGAAGTATTTCAGATCCATTTGTCAGAGACATACTCTTTGACTTATTGTTTGGGTCCATTGTCTTTCGCTTCCACACAGGAGAGTCCATATTGCCCATACTTCGGGCTTTGGGTAACTGCCTGGGCTCTGCTGGGCCCATATCTGAGGTAGCAGACCGTGGTCTAACATGGTCCTCATCGTCTGAATCTTCAGAGTCAGATGAAGAATAATGGTCCAATTTTGGGTGGGACCCATGAGGCTTACTTACTTCTACAGATGGTACCCTGCTGGTTATCTCCAAGAAATCAAAATTATTCCTATGAGTAGGTCCATTATGTTCCATGACCACTGGACCGCTCACACTGTTGTAATGTGGGTGGTCATCATACACCATATCTCCAGTGGTACTACTACTAATTGGATCTCCTTCAGAAGGATTTTTCCGCCTACTGACATGAACTGGAATGTTGGATCTGCTTTCTGCACTATCAAAAGATCCCCTGGTTCGCTTAGGATTTCCTTCACTCTCACTGGTCTGTTCTGTCTGAGAGTCTCTAGTATACTGATCCTGTTGACTTCCCAACAATCTAACACCAGCCGAAACTTCCTTCCTCTGCACTGATTCGACACTATCACGAACTACTTCCCTTTCAGAGGAACTGGGTACGTGCTGTCCTTTGCTCGTATCTTGCATGACACTAACATTAACACCACTCTGATTATAATCAACAGGCGGTCGTGGAGAAGTGTTAGTAGTACCATACTGACGAACAGGAGGCCGTGGAGCCTGTTTGGACTTGGTTTGGTAACTTGTGACCCTGGAATGAGGGCTGGGGTCAGGGGACCCCTTTGAGTCTGTGTCAGATGAAACTACAGGGGACTTACCTAAATGTCCTATACGGGCAATATTCCCACTAGGAGACCGAGATGGCAAAGGGCTTGTATTCCTAGCAATAAAACTTTCATTTTGAGTTGTTATGATAACTTTTCTTTCAACAGAACGAGCAGTCTTGTGGGGTCCAGCCCTCTCCAAGCCCGGAGGACCAAAGTCCCTCCTCCGCTCTATGCTGCTTTCCATACTATCTGAAAATCGAGGGGTTTCTGTACCGTCCTCGTTTCGTTGCAAAGTAACCTTCACAACCACCTTCTTAGATGTCTGTGTTTGTGTTAAAGTTTTTGTGGTCCTAGTTTCTGTGGAACCTAGCCCCTTTGGTCCAACATTATTGCAATTATTCCTATGCTGTAATGAAGGACTATGCTGACTACCCAACTTTCCACCCACCTCAGCTATGTCTATTGTTTCACTTTTTCGTAACCTCTGTTGCTGCTCTAAAAGGCTCCTTGGCCCTTCCTCGGCTTCACCCCCAGGGGGTTCCTCTATGACCATAACCTTAGCACGGTTGCTGTGCATACCCCACTCCTTAGTATGCCGCAGGTGATGATCCAAGTATTTTGAAATTCGTGATTCAGACCGTGTCCTTCGTAATCTCTGAAATTCTCTATTCATCTCATATTTGCGATAAGCTTCCTGTATTACTCTAGCTGCAGTCTGTGCTCGCTGTCGACCACCGTATCTCCTTTCAAGCATTTCAACCTGTTAAGAGATTAAACAAGAATGGTATTAATAGCTTTGCTCACAGATAAAGGTCTTCTAAATCAACAGCATAAACAGACTTTTTGACATGGAGGAGTGAGAGTAATGCAAAAGATCAGTTAGGCTAATTGGTCTGCTACATGCATAGCACAAATGCTTTTGCCTTTGTCCGGTGGTATACTGGGGGCAACTGTGGGGATTTGACTCCGGTCTTCGCCAATCTCTTGCACTTGATTGTGCCCCTCTCATCAATTAAATAGATCTGCTGGGATAAATGTAGACATTGTTAAGATCTTTCACATTCCCACCACAGGTGACAAACAGTTAAGTTCCCTCAAAGGTAGTCTGCTTCACTCATTTCTGTCTTTGCAGATCAACACAGCACTGTGGTTCACTCCCTATTTCTCCACTTTTTGCATACGGCAGACATAGCAATCACAGTAACACTGTACTCAAATACAAAATAGGCAAGAACTGGAACAGTGAATATTTCAACCCTCTCCAACTCCCATGCTCTTCATTACCATCCCCCTCCCCTCCCCCCACCACCCAAACATACAGTACCTTGCCCATGTAGTATAGCAGCGGTTCTCAACCATTTTTAACTCGAGGACCACTTTGACTCTCAGAATTTTTCTGACATCCACCTTACAAAAAGTTTATTCTTTTTTCTTTACTTTTTATTTTTTATGGCAGATCTCGCGGCCCACCTGGGAGCACTTCGTGGCCCACTGGTGGGCCGGGCCCACCGGTAGAGAAGCGCTGTACTATAGCATATTTTCTAATACTAGGACACTACTGGAGTTTCCACTGTACAATGTACAAAACAGTACACATCCAGCCACACAGCCATTGCAAGTATAGTACTATACCAATGTCTAACCAGTTCATTCTTATTCAGAGTCATATCATAAATATTCATTAGTTTATACTCCCTCCCCAAAATCAATCACTGGAGGACCCATCTCATACATGGGATAAACCAAACTGACCTGATTTGGATAAGTAATTGGCTATCATTTACAGCAGGGGGATGACATATTTGGCAATAAATGATGGCTTATTTGTGCATTTTTGACACAGCATTACAACTCTAAAGGAAATACCCATGCTAAGTGAGTGCTGTACGTCATTACTATACGTCTCATATGTCCAAAAATTAGTCCAGGCGACTACCATCAACTGGATCTTAGGTTACATCAGACCACAACTATCATACAAAGGTGGCCATATATGATGAATTAAACAGCACGTCATACTATGACTCATCGTGGGGAAACGTAGGCGCTGCATGACCTAAAATGTTTCATCAATACAATTCCCAACCTTCTCTCTCTGTAATAGTCTTCAGGGAGCTACAACTGTTCCCAAATCAACTTAATATCATCTACTATTTCACAGCTCAAATGGAAATGTCGCTTAAAATGTTCCAAACTTAGAAGTCAAAATGTATAAAGGAAAGGTATTATTTTGATTTTACATACATCTTATATGAGCTGTGTTGATGACAATTAATATGCTTGCATGCAAATTCAAAACATTTTCTCCCACTGTTTACGTTACGAGTTCTGTACTTGAAATGAAGAGACAGCAGGCTTAGTTCACATTTTGAAAGGCCAAATCACTTTTGTAGGATTGTTTATCACTACAATACTAATCGTGCAGCAACCTCACTTTTACTATGATACTTTACTGTACATGGTCACAAACTACCAATTTTTAAGTAAATTACTTTTCTCACAAATTACAAATTATAATTATCAGCTTCAATACCTGAACAGTTCCTACCTTCTCTGCAGTTCATGGTGATGGGCAGCAAATGTTGATACTTAACAAAACTTATTTGCAAGATGACAATTAAAGGAAGAAATAACCAGAATATGAAATATACCTATTTGATGCTTACAACATAACCAACTTTCATGTACAAAGACACTCATCCTTTATTGTTTGAAGACATTAATCATACTTCATACCTGTTGTTGATTGCGTGAGACACTAAAACTTACGTAAACAAATTCACCTCTCTTTTCATTAGGACTAAGTCGCACCCAAAACTACTACGTCCTGTTTGCATTTGTGTGAGACCATGTCATACCTTAACATCAACATTCTATATCCGTCCATTGGCACATAAATTCTAAGAATCTGCCAATCTTTCCTAATCCTATGCTATACACCAATTTACCTGATATTTATGCAAATAACACAAACCTAATTTATACTGTATAGGCTAGGTACCATCATAGTGTGACCAAGGTAATCTTGCAATTATTGCACATAATCATACTAACAACCAACCTGTTAATACTATGAAGGTAGCACTTCAATGTTAATACTATACCATCTGCTTACACTCTCTAAGTACACAACCTGCTAGATTACACACTGTATGGGCAATCCCCTGGTGAATGCTAAAATAAAATGCATGTGACTTAGGGAATAAATTTTTAATTACAGTCATGGTAATTTTCATGAAAACTGGTTGGAAGGTGCAAAAATTTTTCCATCCAAGAGGGTGAGCCCTCTCTGCAATCTAGCAAATATGGAGAGAAAATTTACGGATGGTAACAGATGCACTTTAAAGAGTAAAGATTGTATTGCAAGCAAATATTAGGTGGTGGTGGTGGGGATAAAAATGGAGGGGGAGAGGGTGTTTTAATGGAAGACTACCTGAAGGAGTGAAAGTTATTTTTGCTGATAAAATGATGCCTAACAGTGAGAATCAAGTAAAGAAAATCCTCTAATGCTGGAGATTCTCTTCAACCCTGCAGCATTATTTAAACTTTGCACCCACTTTGTGATATATAAGCTCCAATTTTGAAAGAGGGGGAGGGGGGAGGAGGGGGAGGGGGGAGGAGGGATGGGCAGCATATCTATCTCTATGACTTCATTTTCCAGTGCAAACACTGGTCTTCCATTATGTCACAATGAAATACAAATTTGAGGGAAAGTCACTGAAGGGGGCTTACTGAGTTCATATTGAATATTTTTTGATCACTTTAAAGGAATTATTGCATGACAATGCTTCTCATTAGCCTCATTAGACATTTATCACTTCCTATAGTTGACAAAAACATGAAAAATTGTAGTTTTTGTAGGCTTAAAGTGTACCTAAAGTCTAAAATTTCAAAAAAAATATTTCACACAGCTTGAAAAATGCTCCCAAATGTTCCACCTCCCAACTTCACCGGACACTCCTGAGCTGAGATATAACCTGTTGAAGCATATTCACTCAATTTAAAATGGTAAATTGTGCAATAATTTGTGATGTCATTCTTGTACTACTCAAATTACTGTTTTTGTATTTCTTTGCTTCTTTCGATAGCCACTGCACCTTGTGCCAAAATGTGATCACTGTCTTACTGTTATAGGGTGACTTGGCTATATAAGGCCTCTCCATACAACAAGCTATGCCAGGGAACAGTAAATATTTCATGGTCACACAATCATCTTCATTTCAAAAGAAAAACAAAAGCAGTTCATCTGAGTTGTACAAGAAGGACATCACAAATTATTGGGCAATCGACTTTCAAATTAAGTGAATAAATTTCAACATTTTATATCTCAGCAATGGAGTAAGCTATGAAAATGGGAGGTGAATTAAACAAATTCATTTTTCAACCTCTAAAATATATTCTTGTAATTCTAGACTTCAGGTCCACTTTAAGAGCTTGTAGTTTGCAATGCTCGTTCAAGCCCTTGATAGACCAGCCTCTCTGGAAAATACAACATTTATCTTCAACAGTTGTTCATACGAGGAGTTGAGAGCCTGTCAATCAAGTTGCTATAAGCTTCACTCATTGGTTGTACTTGAACAGGGGTTGCATATGATTAATACCTAATGGTAAAAAGTGTCTGGTGACGAATTTGTAATGAATGATTTTAATCATAATTAATGTATCATTACCATTTCAGTTGTGTGTTAAACATTTAGAATCTCTTCGTTTGACCATTTACCATCAAGATGTGAGTAAAACTCCACAAGTGTGACGAAGAATCATGAAATTCATGAACCAACTCAATAAGTCCCTTTAAACAAATCTTAAATAATTAGTTCCGCATCATGACTTCATACCAACCAACCACAAAATAACTCAGAGAAGGCCTGAACTTACTTGTTTATTGTACAAATCAGCTGATAGTTCATAAGGATTGCTTAATGCTCGAGACTTCTGTATTTGCCTCTCATCTTCACGTCGCTGAGTAATGGACTTCTCTCTTCTTAGTTGTGGCTTCCCTGATGGTGAAGTTTTTGAGTCCCAGTTCCGATTCCTGTAAGGAGGGGTGTAAGGAGATGTTCTCGTATGTGACGTGGGAGTCTTTGGAGAACCAGTTTCTCGGCCCTCATAAATCGTACTGTTCACATCTGACTGCAAACCTGGCTTGGTGGAGTTTTTGTTCCGGTCAAGGGCAATCTTTGCTGACCTGACAGGTATGTTGGACTCCCCCTTCTTAGCAGGTGTGAGAGCCTTGCGTGGTTTGGTAGGGGGTGGGGTATCTAGCCGTTCATGAGCTTCCTTTAGTTCCTCTGTCTTTAACACTGGTGAACTGATCCTCTTGTTAGAGGCAGTGTCTGAAGAATCCCTGAAATGATAAAAATGGTAAAGTGTTTGTAAATATTGACAAATAAAATTCCTGTTGCTTCCATGATAAAGACCTGTTCAAGCTAGCTACTCAAGGCATGAAGAGAAATAAAACTTACAATACTGAAAGGGACACATCTCAGCATTAAGAGACAACCACAATTTGCAAGTCTGTTAAGCAATTAAAGATCATTCTATGACATGACCATAGGTGTACAAGCTGGAGATTCTGGGGGCTACCAATCCCCTAAGTTTGGGTAAAACCTACCTCTGGAATAGATTTGCGGAAAAAAATGGGGTTTGTCTCAGGGAATAAAGTTATTATCTACCAAACAAGGCTCAGCTGCACCCCCCCCCCCCCAATGTCCAGCATGTATATGAGAATGAAAAGCCCTACACCATAAAATTTAAATTGAACAAAGAAACCACGATATCTTCAATGTATGGAACACTAATGTACAGTGGTCTATTGCTAAGGAAACAAAAGTAAAAAAAAAAAATGTAAAACAACCATTGCATAAAATAGTCCAAAGATGGTTTAAAGAACACCTTTAAAATTGACCATAATACAGCTGAACAGATCCCATGCAATAAGAATGGTATCATTTATATTTTCATACCACTGTATAATCACTTCATCTGAATCAAACTCCTTCACAACATCAGAATCCCCAATAATCCGAGGGAGAGGAAAGTCTAGTTGTTCCTCTGACTCATGGTGAGGTTCATCTTCCCAAACACCGCTCAGTTCCTTCAATATATTTTCAAGCATGGCTATGTCATCTCCTCCATCCTTATCAACAAGACTCACTCCTACAGATTCAGTATGTTCACTAGATGATAGTTGTCTACCACCAGCTCTTTCATCAGCTGGTTGTCCCTCCACTTGCTCCCAAGATTCCATTGCATATCCATCACCACTCTTAAAAGAATCATCCTTCCTCTCATTCAGCTCAGTTTTACTCTTTTCCTTGTCTTCCACTTCCAAAGCTTCATCAATTTCATTTATAGCTTCTAAAAAGTCACCATCAGATACGTCATTTTCACTATATCCTTGACATTTATTCACTTCTTCATCCTGAGGACCAGGATCCTCAGCTCTCATCTTGTCCTTTCCTTTTGATTCCGCTCCTCCAATGGTATCTACTTCACCCTTCACTAATTCCCTCTCTTTTGGTAAGTCACTATCTATATCATCACCAACTGAGGGAGACAACTCCTCACCATCATGGTATATCAATGTGGTATCAGCCATACCAGAACCTGGTGCCTCAGGTACTACATCAGGTGTGGCATTAACATCCCTATCACTTGCACTCTCTACAAGTTCCTCCCCATCTCCTTCAAGAGGGTCATCCTTTGTGGTCATTTGCTGCACCATCCTTTCACTGTCCTTATTCTCAGCAATCTCTTCTTCCGTAAACTCCTCCTCCTGATTAATATCTAATCCATTTGTACCATCCCTGGAGTCCGTTTCCATGGAAACAGGATCTGTTCCACCTAGTTCATTGCTCGTTAAAAGTCTCTCCAAATGAGATCGGATCCAATCCATGACTCTCAAGACCTAATCCACGTCTTGGCACTCACTTAACATTGTACAATATGTCTGTACTTTTCCCATAACGTATCTTAAACAAATTTATATCCGATGAGAGTACAAAGTTTCCACAACTAGTAAAAAAACATTCCTTGCCTGAATAACCTTTCTATTTCCTCAAAATGGCGAACAAAAATAAAAAATTCAAAAACTGTCTCTGAATGCTTTAATATAAACCAGGAAATAACTGCACATTGTGGCAATGTACTTGAAACAGCACTGCTTTAGTACAATACTGAGTACTGTATGTACAGCTATCTACCATAGTAGCGACAGTTTTGAAAAAAAAAAACCAACAGCAGGGTGCCAGCTGCATCAATGTGCTACGAAACGCCACAAAAACAATTCTTATGACAAAAAATAAACACGCAAGAGAACAGAGCCACTTATACCAGGATCATGTAAGTGGAATCACGTTCAACATTTTGCTACTAAGTGCATACACAAAGTTGCCTCCATATTATACTGTGGCACAACTGGCTTGAATAGGATGCAGTTAGATTAACAAAACATTCTCATTGCACCCTACAGAACAATCGACTGAATGAAAGCCCGTAAAAGGCGATACAAGTCCAGCTACGTAATTCTATTGTATCTGTCGGCTCTGATGACTGTTTTTTATAGCTCAAATTTCTATCTCGAGAACGAAATGCTGGTAGACTTATGGTACACACTGGTGATGTGTATAAGAAGAACACGTACCAGTGATAAAGCAGTACACATGTACCTGTAATATAGCCGTAAACACCATCTGTTGAATATTACTATACTACTGCTAAGTAGCTACCAGTCTATTGAAGTATCTCAAAGACAGGCATTACTCACCATTGACCCAAACAAATACAACTGGAAAATGCACCCTCTAAAACACACAGTAAAGGGAAAATAAAGTCACATGATTTGAATTAGTTTGTACCCTGGTATCCTAATTCATGAATGGCTCATTTTATAATCATGTGACAGTGTTTTTGTTACTGAATTGTTTCATTCATATAGAAGAACACCTTGGTTAACATTTAATATTCAATATTATGTTAGGATTACATTACAAAAGACACTTGAAAGGGACTTTAGAGGACATTTGTAAGAATGGTGATACCTGAATTCAAAATAAATTTTGGGGGGACTGATCATTCATTTTAACAAAAATTTCTATGTACCCAAACACATGACATTACAGGCTCTTCAGTGCTCAAATCATAAGGAAGCAATGCCAAATCTTTAACACAGAAGAAAAAAATCATTTCCCTTGCCCACAAAAGTGCATTGATGAGGTCACTACTCACTTGCTTCACTATAAGAAAGGCACATTGCAAAAGATGGCAGAGACTCACCATGGCAGTACTACCTTGGATTTACTGTACTGATATGAGAACAATTACACATCAAAGCAAGAGGTACAGTAGTACAGTACTGTAATTTACAAAAGAAATCAACAGCTCTGTGTACAAGGTACTGTAACTTGCCAATGTTGACACTGAAAATATGTAGCATGAAGGACAGATAATGGCTATGGGTTGCACGGGACTTCGGAGTGAAGAAAATCATCCAAGCTGTCCAACAGGAAATAATGAGACTACTGATAATTTGCATAAAAAAAGCATATCATGACAGTATTTTTCAAGACATTTTAGTGATGGTTCATTTAAGGTAATATCCACTAGATACTAGATACAAAGAACTGTACTGAAGGGAGTCACCTCCTTTCTCCCTAGCTCCTTGCTTCTGCCATCAATGCCAGAAATACTTGATTATCACAAAGGATTGGTGTGGACAGATACAGGTACAGTATCCACTGACATACATTTTGTTGACCTACTGTACATGAATAATTACTTTACATAGTTTTGGTATTAAACCGCATACAGTTAATGTGGGAGCACTCAAATATAAAACTATGGCATCTCCTGATCGCTCTCTTCTCTACACAACAGGTACTTGTAGCATGAAAATAGTTGGATGTAATCATGAATATGTCTATGCCTAAAACACAGTGGCTATGGTTTCGATCAAAACATCCCCTATAGTGTATATAGCCCCATCTACATGATCAAACATTTCGTCAAAAACATTAATTTGTATGATGATGGGAATGGACAAACGTATGATCAAGTGGACTGCTTTTTCAACAATCTGCACAACATCCAATGTGTTCGAAGGTGTTCAGACTTTAAGCTGCATGTTTCATCTTCCCAACAAATGTTCAAACATTTGTAAGACAATGTTCAAGGACAAATTTATGATTGTGTAGACAGGCCTTAAGAAGTGTGTTTTACTTGGTCACTGAGTAGCAACACTTAACATCGGTTGTGACCTTGAAAAGGTGAAACAGCGACAACATGCTCAACCATATCTTCTCAACACAAACCTTTGACAAATCTTTTCCCGGCAAAATGCAGTCACCCTTAATTGAATTAGTATACCACAGTATCCAATTAAACTCTTAGAAAATCCTCTTTTATATCATGTAACGATACTTTGGTGTACTGAATTGAATAATTCGTACAGAATAACACCTTAAATATTCAATACTTATGTTCAGAAACACCATGAAAGATTAAGTGTAAGGGAAAAAAGAAATCTATGAGATTTAGCCGATCGTGTTTCATTTGGGGCAACTGCCTACATTCCTTTAAATAAACAACTAGGTTTCAGAGAGTTGGATAATATATTTTCACTTAACATGCATATTAAAGTTTAAAATAACATTTATCAGGAAAAGTATCACAAACCTCAATTTGTTTAACAGCTCAGATTCTACTTGCTCCCAAAATGACATGGCGGCCACGAGATGAGGAAATTGGTTTGTTTTAATGTAGCAGAGAAATCTTTAAAGAGATGAGTATTCTCCTGCAACACTTTACCAGAGGCAGGCTTGTTCAGCAATCACAGATTTTACCACAATGACTTTTTCACCTGCAACATTTTAACTACTGTCACAATAATTCTCTTCAAAATTGGACCAGGATGTCAAAATATCAAATAAATTTTGCTCCTTTTAACATGCTTTGACCTACAAACACATCTGGATACTGACAACAGATTACACACAATGAAGCCTATGCTAGTAGCTTGTGAAATTGATCCCAACTGAGGTCCTCAGGAGTAACTGCTGAATATTCCAGGAAGGAAGTTTGAGCGTGACACAATCCAGGCAGCTGTGCATCCTGTTTTTCTAACCTCATACTTCTATCATAGTTTCCAGTTAAAGAGTGAAGCAACTATGCCATACTGACAAAAGAAATTGTTGCAATAAATAGACACGGTTTAAAGGCACTCAACCTTGTTGATATAGCTATGTCTACATCTAGACAACTTGTGTATCGTACCTCTTAATGTGACATATTCTCTTTCAAAATTAACGGGATAATAGAAGTGAAAGTTAGTGTCTTTTTACTACTGGACTTGATATACATGGCCCTTTGCACTAACAAACTTAAAGGCAGTAGGCAGTCACCCCAAACAGAGTGAGTGTATCCTGTCACTCTAGTTCATGAATGGCCGATTTTGATCATGTGACAATATTTTTGTTAGTGAATTGTGGAATTCAAGCAGAATTTCTCCTTGCTTTACCTATTGTTTGTAACAGTTATGTTCAAAACGTCTTCAGAGGTGCTTGAAATGCAATAAGAGGAGATTTGCAAGAGTTTGCTGATTTTTCAAAGAAAATTTTGGGGCGACTGCCTATTGCCTTTAAGCCACTTCTGTAAACCAAATGTTACCTTATCCGATATTCCCCTGGAAAGTGAAAGCCCACTCTCCTTGATACAAAGCAGATACTTCACACTCACTACACTCTTCAGCATACAAGCCTGTTAACAAAAGGCTTCTGAGTATCAAGTGAATGATCACAGTTTACTACGTTTACCATGAAAATTACTGTTTTAAAACAAAAGATTCAAACAATTAAAAAAAAAAGTAGATTCCACATGACTAAGAATTGACTTTATTTACCCAAATAGCAGTGATTTCTCATCCCTTTCATCCAATTGACTAAAAGATTCAAAGAATTCAAAGAGAAAGTAGATTACACATGATTAAGAAGAACTTTTCAAAAGAGTTTGTGTCAATGAAATGTACTGGTTTTAGATGTTATAAACAATGAAGTGTAACATTAAATACTAATTTGCCATTGAAGTTGTGACATTAATAACACAATTAATGTACTAAAGAAGTATCATAACTGCTGAGAACATACACTCAAGTCTACTTTTCTGAACATAGCAATTAATGGCTTGCAAAATTTTTTACCGAAGTTCCGCTGTGGCATTTGCAGGAGGTTCCAATCCAAGGATGATAGATGGCATCAATTAAGCACAGGTACGGTAGGTCCCTACAGTAGTTTCTTGTAATATATAGTCAAGTGTACACTTGCTAGAGTATGATCTGTTTCATTCTCATATAAAATATAAACAGTCCCATGTTCACAATGGGCTATTAAAAACTTGTTACCACTAACAATGAGTGGGTACCTTTTTACTCAGAGAAAATACTGAGAAGCAAATAGCCTACTACACCTACACAACCATAGCACCATAATACAGCCTACTGAGCATTCAGTAAGAGATAAGTAAAAGGTTCCCACAGAATTTATCCACAAAAGATACAAAATGTTTATATAACAAGTTTAGTCTCACATACAACAATGCACACAAAAGATGTCAGATGTCATACCCTCCCTTGATCTGAGTTGAATCTTGCTCAACTTTTCACACAATTATGATTTATGCTTGAAATAAAAAACCTTATGCTGGATTCCCACAGACTTCCAATGATACATGGCCTACTGTATTCCAAAGCAACAAATCTATGTACCTCAAGCTACACTACAGCTTTACACCTGACTTACACGGTTTCACAGCTAAGAAATCTTGTTTCTCCTGAGGAACTGTGATACACCTCAAGTCACATTTTAAGTCATTTCCAGCTCTGATTCCTATTAATTCAATCTCCAAATTGCCATTTTGCTGATGAGGGAGAGAATTAAAGGAAATGAGTATACTGCAGCTGTTGAATGAGGTGGATCACCTCCTAAATGAGTGGATGTATAGGGGACGGAGGATTTGAGTTAGTATTAATGATTTGTCCAATCAGGTAAAAGCTTCGGTATACCCAGGAAATGCATCTAAATGATACTGGAAGCTCCTGATAAATGAGGGGTTATTTAGGGGACAGAGTACATCAATAAATAAAACAGTCACAGCTTGCTGTGTATTTAAAATGAAATCAAATTTTCCAATATTCCATCCTCTTACAGAATGTTTGATCAAAAATCATTTCCTGCTTCAAGTTATGGGAGACAGAAAGTTTCAAGTATCTTTGAAGAGGAAACTTAAATATGGGTGACAGGGAAATGACCTTTATTTATGTTGGCTTCTGACATCAGTGGAATGTTTGTAGGGACTAAACCCTTCATGGGGAAAAGGTTTTTAATTACAATGGATGCTGGACAGGTTATCAGCTAAGCTAAGTCAATTTTTAGTATGTAATGTTATGCAAACATGCACTGTACAGTTGATGCAGTGTGGGGATGTGGTAGGGGCAGTTGGTGGGGGGATGCAGGTGAAAGGGTTTTTCCTCTAATCAATGAGCACTTCCAAAATGGCATAGAACATATGAGAACAAGACTGTGTAGGTGACTGAAATGACATAACCCTTGTAGCTATCCCAAAGAACAAACATAGTGTGGTTGCAAGTTACAATACAATTGTGTTATAAGGTCAAAATGCATGCAGTCACTCAAATTTGAACTGGCATACCCCATCATGCATTTAGTTAAATAGGGTATGTGATAGCCATTAACCATTGAGAAAAACTTGTTACTAAGGAACTACTAGGTTCATGCATGCAAGAAGATTTCCTTATTTTTCTTTTAATATGCAATATTGATACTGAGAAGCATCAAAAAAATACTGTAGGCCTACTTGGTAGGATTAACATTGGCATGAACTGACACTTGAAGGTATTTTGAAGTGATGGCATAATTATGACTTTTACTAGTAGTGGTGCTTTAATCTTAAAAAAAGGATCAAAGTGTACCATACAAACACCATATAGTTGCAAAGTGAATGATTAAAGCACTACTTTGAATCTAGTTCCTTGCATACTAATTACTAAGTACATTTCAAATCTCAAAACAACAACTTCTGTGTATTTTTTGTCCAGGAAACATGAGAAAAGGGATGGAAAATGATCCCATTGTCCAAATTTACTTACAAATTTCATCCAAGTTTTATAGCAAGGCTCATAAGATCCACTTCTTTAAACTCCCAGCCAATACACAAGAAATGGAAAGAAGATGAGAGGAAGTTCTTATGTAAATCAACTTCTCCAAATCACCTTGCTCAGCACTTTTTTATCAACACAGGATCTTGCATTGAATTCAGTAGTACCAGCAATCAGCAGCACATTCCAGACAGGGCAAGAACAGAAGGGAAGTTCACACAAAAGAATAAGTTAGATACAAAAGAACAGCTGGCCTACAGTCTGTATCCTGTTCAATTCTAGCCAAACACAGCACTCTGACTCTCCTCATTCTTGATGGCCACATGACAGCTAAACTTTACCTGCCATCCCATTGTTCTGTTCCTTCTCAATTCATTCATAGTAGCTGTTGTGACACTAAATTCCTTCACAATTGCCTTAATACCACAAGGACCTCTTGAAAGGAGCTGATCAGCTGATTGCCTCCTTTCACCTCCCCCATAATACAGTACAACTGTCACTGCCCAATCATAAACAGACTTGAGTTCAAGTCAAGGGTGCTGCCACACCATGTGGCTGGTATTTAATGGGGTGTACCTGTTGTGTTGTTTTTACATCAGGTGGGGCAAGGCAATACAGACAAGGGCATGTTTTGTGCTGACATCTGCATACCAAACTCACTCCCATTTTTTTTTTTTTTCTTTTTTTCTGGTTAGTTTGGTATTTTCTTACCCTTTTCTGATCTTGACAGTCAAAGGATGTTTTGAAAGGTGATGAATTCCAGGTAACTAGACAAAGAGACTGTAATACATACTTTAAGAATGTAGACTTCTACAGGATCAGAATCTGATCAAAACCAGCTTGTGGACTCAATGTTGGCAGAACCATCAGACTTTTCCATCCAGACAATTAAAGTGACATGAGGACACCGTCCTGGCCTTATCCATTAGGAAGGTAAGAGCTACTGCTAGGGTTTCAATTTTGTGACAAGAAGTAATTTTGCTTTCCTGTTAATCAACTTCTGGATGGAAGAGTCAACAGATGCAGGCATGCACCTGTAACATTAACAACTGTAATGAAATATGAGGACTGAGCACTGCCAGACACAGGAAAGAAAAATTTACTCCCTCTCGGAAGCCTTGCCCTCCCCTCCCCCTCCCCTTCCACTATGAAAATGACACAAACAATATAAGCTGATTGCTCAAATACTTTTTCTACCCCAAATGCCAATCTGGCCACACAATGGGTGATGGAATATGAATGGCAGTGAAATTAGGGGCAGTGTCTCACCAGTCACCCTTTCCATAAAATGGTTTGGCTGAGGGTGGTAGAGTAGGAGAAGGGGGTGGATTATACCAATTAGGTGACATCACAACTCTCATCCCCACTGAAGAAATTGACCTACAACATTGTGTTAGCTGCAGCACAGAAAGTTACCAACATATGCCATTAGAAAGCATTGGGAAGGGGGAGGGAAAAGGGGAAAACTGCTAGCTCCTTTGGAGACACATGGAGAACAAAGCTGCAACAAATACCACACCACAAGAGAGCATTCATTCTTAAAGGACATATTAAAGACTTATGTGTACATCCAAAACAACAAAATTTCCAAGGACACACGCTGGGCCATATAGGCCACCATTTCAGTGAGTGGTAAACTGGACATTCCTCTTCATTATAACTGATCTAACCTACCATGAGATGTGTGTCTTACCATGGGCAGCATATGCAAGCTACAATGACCTTCAAAACAGTTTCCCTTGCAAAGCCATGTTGCAGACATGACTCACAGGAAAAGCAGACAGTTGAAAGCTAAGGGGGTACCATCAACTCCTAGTCATAAACCGATCATCATCACTGGCAGATACCTCCTTTACCCAATTCAAATCCCACAAAAAGGCATAAAATGTACAGATTTCTCATAAAAATCACATTAATTTCATTGAGAAATGTTCAGATCCTTCCATCATGAAATTCATGTATGTTTTATTTGTCTCAAGTGAGTGTTTAACAATTTTTAGTATCCTCTACAGTATGATTTACAACTGATTCTAACACCAATAGACTACAGAAAGTTACTTTCACCACACACCCTTATGAGGAACCCTGTATGTAAGTGAAAGGGGAGTGTTCCCTCCATGACACTTCAAACCATGCAAAGACTGGCAAACATATTCCAGATATTGCTTCCAGTTCTGACATCAACTTCACAATTGTGGTCTCCAATGACAATCTTACAGATTTGCACAGCTGAGTCCACAATCACCTTTAATGGCTAAGGTATGAATTCACACAGCTACCAGCACACAGTTTTCTTGGAAAAAAAGAATTGTCATTGCAGTTTACATGGCTATAATGCTGAGTGTGATATTTGGGTAGTTAGGAAAATATCATTGTGCTAGGACTGTGGTATAAACATGGACAGTCTGTAAGAACATTTACATTACATACTCTTATGTAATCCTAACAAAATTTCAAAAGATGATGTACACTTTCCTAAGTTCTCCAAACTTCCATACCAGAATCTGGTAGGGAAGGTTAGGTTAGATGAGGTTTAACGTCCCAGTTTCCAACCAACTGGTTCAAGTCGAGATGACCACGGCCTTTTTTCCAGTTGTGGCTCACTGGCTGGGAAAAGCTGTTGTCATGGTCCATTATATTACAACAAGCACTTCCTTGAACCAATTGGTTGGAAACTGGGACATTAAACCTCATCTCACTAACAAGCACTTCAGTCTACTCTTACAAATTTTCTTATTTCCCTTCAAAGTATCTTCACGTTTCAGAACTTAAATCCTGCACTTCAAAAAAACCAAGAAGTCACCCTTTGTAAAATTAACAGCTCAGAAACAAAAACTTTGTCAAATGATTAAAAGAACTCATTAACGTAAATATGATACCAGGGTATAGGCCTGCTATTTCAAATTTATGTGGCTACATCTGGGCTAAAATTTTGAGAGTTTTGTTGTACAGTATCTGTGGTATTAAGTACTCTTCAAGAAAAAAAGAAAATTTTAAGTAGTAGTAGAGTATCAACTTGCTACAGCAGGGGTTCTCAAGGGCCTTGGCCCTTGGGCCACTTTTGCTTGAGTTTGTTCTTTACACCAATTGTAGTAGCCAGAATTGAATTATAACATTTTACTTTCTTATAGTTTAAATGTTGGACTCCTTGGATCTTCTGTGAGCCACTGTAGATCTTGCTGTTACTTGAGAACCCAAGTGCTACAGTCTCTCAAGAAATGCTTTTCATCTTAAATTACATCACTTCCTCTCTAAATTTTGCTCCCAGATTCAATACAGGAGTTTCTGGTAATGTGATCTTAGTAATGTCATCAACCCACTTTAATTCTTCTACGGAAGTAGGCGGTACCACTTCCGTGAATCTACAGTATATGACAGCTGCACCTAACAACCATAAAAACAAACACAAAGAAGTGATATGGATATACTCATGCATATTACCCATGCAACATTTATGAATCTAGTTTACTACAAATATTCTCACCAAAGACAATCTCCAAGTACGTATGATTACACCCAAGTGTGGTAAGCATGTGCACATACACATTACAAGTCTAATGCAAGGCATATACTCTATGAGCCATAAAAATTTCTTCCTTCTTTAGGAGAAAAATAAAAATATCACCATCATTGAAACTCTTTTGACACATATTAAACACACCCTTGACTGACATTTTAAGGGAGTACCCATCATTTTGCACAAATAAAAAGTGTAAATAATTTGTCCACCATACAATGATTTACTAAGTTCTTGCTGCACGAACAAGTTCAATGAGTAACAAACTTGAGTAACATAATTATTTTTGATGACTATCAAAAACATGCAACATTTGCAATGTAATCCCATTACATTCAATCATTCACTTTGATTGCTTCAAAGGGAAATTTCCTCTTTGTACATAAAACTGTGCATACTATAACAGTATCTACCCACTTTAATTAATAAATGCTTATCTAGCCAGACCTTCCAAGGCTATGAAAATTGTGTAATATCATACTGCATGTACTATACTTACAAGGATACCTTAGGCACTTATAACGAGTAGGTGCCACTGCGCTTCACTGCTTGTTTCCTGCAAGCTGGTTCTATACAGTACTGTATGCTGTCTGCATTTGATATCCGTCCATAAACAAACAGAGCCTCATCCCCCAGTTTGCACAAGATTACGTGATGCTACACTGCTAAATGACAAAAACCTAATCAAGTCACTCAATGATGACTTATGGATGATATTCTTTGGTGGAATATTTATATAAGCATTGCTTCTACGTAGTTAGATAATTGAAGATACTGCAAAATGCTTTACGATTTACGAGTGATGTTCATGTAAACATTTCTGAGTCATCAACCATACCACTGTCTTTACAGAGAAACCACATGGGGCTTTCCTCACCTCCTCAGAAAAGGCTTAAAGTGATTCTCTTGAGAGGCTAACATAATCCATACATAAACTACAATGTTTTACAGATTGATCACTAACCTCATAACAATGCTAGTCTTTTTATGATGTAGCAGTATGTTGGTGCAGTATTGCAAGGAAGAAAGGAAGGGGGGGGGGGGGGTTGGTTGAAAGGAAAATGCAGTTACCTCAATTTGGATTTGTGTACCCAGGTATCTTATATCATGAATGGCTACTGAGAATCATGTGACAACATTATTCTCACTGAATTGTGAAATTGACCATAGTAACTCTTTGGTTTACCTTGAATATGCAATATTTATGTTCTAACATATCATGAAAGATACTTGAAGTGAAATAAGGGGATATTTGTGAGATTCAGCTTAATGTTTCAAAATAAGTTGGGGAGGGAGAAGGGGAGGACTGGCATATACCCTTTGACATGTGAAGAAGTCAGAGGATGAAGGTTGGGGCATAAAGGGGCCCTTGAAGCAAATTTACTCTGTGAAAAACATGATTAGTCAACAAGCACACCTCTGAAACATGGAGTGTCATCCACTGCTCTTGTCCTCCTTAGTAACATAGAAAAACATACATGACATGATGACAGGATGCACAACAATATGTAAACCTACATCTATTGTTGTTAAGAGTTTAACCACTGCTGTCTCGTTTTCTCCACAAGTTCACACACTTGAGGCTCATCCTTTTTGTTCATCATTAAAGAACATACTTTGTTGGCACAGCGCCTCCTCCTCTCCCTTCCCCTCCCCCCCCCCCCCATATTATGAAAATATGGTGAGCAAACGATTTTCAGCAAAACGAATTACCGAATCGTCATTTATTATTTTTGGAAAAAGTGCTTTACGGCTTTGAACCCTCCCCCCCCCCCCCCCCCTCCAAGTAAATTAAGTACGCTTTTGAAAATGATGACAAAGATGGATCACCCGCTAGGAAACCTACAAAGGTGTGCCATGCAAATTATTATTTTGAAAGAATTTTTCTCTTACAAAGCAATTCATGCATCCATGCAGATAATTTTGTCATAAAATTCATGCATCAATGAAATATACATAAGACTATCTCATGATGTAACATCACACAACACTTAAAGAACACCTGTGTCAGTTACGACTATCTTCCGATACAGTACTACTACAGTTCTACAAGAAAGAATTCCTTTATTAGCCTCATGTCCCTTTAACATTTAATTCCAAGTGGCAGTGACTGATAGTGATTCCACTGTTACAAGTTCGTACTAATTATTCCCACAATCCCTCATCAATCATGTGTTTTGCGTACAGGCTCAGCGAAGGTAAGTCCAGATACAGCAGGTAAAGAAAGTCTGTGAGTCAGGCAGTTACAATCCCTTCCATATAAAGCCATCTCTTGAAATTAACATACATCTCTGAATCAGGAAATCAATTTGAATTATTTTCAAGTCTGACTTAAGAGAATTTCTCTCCAGACAATTAATTCACCCTCTCTGTAAATCTCCAAACTGTCACTGTTCATTTTTTGCAAAGCTTTCTTCTCTCTGTTGTAAGTTTGTTGTTGAGAGGAAGTGGTCAAAACACCATCATATAGACAGCTCTCTAGTAATTTCAATTTAGGCAATGGTATAGAACCAGGCAAGTCACCTTTTTTTTGCACTGCCCTGTTTGAATTAAAGACCTTACAAAAAAAAGAGAGGCAAGATGAACCAGCACTGTTGACTTTCATAACTTCAAGGGCACAAGGCCCTTATTTTCAGCAAATTTCAACTTGGATAAAAATGATATCATATAATGTGATTGTTGTTGTTCTTGTTGCTGTTATTAATAAATGCTACAAGGCCAGTCTTTATTTTTACTTTTTTTTCATTGTTTAGTTAATTTTTACTTTCTATTTTTTATTTTATTTATATTTTTGATGCTGTTGCTGCTACTTTTCACTGCTGTTTAACATGCTTTCTCATAAAACAATTAAACTGAAGTTATTTTTTACTAGACCCATTTTGTCCGGGACTTACGTAGCAATGCCATTCGCTCGACTCCATTAAGGCAGTACAGAAATTGTTATATGGTGGCAGGAGAAAAAAATCATCGGCAATGAAAACTGATAACCAAACTAAGCCAATGTGGAAGCTTTAACTTAATATCAGTAATAAAAGTCAAAAAGAAATCCAAGGCCAGAAATCCAATGTCATTAAATCCCACTTGGAATGATTCACAGTTAGGTTTCATCTACCCTGGACGTCCCCACACAGACAGCTACACTATTACTCACCTGGCAAGCATTTTTGACCTGTCACCATAGCGAACGACTGGTCTGGCAATTCTTGATCTCTGTTGAGTATGTAACGGCATTCCGATACTCGATAACTATCACACACCAGAAAAATGTCAGATAGGACATGGGAGGGAGCAACAATCTAAAATACAAGCTATGCTAGTTCAGCTCCAAATCACATCCTCCAGGGCGATGCAATGATAAACATAGAACAGCAAAGATGGACACTTTCTTATCGAAACTTAGACCATAAGACAAATGTAGGCTTGATTCACTGTAACAAGCCACAACAAATCTGTGTGTAGTTGCCTCTAGTTACACACCATAAAACCTAACGGAAGTGTGAAACATCCTTCCTTGCTACTTGATTGGCACAGAAACAGGAAACATCTAGAACTATGGTGACATAAACTTTTATATATTATGGTATGTACATGTAATCAAGTCTGTTAAAGTGCAAGTCTGTTCCAAAGTTCTGAAGAGTCTGTGAGAAGGGGGAAGGAAGGATTAAATCATTAAGGGAAAGGGGGAAAGGTTTGAATAGAAGCAAATTACTAGCAAAAAAGATACAATCATATGCAGGATAAGCAGATCACATGCAAAGTAAAAATAAAGGAAAGTGCATGACCCTGGGTGGAAAAAGTTGGGAAGCTGGGAGGCTCCTTCCTGGGAAATTTGGTTATTTGAAGGGAAATTTTGGTCACTGGAGGGAAATTTACACTTTATACATACATGAAACTATAGGAGGAATTGTGGAAAATTTGACTCCCTTCCCAGGAAATAAACATTTTTTCCAGCCCTGTGCATGACACTGCTCCGATGAATTGGATGAGCAACTCCCTCTATGGACCAAAATGGAATAAATGCAGCCAAAAAAACTTTTGATATTGATATCGTAATAAAAGCCGTACAGGAAGAAATAGTGACAGAGACATAGGTAAAGATGAAAATGTTGTTAACGCTTCATAGGGCATGAGGGAGGTAGCAGACATTTGTGTGCAGAAGTGGGGATAGGGATCAAGGGTCCTTGAAGCAAAATTTACTTTGTGAAAACGTGAAAATCAATTCGTTTCCAAAACATGGGAAGAATATATTCTCCTCATAATCCCCCCTCCCTTTCTAGGATTTCTGCCAGTGCACATGGGAAATGCATTAGGGATGGCTGTATCTTCAATTGAAGTCTATACCCACAAACAACTTCTGCAGTAACATTACTCATGATGTTTACACCATAATAAAATGAATATCGAGAAATCATCCACTCCACAGATAGGTAAGCTTATGCTATAAAGTTTAGGACTACATATTATTCAAACCTTAATGTTTCCTTTTTAAAATTGTTTCTGTGACCTTTGAAATTCCCACACAGGTTGTAGCATATTTAGTTTGTCAATATTTTTGTTACTACTGTATAGGACTTACTGTTCAGGTTGCATTTATTTTATGGGAAGATCACTTACACTGTACCTATTGAAAAGGTTATATTCCATGAATAACACAGTTGGTACTTCCTGAAAATTTCAAGTGAAAAGGAAGACCACAAAAATTTTATCTTCAGCAGTAATCTTTTACACAAGCATGTGTGCGTCAATCAAATGTACATTGGCTTTAAAGGGAAAATGTAGTCAACCCAACTTGGATTAGTGTACCCATTAGTATTCTGTCATGAATGGCTCTTGAGAATCATGTGACAATATTTTTCTTACTGAATTGTGAAATTCATGCAGATTTAGTTACTCCTTAGTTTACCTTGAGTATGCAATACTTATGTCCTGAATTAGGCCCATCATTTCAGACACTTCATGGGAAATAAGTCGGATATTTGTAAGATCTAGCTGATATTTCAATTTATAAGTTTGGTCAACTGCTTATGCCCTTTAACTAAACTGTATGGAAGAGGAATTCCAATAGGCCTGTACTCCTTTCGACAGGAAAAATTTGTTTTTCCAGGGAAAGCAATGAGCTCTAGGCTGTACAGTATATCAGTATTCATGTGGTGTCCAGTCAGGTATCTTCATCCATAAAACAAATCTGTTACAACTCTTTCAGGTCATGTGATGACTATACCTCATGCAGTACCTCTTTTCTCTGCATGATGTATACATTATGCTGAGAGCACTCATTCACATATTACGGCAGGGTAACAATTTTTCAGAGGAAATATAGTAATTGCTGGTTGGCAGTAAGGAATATTTTGGATAATTTCCCCGTATTTTTGTATATGAAACGTTTCATAATGGTACTCAAACACAAATGAATTAGAACTACTATCATATTCTGCTTCCATCTCTGATCTAAGGGTGACCATTCATGTTTCAATGCATGTTGCCACTGAAGTCTCTCTTATAGTAATAACCATTTACTATCAGAGAGTAGAAAAGCTATGTTTGTGGCAAGTATTGGGCAGACGGATATTAGTTTCAACAGTCTCACCCTTTCTGTGCTTGATCAATGTCACATCAACAGAAAGCGGGAAGAAATGATGTTGCAAGTGCAAAAATAGAAACCTGGCAGGCTAAACATTTTTTCCCATCCTGACAAAGTGGATATACAAATTGATGAGAACTGAAGAGGACTGGTTCTCAAAATAAAGGGGGGTGGGGGTCTTGATCGTAATAGGTATTAGTTACTACTCACATGAATGAATTTACAAGAAAGTGTAGTTGGTTGTGAATTAATATCAACTTGGTCTCTTTTCAACTCTTTTGCTTGTACACTGTATCACCATTCCCAAAAGCGATCCTCATCTTCCTCCCCATACCTCCTCCATAACCTCTTCCTTCCAAATCTGCCACCCCCTCCTTTCCAAAATAAAATAAAAACTCCTTTCCTCTTCTTCAAAAACCACTGGAATAACATGTTCTAAAACTGACAAAAAAATTGTAAAGATGCAAAAATGGCAAAATAGCATTAAATTTAGACCCATTTATCATGCATTGAGGTCAACTGTCCACCAGGGATGCAAAACAGTTTTGCATCTGTTTTTGTTTCGATGAAGGCTCCTGTCATCCAGCTACTTTTTGAGACCGCCAAGAAAGATTCAAACAATATAGCTGCATTTTTTTTACAACCATGTCTTCATAATTCCTTTCGTTAACTAAAAGCAACACCCTTCAGTTTTCTTCAACAACCTAAGTTAAACTCTTCAGGCTGGAATAGTAAGAGTTCCACAACAAAAACTGAATTTTCCTTCGCAATCAGAGCGAACACTCTGACAGTAATATGACACGTTGAGTATTTGCCTTAAGGTGAGTCTCGCAAATAATTTTGACTTTCAGAACCTCTTACAATCCGTGAGTTATCTAATGCTACTACTGTAGTCTGTAGGTCTACTATGTCAATAGATTTCTTATCAATTTCATGTAAGAATGACGGCATATTTTTTTACCCAGCCTGGTGCTCTGTGTCAAATTATTTTCCATTAGAGTCAAGTGTATAATATGAAAGTTGTCGGCAATTATTTTTGTGTCTCACAGTCACATTCTCTCAGCATCTGGACAATTCCACTACTAGAAATAAGAATGCCGACATTATATTGTAAACAGCAAGCACGTTTTACGGGCTAATAAACATCTCAGGAGGTGAAAATAGGTAAGGATGGCCAGATGGGTCAGAGGTAAGCGAAACTTTGAATGACTACAATTTTGATCATTCCGCAGTAGATGGACTGTCCAATAGTAGTTAAATGGGAGGTAAGTAGGAGCGTAACAGATTGAGGCCTCCTTTTTATAACAGTGAAGATCCACCAATGGAGTAGGGAAAACAAGCCCGTGAGCCACAACTGGAAAAAAGGCCATGGCCGGCCTGACTTAAACCAATTGGTTAGAAACTGAGCTGTTAAACCTCATCTAACTCTAACTCTACCAATCCAGATATTATGTTAATTCATACAAGTATTTACAATAGGTCTCACACTCCCATGTTCCCTGCACACAGTACTTTCTTGATTTATGTATGGTCCTGCATGACCTTTGTTCTATTGTCCTGTGCCGTACAACACACCTGACTACCCCACTGGTCAACTCTCCCTACCAGTTACAATATCCACCCTACACAATCTCCCTTGTATGTCTCACACCCAGGACAATTCCAAATTTTCTGGTGGGAGTTGTCTGAGGGGTGATTGTCATGAACGTGAATTGTGCGAGCAAAACTGTCCAGGGTGGGGGGGAGGGGGAGACAGCTAGTTTATATATAGCGTATTGTCTTTATTATCCTTATCCTTTCTTTAATTATACTATATTCAGTACAATTGTATCACATTCAATTCTTACAATAGAGAAACCACAAGGTTTGGATCAGGGGATTATGTATCCTCCAATACTGTATTACAGTGTAAATTCAACCACAAGACATAGTCTCTTACATTATGAAAATGTTACCTTCATCTTCTTTCAATTAGAACACTGAATTGTTTTTGTGAATAGTGAAGGCAAGTAACGTAAAATATGTTACAGTCATCTTGCAAATATTACACACATTTTGCTCTTACCTACTATTATTACCTCACCATTACAATGTGCAATGATTGTCTTGTTAGCAAATGGGAAACCACAGAGAATTTGATCAAAGGATTACCCTCAGTCCAATTTTTTTGACCAATGAGGCAAATCTTTCATTATTTTCTTTGGGCTTACAAAAGGATTCAGGCTCCTTGGGAAGCTTCTAAGATTGGATGGGGGGGGGGGGGGATGGTTGCTGAGACCCTTTTGCTCCTGCTTTTGGCATATTTGCTAAGGTTAATGTGTTTTGACCATTCTCAGGTGCAGCTAATGAGACTATTTTGAGAAGAAAAAACAAACTTCAACTGAAAATTATTGGGGGGTGTAACTCCCAGTGCTTCTGCCCATGGCCGTAGGAACCAGGGGCTGGGGGCAGCCACCCCCAAAAGTCAGAAACCTGACTAAACTGGGCAGATATTTTATCTCAGGCAGAAAATTGGACAGTTAAATTAGGTCTGGAGTCGGGCAAAAATCATCGCCCTCCCTGAGAAAAACAATCCTGTCCAGGCCATGCTTCTGCCTGTTACAGCCCTTGGTTGATTTCAAAATGGACGTTTTCCCTTGTTAAACTAGGACATTGTCTGGCTAATCCTGCTTCATTTCTCTACACAATTATCCATACACAAAATGCTTCACTCAATTTACATCTTGAGCTTGCACATTTAATGTGAGATAAGCTCAATCATTTGAAATTCACTTAATTCTGCTCACTTTCTCCAACATGACTTGATTATACCACATTTATGATACAAAGTCAACTTGGCCTCATCACTGGCATGCCAATCTCTAGAATTACAAATATTTGTTCAATCACATTTGACAGTTAGAGTATTTGACTTTTGACCTCAATATCATGGCCAGGGCATACACAATGGGGATGAAATGTAGGTAGAAATTGCCTCTGGCTGAACTGGAGTGAGCTGATATTGAGTTTATATATACTAGCAGACAGTGATCAAATATTTAAGAAGAGATGAATTTGTGATGTGATTACACCAATTGAATCTGTCACAAGATATAAAAAATCTGCATTCCACAAGGGTAGAAACAAACTTTAATAGACACTGCACCTGGGGTTGTAATTAGCAATTGTGATCAACAGCACCTTTACCAGAACAATGCTGGAAAAATGCAGGTCAAGGCTGGTAGAATAAAAGCAAGGTCGATACTGTATATAACTGTTCATGATTGCACCTTTGAAACAGGCTTACTTAAAATTGCTGCAATTATTTCGGCGTACAATTGTCAGACAATCCACATACTGCGAGTGTGGATGAAACCGTGACGGGATCACCATTTGGACAATCATACAAGATGAATCTGACAGGAATTCTATAAATAGGCCTATACAAACCAATTACAAAACTAGACATCATGCTGCAGTGCCTTACCCTTACCTGTCCTCAAACTGTGATATTAAACTGTCAGATGATTCCATATAAACTTGAACTTGATACAAACATATCATTCATCTTGCAGTTAAAGCAAACAGACATCTCTGACTGAGGTGGGTTCCACAATGCACAGTGACATCCATATACAGAACTCACTCCAACTTTCAACAGCATTAAAAATACTAAATTATGTATACACCAGATTAACAACAGTTGAACAGCATAACAGAATCTTCAGAGTAAATCCCATGGTAACCATAGCAAAATCAAAACCTTGCCAAACTCCAAAAACTTGCCAATTAAAGCTAAGTTTTATCACAGGTTTACAGTAAGCATACTGTCAAGAGCCAATGTTCTTTTCACTTCCAGCTCTCTTATTTCTTTCTCACAACATTTTGGAACTGTTAGATGAGCTTCTACATGACAAGAGACATCTTATAGGCAAATTCCAAGATGCGTTTGGCACTGCTGAGTTACAGCTGTTTTCTTTTGGAACCAGTAAATCCCAAGTGACCCGTTATGGGTCAAAGGCCAAGGAAATCTACCACCATTTGCTTGGAAATTACATTTGTCTAAAATGCCATTTGTTTTCTTGTTTTCTTTTCAATTTGAAAATTTACAGCATTTCTGAGACATCTTGGTATGCTTTTTTCCTTATTTCCAGATGTTTTTCTTTTTTGATTCACTGAAAACTGGGGAAAGATTTAAAACCATCATCAGTCAATTGACCTTAGGGTATGAAACTCATACTTTACCAAAACAACCCAAATAAGCAATTCTGCAGATATGTGATTCAGGAATCTTGCAGACACAAGAATTGCTCTAAAAATGAGGCCACAAAGGTAGTCTAAAGGGTAACATTGAAGGCTAAATGCAAACTACTGAAAACATTGCCATTTAAATTATAGAAATAACTCGTGTAACACCTTCATGATCAATCTATCCATGTTATACCACCAAAAATGCCAACTTTGTGAAAAATTTTCCAAAACCCCCAAACTGACCAACTGTGGAATATTTCTGTCACTGTTCTAAGTGCATAAATTTATTGTCAATGGAAGCATGTACATCCTTTCACAAAACAGTGCAATTTGAAACCTTTTCCACAATTTTGACAAGTTGGGCTTTAGAACACAGCTACAGGTACCAATATGTCTCAAGTATGCCAGAGCACATCATCACCGGCACCATTTTCTTTTCTAAAATAAATACTGAATAGCCCCACATTAGTTCATCCTTAAAATCACCATTTTAAGGCAAGAAACTAGACCAATTTTCAGCCCATAATTTAAATTAGAAACTTTGTCCCAAAATTTCAATCCAACAATGTGTAAACTTCAAGAGTGCTAATACTCATGTTAATTACAATAAACTGATGATTCAACTTTCTGAAAATAACACTAGATTCCAACAGCAGTAATTTCCTTGACTATAAACACAATGAGTTGTTTGAAAATATTGGAACACCAATAGAATGTACAGGAAGCAAAACAATGAAAAAAGAGCCGTGAGACATATGTTCCTGCTTCCGATCCCACTCTCCCACTCTTAAACTGACCCCATCCTAGCAAATGACACATCATAGCACCCTGCTAAGTGCATGCTGGGTAGCACAGGATTCCAGTTTCAATATTACCGAAACAATCACAATGTGACCCATAATCTCAGCCGAGAAACAAACTACGGAGTAAAGTCAGCTTTGCCGCTTTCAACAAAGCCATTGGGTAAATTGGTGGGAAAATGTCCAAGTTGATTATAGAGATGTGGTGCAACTCAATATTGTACCTGGTCAGGCCAAGGCAGAACTGAAAATTAAATGAATTGAAAGGGAGTTTTAGTTTTCACTGGTTCTCCTCAAGTTCCATATAATATCTAGAATGATCGCTATGATTGCTGACAAATTTCAGCTTCAGAACAAAGACAAATTGATTCTAGCCCACACTGTAATGATGAACCAAATGTATCAGAAAACTCAAAAAAAAGTTGTGCATGTCATTAGAGGGATAGCCTAGGGTGTTTTAGAACGCAACTATCAAACAGAATCTATTTAATGTGAATGACAAGCAAGGCAGTTTGTATGTTTGATGGTTTTACTGTCATATTACCCAGGTGAAGTGAACCAAACAAACATATGGTTAGGTACATGCCAGTGATCACTCTGCATACAGAGTGTCCAACTTAATAATAGGAGAGGTAAACTGTAGGAGCAAAAAAGATTGGATAATTTAAACAGGAAATTGCTGGATCAAAATTTGGGAGACAAAAGGACAGCCGACTTAAAGGGAAATGCAGCCCCCCCCCCCCTTTCAATTTGGATTAGAGTACGATGTCATCCTAATTCAGGAATGACTCCTATCAATTAGGTGACATTATTTTTGTTACTTATTTGATAAATTCTGAAAAACAACTCCTTGGTTTGCCTTCAATACTCATCCATTATTCTCCCCTACAGTAATATAGGAGGTAAGTAGGAGCGAAATAGATACTTTTATACAGAAATATTATGAAAGAATTGTGAGCGAAATACAAGGATATCTGTAAGATTGAGAAAATTTTTAAAAATAAACTTGGGGTGACTGCATTCCCCCACCCACCATCTTTCCCTACATGAGAGGAGAGAGGGGTTGTAACTTCTGGGGTCAGCCCAATAATGATAAGGTTTTTGTTCATAAGGTTCATTGTTCATAAGGGTCATTATTCATAACATGATGAATGGCAAAAATTAGTGTCATTGTTCAAAAGGTTCATTATTCATAAAAATAAATGATTAAAAAGATTCATTATTCATAAGGTTCGCTGTTCATAATCGAGAATAAGGTCCGTTGTTCATAATCGAAAGAAAGGTTCAATGTTCATAATCAAAAAAGGGTTCATTACTCATAATAAAAAAAGGGTTCACTATTCATAATTGAAAAAAAAAGCTTCGCTGTTCATAATAGGAAAAAAGGTTTGTTGTTCATAATCGAGATTAAGGTTCGCTATTCGTAATCCCCAAAAATTTCGACTACTCTCTTTGAAAGGCCAGTTATAGCCAATCTTAATAGACCATATAAAAATACCGTCAGCATGTTCTAGACAACACATTGGCTTATCATCCCTCCAAGTTTTAAGGGTGTGTCCCCTTCCACGAGATACAGGAAGCCTTTAAAGTTGGAAAAATGCCTTTTCTCATATTATGAATATTGAACCCTTTTTCCTATTATGAATATCGAACCTTTTTTACAGTTATGAATAACACACCTTTTTTCCTGCTATGAGTATCAAACCATTTTTCCGATTATGAATACCAAACCTCTGTTCTTATTATGAATAACGAAGCTTTTTTCTATTATGAAAAACGAACCTTTTTTATGATTATGAATAACGACCCTTATGAATAATGAACCTTATGACTAAAGAACCTTATGAAAATTGACCATTATGAATAAAAGCCCTCATGAACATTGGGCAGACCCCGTAACTTCTTACCACAGGAGATTCCCCCCCCCCCCAACTCCCTAGTTTGAGAATCTACGAGACCCATTACTTACCTCCTACTTACCTCTGCAACCCTTAATTGCCCAAAATTTTGACTGGGCAAAGTCAATAGCACAATGGAAGGGAGCCCTCACTTAGAACATCCCATGACATCATAGCCTCATTGTGGGCATGCAGTTAAGGGTTACACAAGTAAATAGGAGGGGAGGAGGGGAAATGACCATTATGTAAATTTGTACTATGCTGAAATGACTCTAACAATAACTAAAATGAGAAGAGTCCCTGATGACACATGGAGCTACAGTATGCAGGCTTTGCAAAAGGCCATAGGTGAATTATTCCATCGGTTACCCTTTCTGGGAACAACAAAGAAGGAGAAGGTCTCAGAAATGAGGATTAATTCTACACTCTTGATGTCAGTCCTATTTTTATGGGATTCAAAAGAAACCCTTACCTTGGATACTTTACAAAAGAGCTTCGTCCTTCCTGAATCAATTCACTGACTTAAAAGGCGACTTCCTCACAGACTGAATTTTAAACTGTGTACAAGGACAGCTCAACCAAGGGAGGTGTCCAAGAATAAGCATTGTGCACACTGACAAGGATCCTTCCAATACACACACAGAGCTGAAAATAAATACCCTGACCATGCAGATCTGTCTGTAGCTAGCTGAAAACTAAATGGTCCTTACCCTTGAAGAAAAGCTTTCCTTTCAACAGAAGAGGAAAATGCACCACTTAAAATTCCATCCTCCAACTGTGACTGTGATGTATAGTGGTCATCTCAACGTGTTTACATGTGGAGGAGACAGCACAACACAATATACACTATCTCACAGTATACTGTATCCCTCAACACTTTGCAATAAATGTTTAATTTGCTAATGAACTGTATTACCTTCAATACTGCTTTCAGACATGTAAAAGCTTTTCACAGATTTTTTAAAGCAAAAAACTCCATACGGCACAGACGGAGAATATCACTGGACTGACTGCAGATTTATTCTCCCTATAGATTTCTCACAAATCCAGAAGTCAACATTCAAGTCGGTTATGAACCAGATCAAGCAATGAACACACAAAATTATTTGAAGTTATGCTTGTAATCTTTCACATGATACAGCATTTTTTTTTTATAATAATCACATTTATGATATCATCCTAAAGTACATTTGCCATGACAACTAGTAGTACTCTATAGTTCAAGGGCAGTAAAATATGTGATCTAATTAAGCTATTTTATCTAAAGATGCGGATGTTTACGTCTGCAATGTTCAACAGAAGTGCTGACAAGCATCCTTACTGTACACAATGTAATGAACACTGGCAGTCCTATAGCTCCACAACTAAGAGAACAGCTTCAAAGGCAAATGAAAACAAGATTACATGTTAATAATATCCCTTTTAATTTTTCAATAGTAAGCAGAAATTACTTTCTAAAAGGAAATGAAGCATTCACAGAAGACTTACCATCAAAGTACAAACTGTTCATTAATATTATAACGGAATACTGCTGTAATCCACTTTCTGTAATTTATTGCATATACTCCAAAACATCCACAATGACTCACAATTTTCATTACCCACAACTGTTGTCCTAAAATCAATGTCAAGACTACCTCTCAAGATCCTTTGCAAAAGCTACTACCACAGAAAGTTCAAGCTCCCCTCTCATGAAGTGACCTCTTCCCAGCACCTTGGAATGGCTGAATTCTTAGATGTCTAGTGATACTCAAGCTGGACTATCATTATCTCGTTGGTGAGCGGTGATGCTGGCTATTTTTCACACTCTGCTCTTTAATTGAATTTATTGATACAATGGTGATGGGTATGCTTTGAAGTGGATTAATTAACATTTTGGTTGCTTGGTCAGTCTTGAGGGTTCATGATTAGAGGGATGCATTGGGTAGCAAACTTGACAGAGATTTATTTATATACTGCGGGCAAAGGTTATCAATTATAACATACAAATAATCAACGTTTATGACTACAATAGTATGAATTATTTCATGAGTTGAAAGATTGAATATTCTGTTCAACCAGGTGAATTTGAGGTGGCCTAAAGGCCTAGGATAGGCCAGAATAAAATGTCCCAAAAAAATAACCTTTTCAGATGTTCTGCAGTTTCATCCATGTGGACGTTTTCACAAAACAAAATTATTTGATACATATGGAGACACTAGTTTATGCCAACTTTGGTGGTATAACTGTGGTTTTTAGTGAAAACAATAAATGCCCTATGTTAAAACATGCCAGCCCCCCCCCCTCCCCCAGGTCATTTTTAAGGGAAATACATTACAACAAATGCTGCTACACCATCCTGCTGAAAACTAGAAGTTAACATGCATCCTTTCAGTTTAAATTTCATTACAGTATTAGCCCTGTAGCGGTCCATATTCCTACCAAAATGTCACCCCGGCTTTCAAGTTTTGACAACACCCAATTAACCCTGGAAACTTGCAGAAATTTGAATCTCTTGTCAATAGACTCTTTTCCCAATAGGAATTACAAAGGATTGTGGTACAGAATTTTTGTGTGCATCGTTTTTTGCCACAGCAAAATGCCATTGACAACAACATCGCGTACCAGAACTCCATCCCACAATCCATTGCAATTGCTATTTGGAAAAGGGTCTATGGAAAGGACACAACTGAAAATTTTTAAATCATCAAGAATATTCAAATGGTGTAGTGGTGCAGCAATTCTCTTTTTCAGTGGAGGGGGAGGGTCATCCGACCCCCTCTACCCCTCCAGTAACAGGCCAGCACATATAAATTAATGCAAACAACACTGCTATAGGTGCAGTCATACTCATTACAGCATCAAAAAATAATGAATGTATACAAGATACTGAATTTGAGGCACTGTGCCACATACATGAGTGTTAAAGTAGAGTTAGCATTTAATAAAGACACAAACCTCCTTATTACAGAAGTCCCTCCTAATTTCAAAAAAAATTCTCTTCAGATCCAAAAGCCACCATCAGTGGTCATCGTTTTTACAAGATTCATCCATTGCTGTTTCAAAGATTCTTGAAGCACCACTTAGCATTAATTTCATTCAGACTCTGGCTATGAGGTAAAAATCAGAAGTCTACGACAAGCAGGATGTAAGTATATATATACTGTACATCCGTGAATCTGGAGTGATTAAATTAACATACCACTTAAGGGGCCCTGCATAATGTTATCTTTTATTTAGTTGTAGAATGTTTATCTTGAAAAGATCTCTCCTCTGCAATTCAAGATTCAAGTACACTAATACAATAATATCAAACTCATGTTTATCAACCCACATTCAAGGTTATCAGTTTGTACTGTACAAACCTTAAAGCAACATGTTTATATTGTGCAGTTTTAATCATGAATAAAATCAAATTAAGTGCTGCAGATCTGCATCTATGAGTTAGGGCAATGCAATTATGCCTGACGGTAAATTTATACGAGGGGAAGTCTTGAACACTCTTGTGAATTTAAAGGCTTTTTACGTTTCATCTACTTGGATTGATAACATCCTATATGCATGCTGAAAAGAGTTTAAAGACCTCAAGCGCACAATTGTAGAAGATGTCAATCATGTTAGGCCAGTGCAGAAGCCATTCTCTCTGAATCATTGCAATATAGATCAGGTTTAAATGTAGTGAATCACCTAAAGGACACTAAAACCTATTACTTCAAATTGCAAAACAATACCAAATGGTTCCCTCTTGGCACAGCTGGCAATTATTTCCCCAAAGAAACATTAGTCAAACTGAAATACGAGACTTGTAATCTCTCATCAATAATCCTTAGTTACATGTGATCCTTTAAAGACTATTTTTATATCCTGAGCCAGCAATATTATCTAGGTTATCCTTCCAACCTGTCCCGGTAAATTTACAGAGTAAGCACTATGACAGGATGCCAGGTAAGTCACTCTTCCTCAACACTGGTGAGGTTTTACTTATATAAATTACTTCTGCCCAATCAAAGTTACTACTCAAACCTTGATCCCTTTCTCTAACCTCTCATATTAAACCCTTATAATAAGTTCAATTATTTCCAACCAATAACTAAGTTAGCCACAGACCATTTGTTTAATAATTCAGGATACAGTACCTTATTCATAATGGCACAGCCTACAGAGGTACTATGCCATGCAACATCTTCGCTATATATTAGCCTATTAGTACACAGCCTATTGAGGTACCATGCCTTGCAACAACTCTGCTATTAGCCTATCAGTGTGATTTATGGAGATTTTTGCCTTAGTCAGGCTCTCAAAAGCTTGCCCTTGCGACCAAGTACATGCCACATGCACATGCACGGGACTTTCACTTTATAGTGCTACACAAATGCAAATTTCATTCTGACTATAAGTCTACAGAGTAAACCCTTCTTCTCAAAGGACATGCTTCAACAATGGTATAAATCCCAAACTAATTTAGACAGGTTAGCAGATTCATGCTAAGTACAAAGGTACCTGGGAGTCCTATCTAAAATAGAAAATTCTATTTAAAAGTGTAAATACAACCACAGAGGGTATTTGCCATAGATGCAGGCAATAGGCTCGATCCAGTCTTTTCGTGGAATGCTCTTACTGGTTAAAGAAGCTGTAAGAATTTTTTAAACCTGACCAGCACCATGAGCAATTATATGACAGATCAGTGTCTCTGTGTAATGGTGCTATAATCTCAATATGCAACTATCAACACATGCACCAAAATTTAGTTCAGTTCAATTCAACTCAATTCACTTCTTTTCTCATATTTTTGAATGGTAATACCAGTTAAAACAAAAACATGTGGATATATTTACATACTAAGGGCACTGGAGTTTTACAGCTAAACAACTGTTACCAATGCTAGTGACCTACTACAAACTTGGATGAATAAGTAAAGGAACATTTGTTGTATTTTCACATAGTGAAGGGATACATAACCTCAAAATGACATTTGACTTTTCATTTAAGGATATGGGATATTTGACTCCCCCTCTGTCCTGCTTAAAATTTCTGGGTAAAGGTACATAACCCTAGACATTACATTACATTACCGTTTGCGGGTAAGTGGGGATTACATAGGTGAATAGGAGGTAGGGAGAGGGGGGATGTAGATCCCTAGACATTACAATTCATTCTTGATATATTCCTAAATTGCTTCATAAGTGTACACTTTGCAATGAAAACTGATACTTTAAATACTTTTTATTTTAATTTTAATACTTTAAGACAGTGGTAGGGAGGGGGAAGCTTCCCACATTTACCCCATCAGGCACTTCAACCCCATACTTCAACGATCCACCCCAGAGAAATAAGTTCTGGAGTGAATCCGCCACTGATGATGATCCATTGCACTTCATGATGGTTTAAAAGAACTTCATCTACTAAAGATAGATAATTGTTGGCCACTGCTACACAGACTAAAAAATAAGCTATTCTACTGTATGCAACCCAGAATGTCTGCACACTATCCGGACCTCCTGCTTGGATAAGTGGGCAGCCAACTACTTTTCCTGAATTAAACTGCCCCTGTACTTTTAACAGGATGTTTTTCCCAGCATGAAGACCTCAATATCATTTCAAACTGTGACACTTCCGTACACGAAACATTACACTTGTAATTTGCGCGTATATGGTAGTCAATCAATAAGGCTCAGGTTGATGAACCTATGATACCTGTAAGCAACAAGGTAATTAGTAGAGCTGAGTCAATATACAGTAAGCGTTCACTTAATATTTTTGAAGTGAGAAGTGTCACCTAAACTGTAGATGCTAAACGGGTATTCTGAGTTAGATGAACACATTAGGCAATGTGCAATTAGTCTTTTACATACTAGCTAATGCGTATAAGTAAAGACTTCATGGCAACTCCACGTGCAGTAGGAAAGTAATTAACAACAGCCCAAGCTCATGAAGTACCAATCAGGCAGTCAGTGACATAGTATGATTATTCAAGTACACACAGACAGATGGGATGTAGGCTGAATTAATAATGTTTTCAACATATCATAAAGGTCTACTATTTCAACATCTACCAGCAGACTGCATCTGTGGGAGAGAGGACAATAACAAATTGATTTCCATCGCCAATACTGTCTGATAGAATCCCCAAAACCTACTTGTTTTGCAAATCTATGAGCTCTACTTACCTCACCTATTACTACTATTTGACAGTCCGCATGCCATGGAATGATCACTGGCAATGAAAATCTTGCCCTCACCAGATGGTGCTCTATGCATATCCTAGCTATTACTCCATTGTAACTCACTTTATTGCCAGTGATCATTCCGGTATGTAGACTCTCCAACAGTAATAATAGGGGAGGTGCATAGGAGTGAAACAGATTCTCTAATTAAGTTGAAATTTTCGTTTAAAGATTCCCTTCCTTTTCAATCATATTCATATATGTAACATCTCATTTTTGCTTTGCATTTTTTGTTTGTTCTTTTTGTAACACACTCTTGTGGTACAACTTACGGGACATTCAGGTCAAAGTTGTAGAGCAAGTACAATGTACGAACTACTAGCATAAGCATGGCAACTCTGGGTGTAAGTACAAGTATGACTTCACATCCTTTCTCATGAGTTCAAACACGAAAGTTTGCAATCGCAGCTATTGCTCAACTTTTAAAATCTGCCAGTACAAGAAGAATGCAATCTAAAAGTAAGAGTAAAGGCAAAGTGCTGAAGCTTGAGTACAGTCAGGTATTCTCTCTGCATCTGTGAATGCAATCACAGCAAAGTGTTCATAGGATGATACAGCTCGATAATACTTAACAAATCCTGCAGAGGCAAGGGAGCAAGTCCTTGTCTGAGATGTTTCAAAGAGGGAGTAATGGTTCCAAGACAAAGTCCAAAACAAAACCCAAAAACTTTCACCATATACTATAAAACCAAGTGTGGACCATTGTATGTAAGGATTCATGAAGGTGGGGAGAGTGCCATCTACCTAGGACTACAACTTCACTGCCAAATACACATCAAAAGGTGATGAATTTTTATAGTAGGGGAGCCAAGTAGGAATTGAATGTGTTTATGAGGGAATGCAGCTCAACCATACATTTAGGGAAATTTGCTGAAATGGCATGGGAAACTAAGACAAAATGAAACACAGTCAGAGTGTATTAGAGACTTAAACTGTATTGTATCTTTGCCCTCTTCACAGTACAAATCAACTCAAGCTCCAAATTATTTTGCATTTGAAGAATATTTCACATAGGACTGAACAGGAAATACCTTCTCAAACTGGCCTCCTAATAAAGTAGGAAGCAGAAGGCACACATTTTTTTTCCATCAAATCAACACACTTGCCAACACACAATGGGGTTCCCAACTCCTCTTACTACAGACCCCGGAGGTAGGATCGAATATCTAAACAGACAATGGGAGAAAACAAAACTTATCAAATGCACTAAATGCAGATACAATCCAACCATTTATGGATGTAATACGTATGCCCCTACAGTTCAAGAGGCCATCCATAATACACTGAAGGAGGAGACATCGTGCATGTACTTCTAATTAGTAAGGACTGTGATTTGTTCTAGACACAGGGGGTACAGTATGGGGAAGGAGAGATCAAATAATAACAAACATGTATATGCTTGAATACTGTGTAAATTTACATCCCTCCTGCCACCCCCACCCCATCTGCACACCCACCCCCACTAGACTGATTGTTCACAAGACAGGAGGTTTCAACCTTGCAAGACCATAAGACTACTTACAGAGCTAGGGTTAGCATTAGGGTTTTTATTAGGATTAAGAACAGACTTAAAGAGTTACAGGTTAGGATTAGGAATTGGCTTACGATAAGGGTTACAGTTAGGACAAGGTTTGTGTTGATGAATCTCAGGTCTAAAGTGAACCTTCAGTCTAGTGGACATTTAATCTAGGAAACCTTGCGTACTACATCACATCCTTAAAATCTGCTCATCTGGATAAGTTCAACTTACAGAGGCACTGCCATCACCCAATATATCAATTAAACTTACCAAAGTCCCATCTACTACTTCAACTTCCCATAATCCCCTTCACTGTCATCAGTATTAACTGTTTCTAACAGAATGACATACAATGCAATCAAGAAACATAGAATGAGTGGGATTAAACAGTTTCTTTGATAGAGGGTTTATAGATCAGAAATTGTAACAATTTTCTTCCAATGTATACATAACTGTGAATAAAGCAAGCTTTGGCATCAGGCCAGCATGCACTATTTCCAGTGTTCATTGGTTTACTGAGTAAAGAGTATAGTTTCCATCATGTCTCCTACACCAGGTAAATTTATCCAGGTAGAGCATCTGCTTTTCTAATCAAGCTGGTCAAATTGCTATGAAAATGCACAAATGTGTACTTGCTTTAATATTTGAATGTATTACTTACGTATTATGGTAAAAAAGACACCAAAACACCTCAAAATGAGTAGTACCACATACTTTATCTCAGCATGAAGTGTTTCCCTCAATAATACATGTTGTACTTCTAACAGGCAGGCAAAGTACTAAAGGGGAGAGAGATAGCTTCCAAGGAAGCGAAAAACTTTTCAGCGGGGAGATAGCTTCCAAGGAAGCGAAATATTTTTCAGCAGGGGATATATGCTAGGATGTATTATAAAAAATTTTCTGGGGGGTGAAATTTTTCTAGAGTCCCTTGCCCACATGCACCCCCTCTCCATTCCTTACAAGACTGAATTAGAACATCACTGGCTAACCCCTCCCCCGTAACCTCCTCCCCCCCCCCAAAAAAAAAAAAAAAATTGTTAGTTTTACTCCATGTGCTGATACTGATATCAATTGCTATCAGTATGGCAGTTTTTTAAAAAAAAGGTACCTCTTGAAACTGAATTGACAATAATAGCCACTCACTTTCAAGTTATTCATAATAGCCTCCTCCTTATTCATAATAGACTCCTCATGTCACCTCTTAGCGTATCATTACTTCCCCCTAAACATGAGTGCAACCATTTGCATCACTCAACCTTCTGTCCCCCAGTTTGTGCTGTATCTCAAGACTCAATGGAAGTGTAATACCTACAAAAGATTGAGTAACAACTTTGCTACGAGAAGGAAAGGCGACAAGTCTCCCACAGGACGACATGAATAACACATGATCTGAGTTTATTGAATTTCATTCATAGATAATTTGCTGATCATATTTTACCATAAAACACGAAGAACCAAGGAAATGAAACAAGGGTAGATGCTACCTCACACTGCGAATGATCCCTAAGCACAATTGGCAACAAGTCTACATCTTGTCACTGATGCGTAAATTTAACTAGACTTGTTTTGAGGTGGCAGGATAAGGTTAGGGGTTCTGAAAATATGAACCACCAACATTTTCCTGTAAGATATTGTTGTACTGCAACTGCAGAAAAGTAAGGAAACATTCACAAAATCTCTTGTTTATCAAACATCAAATGCCATTGTCTGAGGCAGAAGCTGGGGGGAGGGGATATAACTCTGCACTGTTTGGAGATGCTCCCATTGATTTTAACATTTTTACATACACAATTACTTTCCAAGAGCTCTTTATTGCCCCCCCCCCCTCCCCATTTTTCAAAAAAATCTCTGCTTGTATGGCCTATGCTAAACTGTGAAATTACAAGGGTCTGACAACCTATAGGAATTCAGGCAGCTTTGAAATAACATATGGTATGCAGATTCAGTTTGTATTTTTAATTGCATCCTTTCTCTTCCCATCAGCAAAAGGATGTTTCAGTTGTATATTCTGTAAGAGTTATGATATTTGAATCATAAAAACTCCCAAACTTTTTTCCGAGGGTAGAGAGAATCACTGTGGAAGGATATGCATCATTAAAGTTAAAGCAGTTGTTCTGTCGCTCTACCCTAGAACAGCACAAACGAAAATTATACTGTTTTAAGTTTTGGTAAAATTAGCCACAGAAACCTCCACAAATCTGTAAATTAAAATCTCCACACACTCATCAAATATGATGAGCATTCTGTAAATTTGTACTGAATTATACAAACAGACACAGCTGTTACAATCACTGCACCATCAATCATGCCATTGGCCTTCCCCTAACGATATAAAATGATGTTGAAGTCGGTTTTCATTTAGCTAATGGTCATTCTCAATACACACATACCTACCTCTTTGATTTAGTCTTGCATGTCTTGTGACGGACTAGCAATTTCACCTTAAACTAAGTAAATTCCAAATAAAAAGCACCTCATTAAAGTATACTTAAACAAAACATTAAAAATTCAAAATTCCAAAAATTTTGCCTGTCCTTTTCATGATGCCAAAATTTGATAAAAATAAAAGTACTAACATACACTCACCAAAGATTTTTTGAGAAAGGAATATTCCAAACCAGAAATATACAAATGCCTCACGCCAAAATTCTTTGAACAGTGACAAAAATATACAGCAACACAAATCACACTAGTGCTTTAGTCATCCAAGTACACAGAGAAGGAAGGGTTTCCGTTGCTGAGGTAAACATTCCTAAATCCACCTATCCAGTTCAAAATATTCATTCCAACCATTGAATCTAAAAGATAGTGATCTCCCACATATCAAAGCCGCAAACTATGCACAGAATTCTGTATTCCATTTGGACCGCAACAATCTATTACCCTAAATGAATGCTAAGAGAACAGTAAGCAAAGACCACCTCACCTTTCTTATGCAGCTCTTCAGAGTTGAACGACTTCTGATCAGAAATCACCCAAGTGGAACAAATTGCAATGCAAAACACAAGTCCAACTTGTTTCTGCCCTGTGCCCAGCAGACCACAGCATCTGAATGTCCTTTTAAAGGGGTATGATGTAAGACAGCTGGCATTCAGCAGCGAGGGGCAACAGGATAAGATGAGATGACCAGAATCCACATTATAAAGTTTATATAATCAAAGCAAAGAAAGGAAGAGAAACTGACACCCAGTCATCAGGTCTGCAAAATCCTGCTTCCGCAACAATTACGATGCTCTTGAAGAGAATGCTTTCCTTATTGCTCTTTATGAGTCGTTCAGACAGCCCACTTCTAGCAGGCTCTCTCGGCACTGTTTGTCATTTAATATTTGGATCCTCTTTTGCAATACCGCAGCAGTAAACATCTTTGCAGGAAGCTGCCTACATGAGGATGTTTATTCTCAAGGTTGCTAATCATCACCTGCAATGGGTTACCTAACCAGGAAGGATTTAAGATGAAGATACTACTCACTCTGTCAAATTATGGAGCTCATTAACATCTCTCTGTGTACAGGAGGAAGGTGTATCGCTCATAACTTCAAGTGAAGGCCTTCAATATTGGTTTGTTTACTGTTTTTCTGTTTAATATGTAAGTCATAACCACATCTTGTAGGAAAGCATTTAAGGGGTTATGATATGAATTTTATTACAAATTTCCTTATGATGTTATATTTGGTTGAGATGTTCATCATGCACCTCGATATCAAAGTCATTCTACTTCTGTGAGCATCATCAGGTACTGTTTAGGGTAGTGTAGCAAATCTTGCCGGAAAGTTTACAAACTTACAGGCAAATGTCAAAAAATGGAGACAAATTCCACAAAACTCCCTGGTTTAGGAATCTACAAGCCCCCAATACTTGCCTCCTGTTTAGCATTGAGATTCCTCCTCTTTTGGCCGGGTTGATGCCTCTGTAACTGCCGTCCAATGTAATAGGATCACCTCCTACCTCTAGTCTACAGGACGGGATTGACTCTTGGTCGGTAACCACTATACCAATAGAGTTTTCATGATTTGGTCATGGAGTGTGGATTCTGAGGGCTGTCTGACTGAGTAGGATCACGTCCTACCCCTAGTCAAGAGGATGGGTTAGACTCCTGGCCAGTAATCACCATACCAATAGAGTTTGCAGCATTCAGATTTGCATATGTAAATAGAAGGTAAGGAGGGGCAAGATAGATTTGGTTTTTTGTTCAGTAAAGTGTGTGACAAAAATCGTAGGAAGTCTGACTGGCTTCCCAGGAAAGAAAATGTTTTTCTAGTCCCTGTTAACTACAGTGAAGATGGAAAAAGATTTTTTAGGCAAACACTAATAACTACAAACTAGAACACAGAAGAGTTCTTAAGTACTGATAACAATTAATTTAGCTACTAATTAATTTAACTACCAATTAATTTAACAACTATGCCATTAAAAACAGCTTTCCTTATTTTAGTTGTTATCATAGAGTACTGTGCAGATTATGTGGAAACAGAGAAAAAAGTTAAATTGAAAACATTGAAAAATTCTCTAAGCTGTTTGGTTTTTAAGCTACAGAGAAATGATGGAGGACTACTTGCCACAATGGCAGACACACAGCTGGCACATTGAAGTGGCAATATCAAAACAGTGTTTGCTCCCTTAAGTGGGCCTAAACTTTTCATGTATTTCTAGATTTTGAAGTTTAGGAAGTTGCTCACTCTTCATGTTTCTTAGCACTGTAGTCTAATAAGATGAAAAGCATGTTTCTCTCTCCTTCCCAGTTCAATAAAATGTTGATAAAAGCAAAAACACTGACTTAACCTCTGATGAAAGTCACGGTTTTAAATAATCTGCTCAGCCCCAAATTATTTCAAACTGCAGATTGGATCTACCTGCCCCAAGCTCTATGTATGTGCCTCTTCCTGAGCACCTCTTGGAACATGGCCTACTATAAACAACTGTTTCATGCATGTCTACAAATTTTGCTTTACAATTTTATCGCAAACATGGCTGTGTGTTCACACCTACTTATGAAAGATTTATCAGAAGTAGGGACAAATTTTGTTAGATGGCTATATTATTGTGGACACAGATTTAAAAAAAAGCAAAAGCATACCTTAAAGGAAAAATGCAGTCACCTCAATTGAATTTAGTGTACTGCGGTATGGGCTTGTCTACAATAAAGGGGTATAAAAGTGTTACAAAGGTGGTGAAATCTGAAGTCCTCTAAGAATAAATTTTTGTTGTGTTATTTTGTTTGACTGGTAGTCTCAATTTTTTCCTGAGAGCAGGAAGATAGTTCTTTTCACCTATCACCACTTTTTAAGTGGTAAGTGTTACTGGTTACGTATGTAACGGGGACAGACATGGAAACTCTTTGCTCCAGAAATCTTTAAGGAGGACAATATGTATAAATAAACCCTGTATTTAATAGAATGATAAAGAACAAACACTTTTTCACTGAAATTGCATTACCATTAGTTAAACATGGACTAGTATGGAGATCAATGGTTACATTGGTAACAAGGACGGACATGTCCGTCCTCGTTACCAACGTAACCAAACTATGTTCGAGAAAATTAAGCACTTTAAACACTTGAATGCATTGTGACACAAGTTTTGCTCTTTCCTGAAGTGTCAACTGATGACATGTGAAACATTCATCAAAAACCAATGTCCCCATGTGCCTACGTTATACTACCGACAAGGACATGGTTACGTTGGTAACATCTGGACGGACATCGCCTTGAAGGCTCTCATACCCTTGTTGTAAGCAAAAAGATGGAGGAAAGCACACAAACCAGTGACAAATATGGCCATCTGCAAACAGATGCAGTTTTATCAAATTCTCTGGTAATTTGTGTCCTACAGGCCTGTTAATATGATAGTTACCAACGTAACCATTAGGGGACAGACACGTTACCAACGTAACCATCATGTGCTCCGCAATTGACTATGATGCATTTACTGCTGGATTATTTTATTTGTGGTACTGCACATGATCAAGGTTAAGTGTTACATCATAACCTTAGCTCTGGAAATCTTTTCTTTCAGTTAAAATATCAACTATTAAGATTTAATATCCAGATGGACGGACAAATCTCAAAATTTTACTCCAAATTGCTGATAAAATTTTGCGGTGATTGTGCACCTAAAAATATTCATTTATCATTTACCATTTATTTTGTACATTACATTTATGAATGAAGACAAAGAACCTGCATCAGTCACATCTGCAAAGGTCCCACTCAGATCATAAATTTATTCCACATCCTATGTAACACTTATAGGTGGTAAAAAAGGCCAAAATAGCCCCAAATTCTGCCCAAAACATCCTTTATATAAGTTGGACATTGATAAAATTGTCTTTATTATCTCTCTATAGTCCTCCAAATATGGTGAACTGTAAAATCACCAAACCATTGTGACATCTTTCAAAATATCATCAAAGCAAAAAACACACACTGAATATTTTCCTTTACTGTAGACAAGCCCGTATCCTAATTCATGAATGGCTCTGTTAAAGTCATGATACAATGATTTTGTTACTAATTGTTCAATTCATGCAGAATAACTACTTATTTTACCTGGAATATATATGTATGGATAATCATGAAAGATATTTGTTAAGGAAATATGAACAAATTTGTAAGATTCTGCTGATGTTTCAAAAAAGAAAAAAAAAATTGGGGTGACTGCTCTTTCCCTTTAAGGTAATGTAAGTGTGCCCTGAAATTATCATTAGTATTGTTCTGAATCTATTAAAGGTGTCCTGCTTTAAATCCATTTTCATTCCCTTGTATGGCATCACGCTAGCTCATAAACATTACACTGCTACAACATCACAAGATCAACATAATTAATACCTGCTCTACAATATGATGCATGATGTAATCTGAAAATGGGGGCAGTACTGTCTTTTCTTACTAAAGAATAAGCACAGTAAAGAGCAGCTAACTTTCTGGGTCTATATTGAGGGCGCTATACTAAATTTTACTTGACACAAAGCTCAATAAATTGGCTCCATATTGGGTGTCATGATAGAATGTATGGGATTTACTGTGAAAATATTATTGTTAAGCAAGCTTGGCTGGCAATGTTTATTCTGAGAGGTATACATGTGAATTTTCTACTGGTCATTGACCATAAAATGAAACTTTTTCAGCAAAAGAACAAAAGCATACCACAAATTTCTTCAAGGTATTGGAATAGATGTTGAAAACATTTACCATCATGCAGTAATTATCACAATCATGTCGCCCATAGTAAGTTTGACTTCTGACATCTCTTATTTCATATTTTCTTTCTTATTTTATGAATACTACTGCTGCAGCTGGAATGGCAACTGGGTACTGAAGTATGCTGCAAGAATACAAGGCCAACTGAATGCACTTCATAACATACAATAAATTTTCAATGAGAGTTATTACACAATAGCACAATGGCACAATTACGCATCTATGTGGATGAGATAGGAAACCCAAGTATATAAGACCTCTCCACTTTTATAACCCTGTCCCTGTCGGCCAAAGGTGGGCTGATAAAGGATTTTATCAGCTGTGATTCTACATTTCCTTATCATGTAAAACACACAGAAGCTATAAAGCTACTTCACTATAGCAAAGGACTATAGAGGGCTTTATGGACACTTAAATGAGCTCAAAGTTAATGAGACAACATAGCTTAAATTTTTTGGTATTTTGATCTTTAACCTTTGTCATGCAAATATCAAATAACTTAAGCTACTACTGCACAATGACACTACAGAAAAAGAATATCTTCCTAGAACTGAAACTAGAGCACTGTATAGACTTTTAACAACATTTACTCCCTGTATGGTCCCATGGTCCCTGTCTATAAATAAACTTGCACATGTCAACCTTTCCAAGGAATTGCTGTTGCCTCATACTCCTCAGAACAGAGACTAACACACAATTGACAAACCAATTACATGAGAGGATATCAATGAAAGAAAATGTGACTATTCGTTACAAAGAGGATTTCACCAAAATCTGCAAAAATCCCTGGTTCAGGAATCTAAGAGCCCAATACTTACCTCCTATTCACATATATATATGTAGCTCTCAGTTTCCTGCAGTATGACCTGGCAAATGGTAAGGCAGGGCGATGTAAATTCACTGGACTGCCTGCTTCCCAGTTCATTGTACATTTTCAAACTTGCCAACATTGTCATCTCAGAAAGCAGAACATATAGCTCATATGATCCACTGTGCGCAGCAAGCACACAAGCGCTAACCTCACTGGGTGGGGTCCAGGGCGCGAAACTCCTCTTTTCCTCTCCAAATGTTCACAATATATGTCGAAATCACTTAGGTGTATGCAAAGATTGGCTTTTTTTTTTTTTTTGCCAAGCTGTTGCTTCACGATTTTCCTGATAATTTACATTTTAATAATAAAAGTCAGAAAAATGGAACGTTCTGATTTTTATGGGTTTTAAGCAAACAGAACAGTTCCACTTAGTATTTCCTTCTCGTGCCTTGAGAGAGCCTGCCTATTTTTGTATTAAGGGGTAAGTATGCCCCCCAAGATGGCGGACATAGAGGGCGCGGTGTCAGAACTGTCCCGAGCAGCCCGCAGCGCGCGAGAATAATGCAAATTAGATGTAGCAAGGGGTAAGTATATGTCTGCGACGTGAATCAGTTCCACTTAAAAACGGAATGGGTTGGCAAGTATGCATTTTGACGATTATATCTGTTTGCACATGTACTGCTACAGTAGCAGACTTTCCATCACAAGTTTTAACTATCAGCTAATTGGCATTTGGAAAAATGTTGTTATGTAGAAAACCTCTATTAAGCTCTGTTGCCCTTCCCTTTTGGTGATAAACTTCAAAATGTCTGCTTCACAAGGGGTCAATGTTCAGCAAAACATTTAAGTAGTCTAATATTAACAGGGTAAGAGGTCAGATACTGGCATTAGGAGAAAGGTTGCAAAAGTAGGAATAGGATGTATGTGTTTTGGACTGGTACATACAGTAAGGTACAGCAGTGTGCTCTACTGAAGGTATAAAACTGAGATAACTTTGTGCCAAACTTTGAATTTGGAAGGTGCTATTAGATGAATAAAGTTACTTCTAATGTTTCAAAATAAGCTTTGACTTCAGTCCCTGAATCCACTAAATTCCATAGTTAAGGAATCTATGTGCCAATATCTACCAATAATTTACATATATGTAACCTTCACTTGCCCACACTATTACACTAACCACCTGGAAAAAGATGACTACATAGTGAAGGGGGTCCTCATCAAGGAGCCCCCCCCCCTCGATCTATTCAGCCTCTTAACTCGATCCTCCATCCACTAAAACAAACAAGAGTGATGTGATAAAAAAAAAACTCAGGGTCATTAAGAGGGGCTTGAATTTGTACAAAGTTCCCCACTTTAGTGATACAATGCAGTCCTGATAATATACGACTTACTGTACAAACAGAACAAGGAAGTGTACTGTACCAGACGATGTTTCACGATCTTTCACAAGGTAGGACAAACTAGGTCCTTGCCCAAGTAAACATTCTTGACACAATTTAAGAGTTATTCACATCAAAACGTCAATATTTTGTTTGTACACTATCGGGTATTTTCCCTCAGAAGTAATTGAAGACAAGATAACAAAACTTATTCAGCGTCCAGTTAAACTTAGATTGCATACCCTGGTAAAGATAATATATGAGGAGAATCAATGGTCAAAGAATTGGCTAGAATATTCTCAGTATCTATATAAGGAAAACTCTTTGTCTGCACTGAATTACATTGTATGAGTAATGCATCTGGGGTACAGGACAAAAATGGTAGGAGAAGGGTAGCGAAGATGGAGTGGATAGGAGTGACAAGGTAATATTACCATCATCAAAAGCAAACAAATGGATTAAATATGGGGAAAAGTGCATCAATAGCCAATAGAGGAACCTATAATTATAAATCAGATTCAAGTATTGGATGGCACAAGCTAACTTCAAAAAGTACAGGGCACTCTCTGGTAGGTATGAACTTTTTACAAGTACATTATCTCCTTCTTTAGCTACTGTCTTAAACCTCTAGCATGAGTGGTCAACAAGCTCAAACTTTTAACTTCCCTTTAACCATCCCTGACATTACCTCCTTTCAAAATACTGCAATGGTCATCTCTAACCAATTTTGTAATTTCAGTAAAGCAAAACCTGAATTTGTATGGGAGCTAATGGGACTTTTAAGAGCTACGCCGAGTTCAAGAATCCCTTGATAAAAGGAGATGAGTCAGGTCTAGAGTGTGCAAGTGCTATCACACACCACCACTTGCCTCAAATCACTGTAAGCAGTGTGCACACCCAGATAAAGAATGGTAACTCAGATAAACCTATTGAAGTTTAATAAAACAGCACACCTACCACACTCCTTAATTTCCTGAGGAGTGTGATTTGTAGCACACCTGGAAAATCTAAAACTCAAGGCCCGATGAGTGTTGCACAAATAACTTATACAGCCATATTATTACCCTGAACTATGTGGTGATATCTCTGCTGAGCTTAAAGGCTCTCTAATCTCACCCTGGACACTAAACTTCTCCCAACTGAGTTTACTTTTAGCCACCTTCTCAAATTTAAACAAACCTCTATCTAATACACCTCCAAGGCAGAGGCACAGTACCTAGCCTGTACTGAGTTTAATTTGCTAAAGGCCATAAATATTGCCACACAGTGACTGTGTGTAAGCTTTACTGGGAACACATCTGACTATACAAGTCATCGTTGACCAACCAGAGTGAAGCCATATATTGTTTGAATGAATGTCAAAGTGTAGTCATGAAACTGTATTAAGAACTCTAGGGCTATTCCTAGATATGCAGTATGTTTGGGCCAGGTACTCTCTGGTTTCGGGGATGCCATAGCCCCTTTAAGAATATTTACTCAATTCACAAAAGTGCAGTATTATAATATTCATTCCCTCATGGTGACACTTTGCTGCAATCTACAATTTGTTGCTTTTGCAAACTACAGATTACAAGAGGGTAGTACCTATTGTGAGACACTAATAAATACAGAGGCTGACACTGTCAAGATTAACAACTTCTCTTCAATTTTTTTTTTTTTTTTTATTTCTCAAGGATAAAATCTTATCTAATTATCACCAGTCCTACAACACAGACCCTTGATTGAATTCTACCCTCTACACTTCCACAAACAGAATATTAAGGATTATATTTTTAATCCAATCAAGATTACTAAGGATTACATTTTCCAAAAGCAATATAAACAAATACTGAAAACAGCAGGAAAGTCATATCTTCCCCTCCCCACCCCCTTTAAACTTACATGTTTGTAGTATATTTTAATGACTATAAAACAACATAGTATCCTTCATTATCACTTTTAAATTTATCAGTTTTGTTGAGAATATTCATCCTTGAAATACAATGTGTGGGTAAGCCCTTTGCATATTACAAGCTGTACGTGACCTATACAATTATGCTACTGCATCTGTCTGCTTGGAAGAATTGTCAGGTAAAATAGTGTGTGTAACACAGAAGTGTTACATTATTTTGCATTACATCACTCTAACAGCAGAGTGATGAAAAACAATTAGGGGGTACAGTATATAGTACTAACTAGTCCACAGCTGTAAATATCAGGCTAGTAGTGAGTGGTTAGGCATATCTACTTGTGTTCATACTCTGAGAGACTGGATGTGTACTCGTACTCATTCTCATCTATCTAAAGTGGCAGTGCTCCCCCACTTGCTATCCTTGATCATAGTGCGGTAGGAAATCCCACACAAAAATTTTACAAAAGGAAGAGAAAGCCAGTGAATACAATGTAAGTCTTAACACTTGGCAAGGAAGGATGAGTGAGGGCGTCCTTCAGGAGGGTTCTCATCCCACTATACTATCAAATTTTGCCAGATACTACTTGAAGGTGACAGTTTCAGTGAATTATAAAATAGGAGGTAAAGACAAAAGTAGATCTTTCTTTCAAAGATAATCTTTATGATAGCCACATAGTACTGTGGCATATATCACTAACATAAAAATGACTTACTAAGCTCCACAAAGGTAGAAAAAGCTTCCCCTTAAAAAATGACAACCAAACCTCATGAGGAAATGAAAATGGGCTAAAAGGGAGTCAAATCCAAGTTAGAGAACTGTGAAAGTTTCAAGACTTTAGAGACCCAAAAACCTCTGAGGCAGTAGCTTTGCAGTAGAAGGCTGTCGGCCAAGATGGCAGACACAGGGGAGCGGTATCAGAACTGTCCCTAGCAGCGTCCAGTGCGCAAGAATAATGCAAATTAGATGTAGCAAGGGCTAAGTATATGTCAGCAATAAGAATACAGTATATTTCTGTAAGTTGAAGGAAGAATTAAGTTACAGTGGGGCCTCTGAGATAAAAATTCAACCATTTCTTGAAACTGTTGTCCAGTGGAAGAATAGTGTGGGTCACATGAACAGAATGGTGTAGTGACTGAGCACATTTTTACCTTTCTTATAATGAAAAATATTGCAACTTTTCACACATACAGGCTTCAAAGTGGTCCATCACAGAAATATAGGAGGTTTTATAGGAAGGATACTGATGAATATATAGGGTTTTATAGGATTTTTCCAGGAAAATATAGAGTAAATATAGGAATGTTACACACTAGCAGTTCTAATTATCTTCAAAATTCCTCATACTTGTGGATGGGGGAAACACAATACCTTAGGGAACAAACTTTACTGTTTAAATGATACAAATGTGATTAACATTATCACAAGTGTGGGCCATATGGCAGAAGAGTGTGGTTCTACTGTACCATCAACATGGAATTAAACCACCTAACATTTTGGTGGAAGGGAAAGGATAAAACCCCTGACAGTGGTGTATTTGCATGTTTTGAACCTGGAATAAATTATCCATAAATGTTATTATTTGTGCATACCAAAATGGCACCAAAATTTGCAACATTACTGTAGAAGTTGAGAACATGGAATGTGACCATGATGGTGCTTTGAATGGATGGGTAGTTAATGTGGACAATGAACTGCTGCTAATTAATGTCCTAGACAGAATTCAGCTCCAATAATAATGGGGTTGTGGTGAGGAAATTTTTGAATTTTTTTGCTGCTTAAATAACAGGAAATGGTCTCTTAAGACAACATTTTGCTATAACTGTACACTGTATTGCTAGTTAATCTTGATAAGTGTGACACGTGGGTGATGAGAGTAAGATCTTAGGCCTATGACAACTGTATGGTTGCTATGAATACCTTCAAACTCACTTTCCAGTGGCAAAGCCAGGATTGTCTCATGGGGGCCATGTAGTTTATTCTGTGACTGCCAGCATGGGGGAGGGGTCTAAGGGGAGGGGGTGCCCCCTCCCCCTTTGGAAATTTTTTGAATGATTGGGAGACTTACATGCAATCTGGTAAGAACATTTATTATCTTTTTGAAGTAAAATTTATTTTCAAAAATTTACATATTTTGGATTACTAAATTAAAGAAAATATCAGTATCAGTGAAGGAGAAAGAGCATGGCCCAATGGTTCCTCCCCCTAAAAATTCCACTGATCACTTTGAATCTGTACAACTTGGCAGAACAGTGTAGTCCACATATGTCAAGATGCCTACAGTGTGCAAAACTGTCTGTCTAAAATCTCACTTGAGGAAGTTACATGACAAAATTAGGGAAAGGGCAACTTGGCAAGTGCCCCCACTTGCCACCAATGATGGGCACTACAGCACCATATCCCATACATGGATTAGATTTCCACTTTGGTCTGTTGTATAAATTGATGTGGCATCCAGAGACCTGCCATAGGGCTTCTTGTGGAGTTTAGGGAAAACCTCCTTAGAGATCTGCACATTGTAAACTTGTAACCATTACAGTGAGACTTAATTTTCTCAAAGCACTAAGTTCTTTTTTGTTTAAGGGAGAATTGTAATTGTACAACACTTTGAACAATTAACTGATCTAATGGCTAACTCAGTTTGAGGAAAGATGGTAGATGACATTGAAAATATTGGTTTATTTCTAACCATTGCACTACAATATTTTGAATTAAAGAATTAGTTATATCACAGACCAGCTACCTGTGCATGCAAAGCATAGGTAAGGGTTTTGAAATGTGGACTTCATGACTACAGGGGATACCAGGCAAAGGACTCTAATCCACCCCCTTGACAATACCACCACAATTCCCTCAACGAGATGAAATCATAGAGTACTTAAAGTCACAGGTGTGAGAGTGGAACATTTATGGGTGGTGAAATAAGTGTTTATTAGTGCCCTATGCAGTTTCATATGAGAATGTTTGTGAATCCTATAATTGGTCTCTGTGTACTTGCTTGTAATTAGGATCCTTGGCATCTATACACTGCTACCTGTCTGACTAAGCCACTCTGAGTCTATGACAGCTATCTTAGAACCAGAATACATCTGAAAATTTCACCCCAAAACACCATATAAAAGAAAAGTTTTTTGGTAAGATCAGAAAAATATAGGAGAATATAGGAAAACAAGCCCAAAATCATACAAATATAGGAAATATAGGATTTTTGAGAATTTATAGGAAATTATAGGAAATATAGGATCACTTTGAAGCCTGCACATAGTATAGAAACTGTGGTACATAAACAACAGCCTTAAATGCTTGCCTTTCCAGCAGTTTCACCAAAACTCGCTGGTAATGAGGTAATGAGGAGTGAAATAGACTAAGAAAAACTTTTATCCCAAGACTTGTTTAAATACTACCTACTACAGCCCAAACATCATAAAATACTTCCAAATTAGCAAAATTTGTAATACACTATGTCAATAATGTGACGTAAATTCCTCTGTACACAACACGCATGTATACGTAATTCTGCCTTTAGAACTGTGATTACCCTTTATAGCATAATTCAAAGAACTGTGGACAGAGTATAATAAAGTTGAACTGAACTGTAAGCTTTTTGCAAGGATTAGAAACACAATGGCCCCAACAGATGACTCAGTTAGATTCACTGGTAGCTGGTGGTACCCCTCTAAGGACAGTTGGTGGATATGGCTGAAAGGGTCACTATAGGGATGGTACAGCATCCACACCAAGGATGCTTCCCTTTTGCTTTGATTGCCACAAATGACCTGATTACTGTGACCAGCTTGAAAGTGTAGGCCTCTTCAGAACCATATAAATATAATCCAGTACATATGTATGAATTTCTCATTATGCATACAAAATATTAAATTACCTTTGTACATAGGGTAACAGGTAAAAAGGGGGTAGGGTAAGGATGGGTGATGCATATATATAAAATGTTTCATAGAATGGTACACAAAAAGAATGCATTTGTCCAGTGGACAACTTGCTCAGTGGTTTGGAATGCTTCCTTAATATACACATCTGCAAACACCATGAACATGATACACACGGACAACGCACACTGCATCATACATTACCTACCAATGCACACTAGATCACACATAACAAGCCTACTTTGAACACTCTATAACATAGTGCATTCAATAGCACTACATTAACATAAAAAATAGACCCACATAAAATAAGCCATCATGTTGTTACACTTACCCAATTATAAATCCAAATGCACTGCTTTAACCCATTTTGTGAAGAAACAGAGGAACAACAGAAGTATCCCAGTCTCTTCTCCACAACATTGTTAGTCTGAGACTCAGAAGCTTTTAATCAGTAAGACTGTTCTTGAAAAAAGGTATAAATCCTTCCCTTTTTCTTGTAAAGGTGGATAATTTTAAATATTCTCTGAGTGGATGCAAGTATCCTCTTAATAAATAGTTTTATTTGAACACACTTCTATAAGTGTTTCTTGTGTAGCTGGTCACTCCTACAAAGCGACACACTACAAACCGAGACATTACAAAAACTTATTCAGATGATCACCTTAGATATGTCTTCCGAGGATCAAGGACCTGGAGTTAAATGCTGAATAAACAAATATAATGTTGAAATAAATGTTGTCACTGCCAGGTGGAGTGAAGGATATTTCCTTCAAGTGTTTCCTCTGCAGACTATATTCGCAGACACTAGTATGTTTTCATGACATTAGTGAACTTGCATTAATAGGAGATTCCTAATTTTTCATCTAGTATTTAAACTGAATATTAAATGAAATCACCCAGCACTAGAAAGTTCAGCAATGTGCATAGCACCACAGTACAGGATTAGCTCCACCTCTGTGTCATACAAACTTTTACCAACACTTATTCCAGGGTTCAGGGGATTGCTGATTCGTGTAGTAGATGAAATAAATAGAACTGAACTATATTCTATAAACTAATTATAAATCTTATAATGTAGGAAAGTGTTATCTATTCTTTACACCTTTATTAACTTAGGGTGCAAATCTAATTCATTTCAAATGTGTACATTTCAGTTTTTCAAAGGTTATAGAAATGGCTTTAGTAACCTACACCACCTATACTTATGACCCAAAAGACCTGATATAAAATTTTCAATCTTTTAATGCTCAAATTTTTCTGAGCATTTCAACTATTGCTTTAAGTCCTGCTATTATGAAGCATTTCAAAGCAGTAATTTTGTTTTAATACCTTTTATTTCCTTTTTTATTCAACAGCAATACATTTTTCTTTGTATGGAAGGCACAGAACAGTTATAATTCACTGTGTGGAGCTTATTTAGAAGCTTCAGTTCATAAGAGCCAATTGTCGATAAACATAAAAATTAAAATAGCACTTTACATACTAAATATCTGTGGCTTTGTATAAATTGACTTTCTTTTTTTCCTTGTTTTGTTAATCTTGGGTAATTATCATTCTTTTTAAGAACTAACAGTACCACAGCTTCCCATTAAGTAGTTTTGTTTCTGAAGTATCTCGCCCCTCACTGCCCCCCCCCCCCATCCCAATGTAACTGTTCAATACATGCAGTACAATATATGTAATGCAATAATCATGAAACATTATCTAGATCTACACTGTAGGTGCTTGCAGTAGCCAAAATACTGAACAATGAAAGGTGTGAAATGGCACCGGGCCTGCAGTCCAGCAAGGTACTAGGGGGGTGGGGAGGGAGAAAAAAATTTTAAGGACACAAGATGTTCTAAAATGCATAAAAGCAATGGCAATTTTTTTTTCTATAGGGGTGGAAATTTGTCTAGGGGGAATGCCATCCCTCCAGTCCCTCCCCCTTCCCAGCTAACATTAATTGTTGAAGTGACTGAAAGACAGATCAATGATGCTAGCAATAGAGTGCAGCTAATATGCATCATGCGAAAACCCTCCAAGGGGCACCCATTAATTTGCAAGTACATAATTATCATTAATTTTTAGAATTTATTCAAATTCAAACATGGGGTATAATCTGAAAATGATATACATTTAAACACAGGGGCATGTACAAGACAATATTGTCACACAACGTTTAACCCCACAACAATTGTACGAAGTGGCAACATTTTATTTATTGACGTATCACTTATAATCTTTTCCTGCTACTGTATACTTACATAGCAATTTCACCAACTATTATTGTGACAGTAATAAAGATAAATGTTATCTCAACTCCAGTAATCGTTTCAGATCGCATTCCTTCATTTTAATGATAGCATCACATTTCATATTGCATTTACATCTTAAGCTATCCAATAACTGATCATGGAAACAAAGCCATCAGGTCTATAGTAGAAATGGCACTTTCAATTCTAAGAGCTGCTTCACTTTTTTTAGTGAACAAGATTCCTTTTAAATTTATCTCTAATTTAAATAACTACAAAGAGACCTCTGGAAATCAGCTCTAAATATGGAACCATTTTCATTCCACTTTAATACATGTGTGTAAGTCTTCCTACATATAGATACTTAGGCATACGATTATCTTAAATTATCTTTTTACACCCAAGAAAACCTGGACTGGATCCTTTCTGGGACTAAACAGAGTTTTTGCAGTAATGTACCTGAAAAATTAATTTCACCCCAATCCCTGGGGGTAAGGAAGGGAGAAGGGGCAGGGAAACATAAGCTGATGGTGTGTTCTACTGCAGAATGGACACAGACAGCATATCATTCATTTTTTTGTCCATCTTTTGTAAAATCTTCTACACCAGACTCGCACTTTTGTTCATATGATGTTGTATCACCTTGTTTTAGTGTCTATAGGTACAATATCTCTCTAAAACCCATACACGTAGCAACTGACCTTTCATGCCATTTTTCCTGTTTTTTTCCCTTTTTTTCTTATAACTGAAGCAAACTGAGTTATCACAATCACACATGAAAAGAGAAGAACTCTATAGCTGTCATGTCATTTTGGCTGGAGGGTACTTCAGAGGGATGCTATTTATTAATTCTCTTCCTTTACTCAAGGGCTGCACTTAACTGGATTAGTCTGAGTTACATGTAAGAATAGTATAAGAATGTAAAACCTGCACAGAAGTTTCCTCCTAGACAATAAAACTGCTGGTGCCATGTAATACAGTCATGCAATGTTAGACAGCTTCAACCTACAAAGTAACACGAGATCCAATAAAGTCAAACACTGTATGATATATACATTCATAGGCATGCTGCACAAGAGCTACCGTGGACTAAGCATGTTATATGCTGAGATGGTTACGTAGACGATATAGGTCGGAGGAATTGTTACTTAAGCCTGAAGTACACCATTGTTTCCATAGTTATCACGAAAGGCAATGTACAGCAGCAGATGAAGCGATCAATCCACATCTTAAAATCTGTAAGGTGATGCATTTTGCTGGCACCGTGCTGGCAGCGCCCGTTACTTGAGTTTCATTGCAAACCACAAACTAGGAGCATCCGAACCATACATTACAACAATTTTATACACATCTGGGAGAAACGTGGCTTCCTCAAATTTGACACATTTAACAAACAATCCATTTGCACAAAGTCTGTTCTTTATTATCTGACACGCCTCATCAATCAAAAGTGAGTTGTTTTCTTTTGTCTTTGACACATGATACAGTACACAGTACAGGAAACAGGGTTACAATAACTCAAAAACATTATGTACACAACTAGAGTACAAAATTATTCAAATAGGCTTTACATTTGATCACACAGAATGATAGTGTGACACCCAGACATCATGTACTGATACTGCCAATAACAATAACAACATCTACAACACCAAAGGTACTGAAAATACTTCCAGGACAAAGTACAAACTGCCACCAAATTTAAAGGTAAATGAATTCATTCCAACATGAATTTACATAGTTATTGCCACACAAAGGCTCACCATTACCTCGATCTTGTTGATCATGTGACAATGATGAGTTATTGAAATTTGGAAAAGTTCATGCCAGATGCTAAGACTCCTTGGTATACCTTAAACATGCATTATCAATAATCTAAAAAATCATGAAAGTTGCTTGCAAGGTAAACTAGATAAGAAGCAAATTTTTCAAAATTACATTAGGTTGGGCTGAATTCTTGCTCAAAATTTTGTTTATATTTTAAAATCTGTCACCTAGGATCCTAACTAGTCTACAAAGAACAACTTCCACACACTTTTAAGACACAATTTTCCAAAAATTTCTTCCTCTTTAATGGCAAAGTTCAACCTCTTTAAAGTTTTGCCGCTATAACACGTGAGTTGATCAAAGGAAGGTAACATTAGTGAGGGGCAAACGAGGAATTAAATGCAACAAGGGACTACCTTGCTAACTGTCTATTCCACGTGAATGCATGCACGCACGTCATCAGATCTTAAGTATGGGAATGCTGCGACTTAAGTCCACGCAATAATGCCACCGGTAATAAATAATGAAATTCCCGACAGCTATGTTTTATTTCATAATAACTACACTGTAGAGATGGCTACGAGTACAGAATGATGGACTGTTACCAGTTTTATACGTCGCTGGTATTGCTCGGCATAATTAATGGAATACTACCAGAAAGGAGAATGTGTCCACCTTATTAATCAAACTGTATGCAAACTGGGCACAACTGGAAATGTTTATAAACCACAAAAATTTCACATGTACCAAAGACAACTCAATACTGGATTGACATTTTCTTTAATACTGAGACAAACATGGAGAAAGTACCCTCAAATTATGTGGCTTAAAGAAATCCCCATGTTATCTTTACAGTTATAGCAAGAAAGGATTTCTACTTAATCAGTTAAATAATTTCAGCTCCAACTGAGAATGGCACAGGAAATTAGCAAAACAGACTTACAACATTTGACAATTCATCTCAATTTTACAGTCATTAAACATAAGTTTGAAAAAAATTATATTCATTCCACTCAAATTATTTTGAGGCCAAATCTCCAACACAAAAGATCAGTAATCCCTTCCTGAGGATATAAATTTGCATTTCTCATATACTTTGAGAAAACTAATTACTGTCTAAAATGTCAACACAAGGCATGGACTCTTCCTTTATTATAAATGCCACAGGTGTGAATTCGAACTGGTTATATCAACTGTACAAACTCCTCTATCTGTTCCTGTGAATGAAATACTGCATTTAAATTGAATGAGAAGAAAAAACATGGAAACGCTCATAACAAAAATATATTGGATGTACTTACATGTTAACATACCACTTTGTTGCTGGGACCTGTTTTTCACCAAAGAACTTCTTGGCAGCCTCCCTGTAAATGGAGCAAAATGATAATAATCAGTAATATTCCTGACATTCAATTTCAATGTCCACAAAACACACGGAAATAAAATTAGAAAACTTCATGCTGTGATTGCTGCAAGATTTTTCTCAAGAGGAAAATTTGTTCACCAGTTAAGGCTCTGAAAACTGTGACAACCATGTTGGTTTTAGGAAAGATATGTAATACACAAATATTTTAATGCTTTAAGAAGATCAAAGGATGCAATGCAAGGTAGGTGACGGTTACAATATTGTAGATAGGTAAAAGAGGGGCTATGTAGATTCACAGTATTTTCAGTACTGGCCAGCTGGTCAAGCTTTTGTTACAGGGTTATTAACCAGGGCTATGTTTCATACAGGGCTAAGAATGATTGTACCCTTCATCTATCATGCAATGTGCTACTGAAATCGAACTAAACATTGAGCATAACTATATCTGATAGATCTCAGGTTGACCAAGATCTTGACAGGTCTAGATATGGTTCTAATTTCACATTTTTATACTCTTCTTTTCATTTTATTTGAAAAAAAAAACAATAAAACAAAAACTATAACATACATTATATTTTGGCTCTCTCTTCCTCTTTTGCTATGTTAGCCATCTTCAGTAGATGCATTACTAAATAGGACATAAATGAAGTATTTTTACTTTTTGGCTCTCTAATGTCTTTTCCTTTCTGAAATTTGCCTTCCTTGGTATTTTGTTTTTCCATTCTTGATTCAGCCTACACTTTTAATTCCACAAATTTTTGTCATGCATCTCAAGGATCTTATGGTGGTATGTGTGTTTTAAGAGACCTCCTTAATATACTTTTTTTGAATTTCAAAGTATTTAAATAACCATATTTATACAAAACTAACAATTTTCAACCTATTAAGATCCCACAGATTACAAACTCCTTATCCAGGTGCAATAAAAAATAATTTAACGAATTTTTTTTATACGTAAAATTTCACAGTATTGTTTTCTTCTCTTACAATACTTAACAGAATTTTAAAGTCCAGATTTCAATAGCATGAATGAAATTACAAAGCCTCTACATCAAGTACAGGTAACCAGCAGAGCTCATTATTAATGCTATCACTTAAAACAACTTCACTGATGAATTCCAGAACAGCTTTATCTCACGAACATGGAACTTATGGGACTCATATTAGTCTAAAAATGCATTGATCAATGTGAAGAACACACTGTGAGTGACATTTTCATAGAGCAAGATGTTTCGTTTTTAGTCAATGTACACTGGAGCACAGATAACCTTCACAGCAGGTGTTGAATATGTATCTCTTTCTAATGTACATATTCTACCTATAGTGCAGCCAAGGTAGGAGCAGAACATGTCGAGCAGCTTGTCAGGCAAGAGGACAGTATGAGTAGTGTGCTTGAGGTGGCATTATCTAAACATGGGATGTGCAGACATTAAAATGTGTTGTACAGTATATATAACTGGGAGCAAAGTCCACTCCAACTGTGTAAGTTAATACCAGTCAACACTATTAAAATAATACTGTTATATCTCTAATTATTTCTCTAGCTCTCTTTCCCCCAAAAGTAATTATGACTATGAATTAACAATCCAAAATGAAGCTTTACACTTCACTCAGAAAAGACAGTGATGTAGCACTGCTTGTAAGTTTGGAATAACGATTCACATGGAAAAAACTTCATGCCATTTTTAATATTGTTTGTCTATCCCACAACTTGAATCAATCTGACTCAGGGCAAAAAAATCGGTGTTTATCAGCCAAAGGTCAACAACAAGAACTAATTTTTGCAAATTTCGATAAAAATTCTTAACAGTATGAATAATCTCTATAAATCTGATTTCAGAAGCATGAGTAAGTTGGCAATTTGTTTGCTACCAAAGGAATTTATGCAAAAGATAGATATTATTTACAGACACATATTACTCAATGTTTATCATCTTAATTTCAGAAGTGTGCATATCTAAAAAGTGGGTCACTTTGGATAAATTCATGATATTCATCTACCAAGGGAAAATCTACATTTGTTGAAACTCATCAAATCAATACCCTACAAAATAGGTTATGTTTCTATGTTACAAAAATGTCAATCAAACTCAACTTTTAATTAGCTGTTCACAATTCTAGGATTCATTTTCCTTACATTTTTGTCCTCCTGACCTTTCTCACTTTTTGAAAATTGAAAAAGATTCTATCAGCAAAGAACAGTTCACACATTAAGCAAGCAATGTGTTCGTCTATTTTAATTTCGAGCCCCATTAGATTTTGCCACATTTATACAAATTGTCAATTAAATATGGCAACAGCAGGTGAGAAAGAGGACAGGATCGGTATTAACTTCTCGTTTTATCTCCAGTCCAGCTGGCACAAGCTATAGAAAACGTGCAGCTGACGTCACAGGTAAGTATGACTTCATGTAGTATCTGTTGGATTGCAAGAGCTATATGCACAGAATGAGTGTACTGTAAAGAACTGGCATGCATGGATAGCTGGTTAACTTCAGCTTGGTTTCTACAGGAACGCAACAGCTACATACTGTATTCATACACCCAGTATACTGTAGAGCAAGTTAGCATGCATACAATCATTTACTGACAGTTGTATGTACCAAAGTACTGCTTTATAACATACAATGTATTCTGGTTCTCACTTTTAGTATAGAAATACTGTCCAACATGCTCCTAATGTTAACACAACTATAAGTCCCCCACAGAAAGCTTGTCTAACAGAACACATTGAAAAATATGTAATACACAGAGTGTAGCAGCACTGAGTTTTACATTAATTTCATTTATACATTCAACAAAAATATTTAGTTAACGATCAAATCATTTACACATAGTCACCCCTAACTTATTTTGAAACAATAGCTAAATGTCACAAATTTCTTCCTATTTCTCTAAGACTTTCTTCCTATTTCTCTAAGACTAATGTAACACAGAATCTTAAAGGTCAAAAGCAGTCACCCCAAACTTATTTTGAAACAATAGCTGAATGTCACAAATTTCTTCCTATTTCTCTTCCAAGTATCTTTCATAATATTTTAGGACATAAATATTGCATATTCAAGGTAAACCAACAACTGATTGGTTTCTCAAGAGTCATTCAGGAAACAGGATAGTCTACTATACAATTCTTTATTGGGATGACTGCATTCTCCCTTTAAGTCTATTCAGTTATTAGCTAAGTGCTGTAGCTTTGTTAGTATTTCTTCTGTCCTGTAACTGCATATTTTCATATCAGAGAAACCTTGCCATATCTACAAGACTAAAGAACAGACACATCAGTTTCTACAGTAATGAAAATATTTTACAATGTGACAGAACTATAATTCTGCAACTGTGCCCAGCTACAGTACATCTCTAAGAGACCATTATGTTTAAGTATACATATGGACTAAACCTTGAAACCCTAACTCAACAAGGAACACGAAAATTCGAAGCTAGACTAAGAACACTTGACCTGAACCTTGGGCAAAGAATGCAGAAACAAGTCAGCAACTTTAAGAGCTCACAATCCTGGGAAAAGAATGCTAATGAGGGCAGCCTAACATGCAAAATGGCAGACATTAGAGGCACAGTGTTAAAACTGTTCCAAGTAGCACACAAGATTACTGCAAATAAGATAGAACAAGGGGTATGCATATGTCTGCAAAGTGAATTAGATTCTTCAACAATACTCTACATTACATCTCTTTGAGACCAATTTGTTCAAGCCTTCACATAGGCTGAGACACTATACATAGGTTGATACTAAATGACATACTTGAAATAATTCTGGCATAAAATATCTTAACTACTGTAATTACATACTCCATGCATTGGATGAGACAGCAAGCTCAAGAACACTACCACATAACAGCTATGAGCTTTTATCATAAAGGGGAATAATTATGCAGTCGGCCCCAGCTTATCTTGAAACATTAGCTAAACGTTACAAATAATCTTTTATTTCTCTTACAAGTATGCGTCAGTAATGTTTCAGCATAGGCATACAAAGCAAGGGGAGGAGGCTAGGGGAGGTTTTAGCCCTCTCCCAGTAAAAAATGTGGTGGGGCAGAAGAATGCATCTACCCCCCCCCTTATGTTTCCTCAGTAAAACAATATCAAAAATTTGCAGTAATTTACCTTAAAATTTGCCTAATATATTACACCAAATTGCATCTAAGGACCTTAAATATTCAAAATCTTCCTAAAAGGGAGGGGACAACCCTCTCCTTAGACTCCTCCCTCAGGTCCAAAATACCATTCAGCACCCCCCCCCCCCTCCAGTCTCGAACAGCTTCCTACACCTATGTGTTTCAGAACTACAATACTGCACATCAAGGGTAAGCGAAGGGCCAATTCTGCATGAATTTAATTTAAGGATTTATTGACAAAAATATTGTCACTTGATTAAAAGGAGCTATTCATGAATTAGGAACCAGATAAACAAGTTCAAAATGGGTAAATACATTTTCCTATCAAAGAAATTAAGCACACAGAACTGTGTATACCGACTGCGTAGAGTATGTTCAGTTAATAGCATGCACACTTCTTTCATTCCGATCGAGTTTCATGTAAAGTCTACAGAAGATCCCCAGCCAGCCGATACTGAATCTACTATGCTTACACTTTGCTGTTATGTATCAAGTTATATTTATATGTATACATTAAGATAATTACAAGCATCCATAACTTTTACTGCATATTGGGTTACTACAAATGTAGCATGCACCCAGTGCATTCTTGCATGACACAATTTGCTTCATCTCACATCCTGCTAAGAGGAGTCACTTTAAAGCATTTAGCCTACTGGCAATGCTCGTGTAGAGGGAAGATTGGGGAAGTATGTAAACCGTAGGCCTACATCTATTTTTAGACTAATTGGTGTCAAGCAGCCAAGCTGTGTGCTGAAATTTTAGACTGCATTTCCAAATGAACCCTTAGCAGTGCATTAGTTTAATTTAAGTTGCCACTGCTATCTGCTGCTTGGAACAGGCTGGGATTATGCAAACGCCACAGACAGATGACCTTTGACCTTACTTTGTTAAACACGTCAGACACAAGTTCCAGATAATGAACAAGACAACACATTCATGTGAAGGCTCTTTATACACGTTTTAAAAACAATTAAGAATACACCCAATGCAATGTACAATGGCAACTCTGTCTAAACGTTGCAAACACACAAGTTTACATATGTATGAAAATATCAAGTAACAGAGAAAGGGCTTTATTTGGGTGGGTGGGGCTGTAGGAGAGGGGAATTAAAATCCACGATGGAAAGAATGTGCAAGAATGTCAATTTCAGTCTGATGTTGCTCTGACAATAATCATGAGACATGTCTCATTAACTTAATACCATTTTTAGTGTCAAACATTTATTGTTATAAATGAAACAACACAGCTCTGTTGGTATTAATAATAATGCCCCCCCTCCCCCCTCCTTTTTTTGGGAAGCAATTGGAGGCTTAGTTCAAAATCACAATTGTATAAAAGTTCCATAATTTATCCTATCATATCATTTATTCATTTGTTATTAATCTAATCATTGTTGTGCACCTTTGTTTTGTTTTCAGTAGGCCAGCTCAAACCAAACAGGGTACCAAACAGTGCCAGGTGAGTTGCAATTCTTTCCTCCCCTTTCCCATCTGAAATTTTCCTGAAAAGGTACAGTAGGTTTTTGAATTGTCTAATGTTAAATTTTTACAAAGTTCAAAGTTTTGTCACATAAAGCACATTTTAAATGTAAGCCATCGTACACATACAAAAACTTGGCACAAGGGATGTTTCCCCTGTCCCTAAAACCCTCCATAGGATGTAATATCCCTTTTCCAAGAAAAATAAAGGCATGCTGTTTATAAAGCAGCGCATCTCCATAGCAACCCTACGACTGTATACTGTATCACCAGTTACAATGAGCTTCTACTGGATTGTCATGCAACCATAAGGGGGAAAGTACCTCTGTGCATAAATCACTAAATTTTAGCAGATGATAGCATAATTGATAAGTCTTTTTTAGTACTTCAGAATATAAATTCATTTTATCACATATCCCCAATGACAGAATCACACAGCATATGTATAAGGACTAACTTTGAGGAAATAAATAAGTGCTCAGCTACACTAAGAACTAGTGCTCTTATTTTGTACTTGTTCTCTTAAAAAAATAAAACCTGTGTTATTTGGTTTATACATTCAAAAGGCTTCCAAAAGCAAATGCACTGAGACCTATTTAAACGCAAACTTACATGTCCTATATTTACTGTAAGCAGAGGGAACGTGATACTCATGAGAAGGAATAAGGGGGCTGTGGAAAGGAAAGTCAAATTTCCATCTTTCTTTCAGAAAATTTAAATGAAAGAACAGCAAACACTGATTTTGAAGGTATTTCTCACTTTCTGAGACAAGTACAATACCACTAAAGTCATACACTGTACGAACTAGTAATGCAACCATACTAGTGATCTTGTACTAACAGCCAACAATTGTCAAAAGGTGTTAAACCATTGTTCATAACTGTGCCCTACTTCTTATACAACATTCTGCATTAAAGCGCAAGGTACAACACCATACTGTTTATCAATATTGTCCACCACGTTTGTCCACGAAGGCATGGGGAAGTTTTTATAATGGGCACAGATATTTCAACACAAAAGGCATAAAAGTTGCCAAATAATGCTTTCTCCAAATCTTCAAAAAGCCATTGAAGCATGGAATCTACTAAGGAGTGAAGTGTGAGGCTAAGAGAGCCAGAATTCTGCAAGTACTGCACAAGAATACCATGTGAATCTGTTAAGTATGACATATGAAAACACCACAGCTTAGAAGAATTTGGAAAGTATGACAGAATTACTGTGTACAGAAAACCAAACCATAACTAACAAATTTTACAACACTTTACAAAGTAGGCTTCCTTAAAATGTCAATTCAAAGGACTATGAATAAATGTAAAATCTAACATTAAAGGCTGGATTCAAACTCATAGAGGTTCCAACTAAAATCTTGTTGAAAAAAAATTGATGGCGCCCTCCCACCTAGGTTGGAGGGCGCCATCCCGGTGCTAATTGTTTTTATGCCAGATGGGACTTGCAGGCAAGTTGGGGAATTACATAAATAGGAGGTGATGAGGAGCGAAATAGACTCTGACATCACAAGGCCAGAAACTCAAGATTAAAGTGATGCCGTGAGTTTGCAAAAAGGGAAAAACATTAAAAAATCGAGTTTAAAATCTTAGTCATTCGTTTGAGTGGCCCATATGAACAGTAAGGGAGAAAAAATATGGCCTGTTGTGCGAATTCCGGCATCAGCCCTGAAATTTTCGTAAAAATAACGACTAAACTCAAGGAAATCAAAAATGTGCTGCTCACAAACACTATTCAGTCTCTTAACGAACATCTGTTGAGCAGACCAATGAGAACGAAGTACTGATGCATATTCACTAGGTGTAAACAGCTGATCGACTTAGCTGCTAGTCTTAGCACAACGACACAAGTGAACAAGACTGACTGAATGTGTGGATCTTGGAAGAAGTAACGTTGATATTGCAGTATACACCGTACAAGGTAATACCACAAGGCTAAACTATCCCGTTTTACTGTAGTAGCCTAACTTTAGGCTACTGGCGAGTGGTACCTCAGTAAATTAAGCCTAACTTGCGCTAACATTAGTACTACTAGTAGCGAGAGACGATGCTCTGCCTTTTATTTGCACTTACCATCGTGTCTGACGTTCAATTCAGAAACAGTTTTGGCGACAAAAGAGATAGTAGGCCTATTAGTGGTGCAACTTTCGCTGTAAACCTGTGATGTTCAGATTCAAATCAGCACTATAACACGTACCAATGAGTGAAAGACAGTAGCCTGTAACTGTTGATTCTAAATTAGAGCCGAAAGCTATATTGAGCGTACAAGTAACGTTAGTTGTATTATCAAGCGATTATGCAAGAAGGTCATTCCCCGGCCGTGAGCGAACAGCTGTACCGTGGAGCTAGCCTGGGTTGAGTGGTATAGTACGTTTTCTAACGTGGTGACACCTCAATAATATTGCATATTCAACATCAGGTTCGTTGCATAGGAGTGGTCTAACGCTTTATAATGAGGACCGTTTTTTGAAAAAGGCCTTCAAAACTTTTCTGATTTTATGCTGTTTAGGTTACTTCCCGAGACTATCGCTATCATTTTGAGCTTTCAAATTGTATTCTTCAACTCTGTATAGCACTCGTGGCATTTTGAAGGATGAAGAAAGACGTAACAAGAGGCAAAATCTTATGTTTTTCACTTTTTGCAAACTCACGGCATCACTTTAATTTGACATTCTGCTGTAAATGAAACAAAGGCAACTTGGAGCAAGCTTCTGTAAGGTAGAAGGGAGCCACCTAGTCAAGGTCCATTGTATTGCCAGTAATTTTCCATGGCAGACTGGATGGTCCATTTGTCTAATAGATGAGGCACATTGGCGTGATACAGATGTAGATCATCAATATGACAAAGCTGACAATGAAGTTAGGTTGACATGGCAGCTTAGTAAGGAAAACGCCACCTATCTGGGACCAACACTGTGCCAGATGCTTTTCCTGGGGTAAATATGGTTGTGTACATGATATTTTGCTCACTAGCTCTGATTCTTCAATATAAATATGCAAATGCGTACATGACATTGCTGAGGGCTAGTTGAACCTTACAGATGTTATGACAAGCTTTTATGTGCCAAATATAAATAGCATGGCATACTCACTACAGTCCTATTTTTAGGTACTACAATTCCAAATATGGGAAAGTTGTGTATTTGTCAATACCCACAGGCTACCATTAATAGTATTCTGACATATTTCAAGTAAACTCTGAGCTGAACTATGCAACTCAACAGAGAGGTTGTTTGGAAGGTTCGTTCAGTGGAATGTGTTGACAAGGAGAAGGCCAAAATGGAGGGGGAAGTGTTAAGTTCTAAGGCACCCTCAGTAGGTAGGGGATCCTGCAGTGTCATTGGTTTTTTGCCAGATGGTTACTGCTGGCAACAATGGCATACAAAAAGAAGGTAAGCAGAGGCAAAATAAACTTCAAATTTACAGTTAATAGCTGTGAAGTATTTGCAGGTCATGACAGGAAGTTGTTAACACACCGTTACCGTGACTGGCTTGTATCCTATTTATAAATTCTCAGTGAATTTATAATAGAATATACAATGCATGGGTAAAAATAGGTGGAATGCTATAATGATAGGAGTTTAATTCTGAGGATTTGGGTTTTTGGAGGGAAATTTTGGCAACTGGAGGGAAATTTAACCTCTTTTGTAAATGAAAATGTAGAAAGAATTTTGGACAATTTGACACTTCCCAGAAAATGAACATATATTTTCCAGCCCAGACACAGTGAATGAATAGCTGTGAAAACTGACTAGTTAGCAGTTAGGCAATAGACAGATAAAACCAGCCCTAGCCTTGCTAGGATTGCAAGAGTGAGGCCGAGGCCAAGGTGCAAAAGCAATGACATAATATTTGCAACAACAGATACAGACAAGAATATAGCATCAAACTTCCTGGTGAGTAAACTGGTGGGGAAAGCCCTTCCCCCTCCCAGGTACACTAGTGCATACCTACAGGTTGGGATTGTACAGTATTAAAGTAAAATCGACCTATGTTGAATTCATTTAATTTAACCACTTTCCCTTGCAGAGAACTTGCGTATTGCTTCAAACTGATAGAAGCCACACTACTTAAATAGAAGGTTTCTCATCAGAAGTAGTCACAATTCTTTCTTCCATTTTGAATTATTAATACTCTTTCTAAGCCCAATTAGGTTACAACTCAAAATACTGATCAAAGTTTACCAGTGACCTGATCTTTATTGGCATTTCATCCACCATGTTCTGGATAGCAGCCTGATGGATGATAATACCAGACAACACATGAATATTGCATTATTACCATCAGATATTCTACATGATGGTTATGCAAATAGGAGGTAAGGAAGAGAGACGCAGATTCTACAAACAGCGTAGTACTATAGTTCACACTGACATGTTTGTGAACGAAACAGGACAATTTCAAGCCAATTACCCACAGAGTTCATCCATAATACACAAGCATTTTACGTCAGTACAGCACTTTGATCAGCCTGTACTGCAACCCGCAATCTGACAACCAAATATCCAAACATACACTTCAAATAGATACCGTATTTTTTTGAAATATATGTTTGTTTTGTGTTCATACAGTGTATATATTTGAGGTGGGAACCATTTCCAGTGAAATCACAATATCTCAAAGTTCAATTTCTGACAGCACACACACAATGCACTGCATGTCCCTGCCCCTGCCCCTGGGATTGTTCTTGAAAACGTATAACAGATGATGTAAGTAGGTGTGAAATAGATTTGATAAACAGTTTTTTCAATAAACTATCTGTCCCTCTCCCTCCCACCCTTCCCCTTCAAAGTTATTTACTCCAAAAAACTGATACCATGACATTCTCAGGGCTTAGCATAACCAGCTGCATCACTGGCAAAATGCCTTAGCTTGTATCCCTGATGTTTGCTGTAGTGCCCTGCAAAAGGCACCAAGGCAATAGTGGAAGCTGACACTAGTGCCCTTTCCCCAGACATAGTTTTCCTATGCCTTTCTTGAGGCTTACAGTACCATATGGCAAGTCGTATTTATGCAGGAAAGTCCTTTCAATGAGATATATTTGATGCTAGTAGTTGACCAAATATATCTACACTGTAGGGGCCACCCCACCAGTTGATCACAACTGACTGGTAAATCATGAACTGTTTCCCAGTCCATCAGCATTATTCTACCGCTTGCTGGCTTTATACTGTATGCATATCATCTACATAAGAAGAATATAGGATGGTTACATCTCTCCGAAGATGCTTCTGCCTCAACATCAGAACAGGGGGTTATAGCACCCCCCAAGCCCCCTGGCTCACAAGCTAATGCAATTTCTGTGGCAAGTGTGTACAGTACTGCTAACTCTTCTATCAAACCGGGTGTTACTACTAACATGTAAGCTCCTGCTCGATATTTCTACAACGTTCTTGGTAATTATTAGCAGATATATTTGGCAGCTGGACGATGTTCAATAACTGCAATCACTGCAATCCTCTCTTTTCCTTGCTAATGGTTTCCAAACAAAAAAACTCATTTTTAATTTAATTTCATCAATTAAAACATAAAAATACTCTCTCACTTTCTGACAGATTTCTTTCCTGTTGCATCTGCATTCATGTGTCATGTAACAAAGGAAGCTACATTAATTTTAGAACTTTAGAAGTACATTCCAAGGAGACATAGCTTTGAAATAGGATTTGTATTCTAGATATTACATTCTCATATTCTCCATACAAAGTTTGCTCACTATTGCTCTTCTTTGTTTTTTTTTTATAATTATTGACGAAATGTGGCTAGAGGGTGTATACTGAAATGAATACACTTCTCAGTATCTTTCTACAGTACACTTTGTTGGAATAAAGCTGATAGACATAAGAATGTACAGATACCTTGACTAAAGAACTGTATCATGCACACTGTCATTTCCCCTGTCCAGTCCCTACCCTTTCCTGGCCCACAGCCATCTGATCAGGTTAAAGGGGTAAGTCTTAGATTATATGATTAGAGGGATACCTGTATGAATCCATCACAATGATATGTAATTGAGACACCTTGATGCAACAAAATTTGGGGGGAGGGGAAGAGGGGAGGGGAAGAGGGGGAAGGGGGCATAACCAAAATTTTTGAAGGCTCAACCCATACACCAACATTACTGAAGAAGGACTTTTCTTACATAAAAAAGTTAAATCCAGTTAAGCCTAATTTAAGGCAAGTTTCATACACTGGAAATATCTACATGGGAAAAAAAACTTTTCCCTCTCCTTCATCTCAAATAAATTACAAATATACCCTCAGGCTACTATATACCACTAATGCCTTTGTTCCCACAGTATATAATGTAATCAACTGATTCCTCTTCACACAACCTGACAAGTTTCCCCCTCCTCCCCTTCCCTTTGACTCCACTCTCTCCACATTCATTTCCATGACCCTATCCAACACCATGCCCATCTTCAATAGCTATATCATTCATTGAGTGTTATCAGCTTCATTGAACTTACCCTGGAGAGTATGAGCCAGAACGACGACGGAAAGCTCTATCCATGGTAGAACCTGGTACATTATCCGATTGCATGTCCACCAATCATTGCACAATAATCCTTGCCTCAAATTATAACGACACGTGACAATTTACTCCCCTGCTACATATTTTCCGATACCTTCCATTACAGATGCTACATATTACTTATTCCACCTCGAAACACCCTCCGACAATTTGCAAAACACGAGCAATGCTTGTCACACAGTGTAGATCTATTGCCCTGCAATCACCCTAAAAATGCTGGCTGGAGATCACCTCCATTCACAAGATGCATTCTCCTGCTCGTAAATTTTCACCTTCAGCCCTGTGAGTTTTGCAGGGCTTTCAATATGCACACAAACTGCTTGAGATGCATCAACTACATAAACCACACTCACAGACAATGCATTCAGGGCACCGTAAAGCTGTATTGCTAATACAGATACAAGTTACAACATATGATCAGTTCAAACTATACGCCCCCTAAGTTTACAATGGGTTTTGTTTGCAGTGAGCAAACAGTTCTGACATATCTAATCTCATCGAGATTCTACAATTAGGTAAGATCTTTAACTCACAAAAAAAAAGGTGGAAAAAGAGAATAAACTGATCACAGGCTTTATGGGGATTATTTAAAGTGGGTGCATGCCTTCAGGCTATACTCATGAAACTTATTATTCTATGTACCTAAAAAAACACTGAAAAACTGACTTTTACAGATTATGATAACAGCATTTGTCAGTACTTGAACTATTTCATGAATGATGGAAGGTGAGAGGTGAGATATTTATTGCTCTTCAGGGGTCAAAAGCCAAGTCTGAAGTTCACTTTCTGTGATTTTAATAATGTTCATGAATTTATCATGTACTGTGATGTGAAAATGTTATACCCAAGTGTGAAATTCTTTTAAGGTGACTCTATAGGTATAATGGATAGAACATAGAAGAAACATTCATATACAAGCAAACTGAAGTCTCCTGAATTATTTTATCATTCAACAACAGCAGATGGTACACTGTAGACAACCCTACATAAAAATGAAAAGAAGCTGCAAGTTTCCACGTTTTCAATGTTCAATGAAGTTTTGTTCAATAACCCTGTCACTAAATAGAACACATTGATATGCATGGGTGGAAAAATGACTGAAATATTGGAAGCTGCTTCTTGATAGGAAATTTTGGTTTATTTTAGGCTAAGGGACTGTAAATGAAGAGAAAGACTGTGACTTTAAGATCACTTAATATCTGATTGCTGTCCAACTCAACAATTTAAAGTGGCTCTTTTCACTTAAAAAACTGTTCTTATGGGAGTAAACGATAGATTGATCTTGGATGATAAACCCACCGTACTGTAACCTGGATGGGGAGTGAATAATGGAGTCTCCTGATTGCTAAGCTTTATTGCCTCAAATGCCATCACCTTAATCCACTTAGGTTTAACATCAGTCTACTAAGCCATAACATCGAGACTGTAAAACATGTTTGTTTCCAGTGAAGTGAGTGAAATTTCTTAAACGTTTGCACATGTTTATTTGCAAGAAATGGAAATTTCCTAACAAATTAGCTGCCCTTCAAGGCCAAAATTTGCAGATTTTTCTATGTATATTGGAAATCAAGGTAAGGGAAGATGAGGAACAAAATTCAAAACTGTTCAATCAGATTTCAGGGTTGTACTGTACAAATGCCCAATGTTTTCAAAAAATGTGTACTTTTTAGACAAACCAAAGCCACCTATAATTTGTAATGTGAAAACCTCCATGGAGAAAAATATGTTCTTAAATATTGCCATGTATACAGAGCAGTATACTCATTTATTCACCTGAAAACTTTGACTTGTAATTAGTAATACTGGATTTTTTGTGCATGCTACAATACTCTTATTATATTCTGAAGTGTTTTATTCCATAAATTCTTAAATGGAAAAACATGATCTTACACATAAACCAATCTTTCCTACAACTGTGCTTTTGCATTTCTTATAGTCTCCCCCCATGTTATTTTTGTTCTTATTTGGGTCACTAGCTTTTTAAACATTTTTCTGTGTTTCCAGTGTCCCTCAAATGGTCTTTGCTATTTTGTTGTGTAAAATCAATGTTGTTTATGTGTTGTTTTGAAGTCATGAAATGAATATGAATTGAATGGGACTAAATTGAAATAATGTTTCATATTTATGCTATATTCCTTACTCTACTACTCTCTTTGTCTTACTTCATAAATACACATTTAAATTTGTACTTGTACCTGTTCATGTACTTATAATTATATGTATACTTATATTTGTACTTATACTGCACCTGTATCGGCACCTGTACTTATAATTATACTTATATTTGTACTTATACTGCACCTGTATCGGCACATGTACTTATAATTATACTTATATTTGTACTTATACTGCACCTGTATCTGCACCTGTACTTATAATTATACTTATATTTGTATTTATACTGCACCTGTATTGGCAACTGTACTTATAATTATACTTATATTTGCACTTATACTCCACCTTAGGGCTGTCAGTTTCCGTTTAATCTCCTAAACGTTTAAACGGTCAGAATAAACGTTCGTTTACCGTTTAAACGGTGTCTGTATTGTGAACCAACACTGTAATGCATTAATGGCCTCATTGATCGTGCACTACGATACTCCCAGTATGCACAAGCTTTTACAATCTGTACGTAAAAATCTCGCAATCATTTCAGCTATTTCTTTTTAATTCACCCAAATTTGCCAATGAACGAAACCAAGCATTAAATTCACAGTCAATGATCGGAAGTTTGATACAGGGCCATACGTTTGATATCAGGCCGAAATGTACGCAAACACCGATGTACATAATATTAGTTCATGTCCGTGCACTGTACAAATGCAGAAGTTCAAGTGACACGCAAGAGTGAACACACGCAAGAAAAAAGTCTGGAGTTAAAGCACGTGTATAGGTCCGTTATTGCATGCAAACAGTAACACATTAGGCTACGCACCTGCTCTGTACAAAAGTTGACATACATCGCAACAACATTGGGCATGGTATGGAAAATTACAACGTTGTTCGATCGCTGCTTGTACCGCTAAATTACCAGTTGTTACATCGTCCTTTGCAGTAGTTTACGATAGGTACTTTTATGTTTATCATGCATGTTAATTTGTGTAAAATAAACGTGTGCCTTTTACTTTTATGATTTAAACAAAACGATGTCTGGAACGTTACCCCAATGAACGAAAGTTTACGATAGACTTGTCCCATCCTACGTACTAGCTCCATTGATTTGCACACAGCTAGCTAGCGGGCGCGCCACGGGGCCTCAAACAGATATTTACGTATGGATATATAGTCCGTGCATGAATTATGTATTCCTATATGAAACACTCAAAACAAACACGTGTGCGAGCCTACACTGTCTGTTTATGTATAGGTAATGCATGGTAGGATGGTGTGAATGCTTATGTTTCTGCATTGAAATACTGCGGCAATTTTCGGGTTTTTAAGTAAGCCTGTTTTAACGTTCGTTCTGTGAGCGAGCTACAAATAGGATGTAAACTGTGAGAGAGAGTGAATTGCGGTTAAGCCGATATTGTGTACGCATCCTAATAAGCAGATCTGGGCTACTGCTTTGAACAGGGATGCAGGCACTGCGTATTGTTAGGGGAATTAATAGGCTTACTGTGAGTAGGTGGAAGTCAATTCAATCACAGGATTATATACTAAGAATGGAGAGACATGGGCAGTTTATTTTTGAAGCTTTATTTGATCATTGAATTTGCAAATAAACATCGTTGTTAAATGAGAGATATCAAAGAAGACACTGGGGAAGAAAAATGCTAAAACTTTGTTGTATTTTAAAAGGAAAACCGTTTAAACATTTAGCTGAATTAGGCGCCGTCTAAACGGCCGATCGATCGTTTAACCATTTAAACGTGACAGCTGTACTCCACCTGTATCAGCACTTGTACTTATACATGTAATTATACTTTTATTTGTACTTAAACTGCACACTGTATCAGCACCTGTACTTATAATTATACTTGTATCTGTACTTATAATTATACTTATATTTGTATTTATAATGCACCTGTATCGGCACCTGTACTTATAATTATACTTATATTTGTACTTATACTGCACCTGTATCGGCCCCTGTACTTATAATTATACTTATATTTGTACTTATCTGTACTGATTATCAGTAAGCTTGAGGCCAGACTGTACAACTATGACATGGTACATGGCCCCACAAAGATACTATAACCATGAATGCTTCTTTCCTCAGGTGTCAAATGAGTGACTGCCTTTTCACCGAGTGATACCATCATAATGTCAGGCTAGTCTACTTTTAATACTCTTTTAATTTTCAGAGCATAAAACATAATGAACATAAATCAGCAGAGTCCTGCTGTGTTTGATGTCCAACAATGCCAGCCTCTTAGACCAAAGCCAAATGGAGTATATTTAGGTCTTTAGCCAGAGCAGGGCTGGAAGTATGTAACTCCCTCTTTTTACCCCTCTCCTTCTACTGACATCAAGCCTCTCCCTCCCCCCTCTCTCTCAATTTTGCAAATCCATTGCTCAGAGCTACAAGAAACATCCTAATCAATGTCCCTTTTGAACAGCCAGGTGCCCCCAAGTTACAATTCTAGACTACAGACTTGTAGACAAAATGTGCAAAAGAAAGACCATACTAGTTGCATGCAGTACAAGGAAAAGGTCAAACAGTATCGCAACACCACAGAATCGGTTACACTTTCTCACTGAAATATACCTTTTGAAATACCTCCATCAGTTTGCCCCAAACTTGTCTGTCTCCAACCAAAAATGCCTGTGGCAGCTCATTTTGATGCCTTTATTGCTGTAAAATCTCTCTACATACATGCTAGCCTTCTTTTGAAAGTGACCAAGAATCATCTATAAAACATTACTATAAGTACAATGGCACAGTCTTGGAAGGAGAATACATTTAATTTGATTTAAATTTCAAGTGAAACTTGCTTGTGGGAATTCTTCCTTTTCGTTCCATCTTGTTATGACCTTTCCAAGGCGAAGTATATCAACCAATCATCTCCAAATTAACTCACACAAGCAAGTCTTGGGTAAACCAATATCAAAGCTTACTTGTTATGTGATGGCAGCACTACTAAATGAATTCAAGTAGGGAAAAAAAGTTTCTGACAAAAAGGAGGGCAGTATTACAGTATTACAGAACAGCTACTCAAAAGAAAAATTAACCCATCCTAACTGAGGGCAGCATTTACAAATCTTTACTGTTAAATTACTGAAAGAGAACTGTGTCTTCCATGCATACACAATCTTGAATATGAATATGAGAGTCATAATGGCACATGTAAGATGTCATGAAACAACTTAAGAGGACAACAGAAATGGAAGATCAAGGAGCCATTTTACCCCTCCAGTCCTTAAACCCCACTTCCTCAAACAAACACAGAACATTATTTTGTCCTACTACTTTTTTCTGGGATGTAAATGTTCCATGCTGTTACACAGATGACAGCTATTATTTATTATGGCAGTTTGACATGCTAACTGGCTGCCTCTCCCTCTTTTCAAATGTATCTGCTGCCACCAGAAAGTTAAATTGACCATCACCATATCAATTAAACCACTAATTTACCTACAGAACATTGGACATAGTTAATGACTTCAATAACAACTGCTTTCTTTTTTGTTTTCAAATTTCAAAGTAAAATCACACAATTCCACCATGTTAAAGACCACTTAAGAGGGGAATTATTGTATAACCTGTCTCGTTTAAAAAGTCTGGGCTTTCAGTAAACTTAACATACTTTTATTAATAGCAATACAGGTGTCACAATTCAGTTGTCTGTAATGTTTCCAAATTGACAGCTAAGCACATGTATACAGCATAAAATGCCAAATGCAATAAACAAATTTATTTTTACAGGGTAAATTTGGCACTCTGATGTACCTTCCCTCATTCAAACAGCCCTATTTAGGATAGTCAAAATTTTTGACATGGTAATACAAACAGATAACAGTCAATTTTAATGTCCTACTGAAAGTTTCTCTGTTCTGGGAAAAATTTTGTACTTGAACGTACGATGTAGGATGAATTGTGGTACCAGTTTTGGTCACCATGAGACCACCCTAGTATGATGTAAGTAGGACTTGCAGCAGTGGCATACCAAACATGAGGATTGAGCCTTCCTCTCCCCCAAGGGTTGTCAGTCACATTTTCAACACCGAAAGACAGGGAGGTGTGTTTCCTAGGATGTAATAAGACCTACGAAGTGCTGCTTCTGGCCGTCTTGGAGATACTTTTTGGAAAAATTTTCTTTCTTCACTGAACACCAACCAATAGTGGCACACCACTTAGATGGTACAAAAAAAGTTAAAATTCCCAGCCCCCACCCCCTTCCCCCAAAAAAAAATAATCCTGAGTACATCATATGCTTACAGTAGGTAGTATATAGGCTCTATAAAAAATAGTGATAACATCAAAGGAGTTAGAGTAGATGAGGTTTTACGGCTCAGTTTCTAATCAACTGGTTTCAGTCGGGCCGGCCACAGCCTTTTTACCAGTTGTGGCTCACTGACTTGTTTTCCCTTCTCCATTGCTTATGCTGAGCACCAAGCACAATGGCAGTACATTCCATTTTTAAAGTCTTTAGTATGACCCGCCCAGGAGTCGAACCCCAGATAACATCAAAGGAGTGTACAGTACCTGTACTGAACATCATCATATTCACCTACACACATTCTGAATTATTTCCTTCCTCTTTATTGATAAGATACTAAGAAGAAATAAATTTACCCTAAACTTACCTCTTTTGTGAATCTATAAGCCCTACTTACCTCACATATTACTACTATTGGACAATCTATATACTGTGGAATAATCACTGGCAATGAATTTCCCCCATCTTGATGGCACCATACCATATACTCCTGCACTGACTACTAACTCGCCCTTGTTTCATTGCCAACAAATTACAGTTGACGTCTCACAGCTCTATATTTCCCCTAAGTACTGTTTCATTTCAGTTGCCAGACAAAATTGGCACATCTTTAGCTTCAAGAAGGTGACAACAGTTGAAGAAGGTAAATTAGAAGGTAAAATCTAAGTACTGTTTAGAAAGAGGACAGGTTCAATAGAGGGCAGTTTCAAGGCAAGGTGCCAATGAGGGCATGCTATATCCTATAGTGTACCAGCTTCAAGTCCTGTACCCAGGTTAGCCCAAGCACAGTCATATTTGGGAGAATGGTAATGACAGTGATGGGGGGAGGGCAAGGGGTGTTATTTGCATTTTGATTCACAACCTTTGAGAGAGACTCAAGTATGACTTAAACTCATGTCATATTACTGATTTATCATGTACATTAAAAACATAGCTATGTTACAATACATCCTGGGAATTGCTGATGGATATTAAAAGTGCTTTTGTGCCTTTGCAGAAAATTTAATATTTAGAGCTCATCTTATTTTAGGAAATGCCATTTACTGTTAGACATTTTACAGCCCACTAAGTTCATCCCTGCAGACCTTTTAGAAATTTACCATGAAGAATAATACTATTTTACAGGTAGAAGGGCCCCATGAAGGAAACACTAAAAATCATGGTGTAAGTTTATGCAATGGGGAGGGGGGGATGGGCATCCCCAAACACCAAAAATTTCAAGTACCATGCCAAATGTCTTAGGGAGGCAGATGGTCCACAGGATGGTCTGGTTGCCTTCCCCCAAACAAACAAAAAACCTTTCTTGGGAGACACAGTTGGGGGCTTGGCATAATGCTCTTCCCCATTCCCTCCTTGTTATGCCACTGAGCTTATGAGAGGATTTAACTTGTAATAGTCATATATCTTTACTGTAAATACAGCAGATGTAATAAGGGATGTGTACAAAGCCACTTATTCAAAATGAAAGTTATTGCTATTTTAGCTTGGACTTTTTCTACTGTAAGTGGGTCCTCCTTCCATTCGCACCAAAGTGTTTTGCAGGCTTGGGAGACTCAAATATTTTTGGAGTCTTGTACTCCCAGCTTTATTAGTTGCGGCGAACTTTGAAGGAGTTGCAACTCGATACAATGACGTCATAACTGATGCAGGAACATCTATACCTCAGCAGCCACAAACTCAACTACTAACCTACCAATGTGTATTACTGTAGTACACCATTTAATAGGCTTACACTACAGGCTTCTCAACAGCTGCAGTGATTAAATGACGATGTCGAAGAATTGTTGCAGCCAACTGAAGGGAAAACTCACTATTTAATACAAAAAAAGATTAAAAGAGCCATTCCTGTTGTAACAAGTTCATTCAAACTTGCAAAATCCCCAAAACTCCCTGGTTTGGGAATCTACAAGCCCCGATACTTACCTCCTATTTACAATTGTGAAAAGGAGGTACAGTAAGGAGGGGCGATGTAGATTGTAAACTCCAAAATACGACTTTTGTGCATACCAGTGTTCGCACTAAGGAATTGAACCTGGGAGGGAATTCTCCTCTAAAAATTTTTTGGGGTGGGCTTTTCAAAATCAAGGAGGGGGTTATCACTTGAGAAGGTAAAGATACTAGGCTATTGCAATTCAATGTGTGTATTATAATTGTAGTTATGATCTCAGGTGCAGAAAAGTGTGCGGGATTTTCCCGCATAAGATTTATTTTTGTGCGGGACTCAAAAGACAAAAGCGGGATTCACGCAATCCCGGGCCTTAGCGCGAACACTGGTGCATACTTTTGACAGTACTGCAAATTACCCAGGAGTCATGATTCCAATGAAAGTGGAGTCACCACATAACTCCGGCCAGGAGTCGCAACTCTGAGTAGAGTTGGGTAACCCCCCAAGCCTTACTGTATTGTTGGCACAGCACCAATAATATTCTTCAAATGTACTTTCTTTTCCTTAATGAGTTGTCCATCTTCCTCATTTTTATTTTTATGATTATGTCACTTCACTGTACCTGTGCCATCAACTTTTGTTGACATAGGTGTTAGTACTTCACAATTTGTACAAGACATTTCCTGCAAACAACCAGCGTTGTGTTACATTATGTAATTGTTGCACGAACAAGTCACAAATTTTTTTCTTGTTCCTATAACAACAGTATAAACAGTATTTACTTAAATGCAAGAAGTGGCTTGAGTCCAAGTCAAGCTTTTCGACTCTTTCACGTATATGGTACCCACTTTGAAATGTTCTTGGAAAAACTCTGAAAATAAGGCTATAGCAAGATATTAGACAATAGCTGCTAAGCTTTTAGATCCACATTTCAGATAACATTTTTAAGGGGTACCCTCCTTAAAGGTATTATATCTTAAAGTGAAAATGTGCCTTTTACTAACAACTAGCCAAGTGATCCTGCCAAGTCTATATACCAGCATAATATATAACTCTAGTATGGTACTTGGAAAGAATGATTTATTATTATAGAACACAAAACCTTTGACATACTTAAACTGTACTTCAAACTTTTGCTAATACTCAGTGATCATACACATGTTACAATGTTACAAGAACACATGTTAAAAGCATGAAAACTGCAAGCTATGGTCGTAATAATTTATGGTTACTGATCAAATGATGATTCACTTTTTACTACCCTACAAACAAAGGCATCAAGTATCTATCCAGAAAAACTTGATCCCACGAATGAATAACATGTCCTTTTAATTTGATATAAGCACAGGATTACATGTATGTGGTAATTGGACCATGTGTAGAAGCCATACATGTGGAAACTACAGTACAGATATATTGCCTGTGAATGTGTTGAACATACAGATCTTACCTCTACACAAAGAGAAAAGAAGGGAGAGACACTTCAGGAAATAAAGCAGACAATGAGATGTTCCACATGTATTTCAGATCCTGCTACAAAAATTAGAGCTATAATGTTGAGGAGTAAAGGAAATAAATGGGAACATAGTACCAATAATTCACCCATTTTTTACGTTATATACTGTACAATGAGGGCAGAATGCCACTACATGCCACATTTGTGGACAACATAATCCCCAAAACTCCCTGGATTGGGAATCTACAAGCCATGATACTTACCTCCTATTAACATACGTAATCCCCACCTATCTGCAACTAGACCCTGGTAAACTAATAGCACAGTGGATAGAGGGCGTCCTCCGGCGGAGGACGGCCCTCCCACTGGGTAGGTGGGGATTACATGTAAATAGGAGGTAAGAGTGGGGCAATGTAGATTGTGAATATTATCTTTTCTGTTTGCATTCCTAAACAATCAACATTTGCTTCAAGAACATCTTAGATACATGTGCTCTTCTGTAGCTAATGAATATACAGAAATGACAGGAAAGTACTGTGCAGGCTTTCATTCAGGAAAATTACACATGAAAACTGGATATTGACACTGAAAGGTCACTGTTGCATTAATGGTATAGTCCATTGTTTATATTTAATATACAATTAATTATGCAGCTGAGGAACTTCTATTTCCAAGAATTAAGATTCTTAAAGAAAGAAATTCACTACAGTTAACTTTGTAAAATAGCACATGAATAATTTCTTCACTGAGATAATCACACTTTCAAATGATACAAAACTCACACAATGTAATGTTTTAAAAAAGTTACTGTAAGCTATTCCCACAGTTAGTTGATGCGACTGAACCAACACAATTCCATATGTATATCAGTGGGTACACTGTTATTTGTGACTATTACCTATAAAACCTTTCATCTTCCACACTATTCCAGAACACCACTGTCAATATATCACCTTGATAATTCTATCATGTCATTAGTTATGTGGGTAAAGAAACAAGTTAAGGGCATAATTTATTTATCATCTGGCTCATATTGACCAATATTTCATTTCTATGAATTCCAAACTGAAGGGTATACCAGATGTGAGTAGAATTTTAATTCATATATAGTGCAGTGCTATATACAGTATCTGAAAACCAAGACTGGCTGGGTTATTCCATATGCAACACTGTTTCTGCCTTCCCATCACAAAAATGCACTCAACAAATCTTTCACTACCAACTTATTTTCTATTTCTCTTTGAGGTGAGTGAACACACACCACAAATACACAAGCAGCTAGCGAAAGTTCTCTTAATGCAGAATAAGTAGTATCATCCCTGTCATTGGCATATATCACCAATCAGCAATATTTATTTCAAAGTCCTTGCTATCGCTCCATCTTCATCAGAATACCGGTTACCTAAACTACCGTCTTTCACCTTGACAACATGCGTGCATAATGATCATACACATCTTCCTGTTTCCCTCGTAACGTGCAGCTTAACGTCAATCCCGAATTTGAATGATATCATCTCCTGGAGTTTATGCCATTACAGAAAAATAACATCCCAGGCACTTAATCCATGCAAAACAGAGGATGACTCACCCATCTAAAACGACCTGATTCAGACCACCAAAACTACAAGGAAAAAATGCTGAGGCATTATTAAATTTCGTATTTAGCATAGCTAGACAAATCCCGCGATGCTCTACATTGCTCTTAGATATTAACATGGAAGCAATGGATTAGAAAATTTGATAATGCATCAAATCTGGTAATTGTCAACTAGGAATATGACCTTCCAGGTAAAATACAGTAAAGAAGTTAAGTATTTTATGACAAGAGAGCTTGATGAGGTGAACTTTAACGAAAAACTCGTCAAAACATCAAGGCATACCCCTTACTTTTTAAAATACGCAGCAGTTTGATAACCACTGTATAAGTGTGTGTACATACAAAAACTTTAAATAAAAAGAAAAGAAAACCAGATGAGCTTCAAAAATACAATCCACATGATACCGCTTCCCTAATGTCTTCTTCAAAAAATGATCCACAGTAGTTTGACTTTTATGAAAGTACTTTCCAGAAAACAATAATTCCAAAATATATTTTTACAATAGTTTTAATACTATTGAAAAATTCACCATTTAAAAGGTTAAAAAGCTCTGCAATTACTTGGGCAGAGTTTCAGTAATTAGTGAATACTGCTGGCTTATTCAGAATGGAAGGTAAAACCTACCTTAACACAGGTGAGAATTCATGTTAAAAGTGATTTCAGAAGATTATAATAATTGCTGACGGAAAGTATAAATAATTACAAATATTTAATAGTCTTCTAAAGACACTTTAATTATCTCTGGTCCACATTAAAGTCTCAGACAGGAAGTAGTTGCTATAGTAACCTATTGTACTCTATTGCAAATTCTTTGGTACGAGTACTGTACTTGAGTTAAGTATTTGTGATAAGTACAGCACATTTTAATTGGCAATTAATAATATTTCTTCCCTTCCTTTAATAAAGCCTCCCTTAAACTGCCATATACTGTAATAGAGTGTAGTCTATCACAGTTTATCTGTTTCCTCTACTGTGGACTTGATTATATTCACGTAAGCTAAATTTTAATTGTCCTGTATAGGTTAAACAGGAAACATTTAATAGCTTTTTTTTTTTTTTTTTGGTTTGTTGCTTTTCCCTTTTACTTTCTTCTTTTAAAATGACTATTCATTTTTATACCATCAAGCATAGTGTACTTAACTTGACCAAAACATTAACAGGATATTCCTTGGTTTTTACCTTACAATTCTTTAGTTACATAAATACAAAAACAGCATTAGAATTTGCAGAAATTATAAAACTGATCCTGAATTTACAACACAATAAACAAAATTCAGGACATGAGGCGTCATCAGCACACACTCCCCAAATTCAAAAATATCCTTCTTACTATGTTTACCACTTTTCATATATTTCATGACTTGGCCTCAAACATTATGAATGTTTCATAACTAACAGCACTACATCTGAAAGGCACATATAAGGTACATCTGGTTTCAGATCTCCCTATTGAAATGGTAACTATATTCTGTATTTGCCCAAAGTGAGGTCTGTACATAGTATGTAATGTCAAGCAGAGTTAGAATAATAAGGTAAGGTAGAGCACAGAAGTAGAGGCCAACAGTTTAAATCTCATGCAAAAACAATGAGGGCAAAAGAGTACATAAAAGTGCGCTAGTAAAGGTACTGATCTCCATTATTGCATCAAGTTTTCAGACTACTAGCAAGTTATGCTACTTTTCACAGTTGACCTGTCGGGTGGTGGGCACTTCCACAACATTAAAAGATCTATAATCTCACTCTAAAGAGTAAAAATTCTCCCTACTCTTCTACTCAGGGAGTTGCGCTAGTTTATTCCTAGCCCCTCCTCCAATTTAAACAAAAACGCCTGTCTAGTACATCCAGTACACCTCCAAGACAGAGTCACAGTAGCCTGCAGCAGAGTTTCAACTTAATTCTCAAAGCCTCATGGACACACAACTGTGTGTGAACTTATTGGGAACACAACTGACTGTATTTCACTGACCAACCATAGTGGAACTATTGTTTGAATGAATGTCAATCAAAGTGCTATCACCAATTGTTTTTAGAACTATAGAGCTATTCCTAAATAGGTGTGAGGGGTTCCATAGACCCTTTAAATCTGTGACATACTGTAAATACTAGGTGTGGATATTATGCAAATGATTTCTTTGTAATTCAGTAAAGAAACATTCTGCTGGGGTCAAGTTGCTACGGTAACAGAAACTGCATTATAGAAATTTAAGTACTTATTATTAAATCTCTCTTTCCTCTTCCCTGCTCAAAAAATTTAAAAACGAGAATGATTTGAATGCACACAACGTGTAATTCTCATTACCACAAGCATTATCACAATATAGATCTTATGCATTGGCATCATGTTACATCATTTTGGAAACAAAACAATGAAGCACATGACACGAATGCAGCAGACTTAACACGAGTGTGTAGTAGACTTGCACGCATATCCAATCAGTTAACAAATCATCTGTCTGCATGTGTTGGTATAACATGCAATGATCGGTGCTTGCATCCAAACGAGGGAGCACTTTCTGCTCTGTGACATCATATGCATAAGGTTATTATTATTATAAGGTCTATTAACTGACACTTAATATGAGAACAGAATTTCTTTGAAATGGTTATTAGAATATTTCTCAATTGTTTCATTTACAGCATGCAGGACGTAATGCATGTACTGTAGCTAAAACGTTCTTGTATGTTGTATTCTACCCATGTAAAGTTGAGATCACCACACACTTGCAAAGCACTTTCATACACTAATTCACTATATGTGACATACCCTGCAAAATAATGACATACAATAGGTTTGCCAAATATTTTGCAGCATATCAACTGAAATCTGCATGCATGAGATTAATTCACACGTGTCTGCCTTCACTTTCGAATAATGACCGCAATTAAATACTTTGGTGATTTCCCGGCTCATAAGATACTGTATTACTGTAATTCTTAAAGCTATAAACTTCTTTTTGGACAGACTGACATTAAAGAAACTGATCTCAGTGTTGTGTGATTAAAATACACATACATGTATTTAGTATTTGCATGTAGTATGCTTGTCACTCAAGCCGACTTTCTGTGTACAAGATATATGTTGGTACACTACTCAAAATAAAGCATTCATTGAGGTGGAAATTGACTATGACAAATACTAATCAAGCAATTCTCTGAGCTATCCTTTACTGAGTTGGTAAAATGGGACAGAAATATTGCCCATAAATTGCAGACTCTGTTGCAAACAGACATGATAAGACACCCACCAATTCTCAAGCATTACAGTAATTACATATCGTCAAATTACAAGCCAGCTTTCATGAGATCCAAAAGATGCTTTCCGTTTTCTTTAAATCCATCCATCTGTTCTCTGACGTCACTTCGAGACAAATAAAACAAGATTATGTCTAAATTGAGAAACAGAGAATAACATCAAGATAGAATGCCCTTGCTTCTTTATGCTGGGATTCTGCAATCTGCCTGGGTAATTACGTTCTCAAGCTACGGAGGCAGGTATGCTATCTCCTGGAGCCTCCACTGAATGATTCATAGCCGCTGTATCCAATACCAACAAAGATGTATAATGCATTCACTTGCTAACTACACAGTGAAACCTGTTTCTGACCTGAGGGCTCACTGAGTTTGTGCAATAGTTCTACTATAATGTTACTCAAATTCTTGACAGATGAGGTACAGCATGATGAGTGGAGATGGTGATTTACTTGTATACCTGGTTATCCATTGTGTTAAATGTTACCTAGCAACATCTTTTTGGGGGGGAGAAGGGGGTAGTGAAAGCTGACTTCTTTCTATGAACAGCTGTAGGATCAATTTGATTACAATTTTTCTAATAACACTTGGCTTCATAGTATAGTTCTAAACTTTAAAGGAGAGAATCATATATTGGCCAGGAAGCAATCACATAACTGTACCTGAAGGAGGGGGTGGGGGAAGGAGGGGGGGGGGCATGAGTTCCAAAGGTTCCAAAGAGGGAAAGAAATGTATAGTTATACATGTAGGCCTACACATTAACTCATCTACAGTGTGCATACGTGTACTTACTGTAAATAGTAAATGCCTACAAGTCTGTGTATGGTTGCCATGAACTCAGTGAAAGGTGTGAATGGAGAGCACTGCAAAAGAGTTCTTTTATGATCACAAAGGGATGTACAGCAAAGTTGCCTAGCACTAACAACAGCACTCACTACAGAATCCTATAAGGCCCATGCATTGACTACAAAAATAGTCGATCTTCATATCTTTCTATGAGTACTCTTGATTTTTTTCATGAAATATTCGCCAAGCCTACCAATCTCATTTGGGGGAGGAAAAAATGGGAAAAGTAAGGGTAGCATTTGACAAGAGGCTGCCATCCACTGCTCCTACCCTCTCACTCCCACCTCCACCCCCTCCCATTGTACCACTGTGAGTTTAGTTTCTTTTTTTCTATCAGAAGAAAAAGGGAGCACTACTGTACTTTGGGCAAAATTAAATTGAGGATGGTAACGTCACTAAAATTCCAAGACTCTTCATGTATCCATTACATCTTAGTCTCCTTCGATCTCATTTGAAGTGTAATGGGGGGGGGGGGGAATGAATGTAACAGGATTTGCTACCGTGTCCCTTACCACCATCTAAATACCTCATCCTTTCAGTACAGTCGTAGTAACACCAGCAGGAAACAACTTTGATACCACATTTAACCCCATCCACCTGTCCACTTCCTTTTTGCTGATGTCTGATCTAGCTCATCAACTGTCATGATCTTCCCAAAACTCCCTGGTTTGAGAATCTACCAAGCCTTGGTCGCCTCCTCTACTGTGTGATCAAACTTGCCAGGACCTTAATACGGGTAAGTGAGGGTTACAATTGTAGATAGGAGGTAAGAGAGGGGCGATGTAGATTCTACGAGTCCCCAATACTTACATCCCATTTACATATATGTACCCCTTACTTACCCACAGTATTACCTGGCAAATGAAAGACAGCTTAGTGCATGGAAGAGAGGCCTCCAGCAGGCAGAGCTTTTCAATTCAAAGGAGGGGCAATGAAGATTCCCTGCAATTGACTGAAATTTGGTTAAAACAGCTCTACAACAATTGTGAAACATGTGATCCACCTGTATTGTACCAAAATTTGGAACCAACACTCCCAGGTTTCACTTGCACCTTTTTTTTTTAAACTTTATGTTTACCAAACAATGGCCTTACACTTAAAATTACTCCAAGTTTGAACAGCTACCACTACTTGCTCCAAGGACACAATTCAAAGAATTCAAAATTCTACCAACAGAGGTCAGCCACATTTACCTGGCTCATTTGTTTTCTGTCCTAATTTAAATATTTGTTGCACATCACTGTTCCATAAAAGTAAAATTGCTGGTTGCAATTGTCTTATCTTGGACTTAGGAAAATGAACCTATCCATGCATCACTTTGCAACCTTCCATAATAACTATCATTACTATGCTATAATAGGTTTTGTTTTAATTTACAACCTTGGTCACACATCAACTGGTGTAAGTTTAGCTATTAATTCCTGCAAAGTTTAGTAAAAACATTTAGACCAGTTTGATCTCAAAAAACCAACCTAGAGTACACAACCTACCCCAGAGGCCATGAAAAGTTAAAAACCACAACTTCAGTGCGCATTTTCAAATTATTTTCCACGCACAAAACATGCACAACTAACCTTTAGGAATATAATCCTCTTGTCCTCCTCCATTCACCAAGAATAATGAGTAAAATATTTGGCCTTCAGCTTCACAAGAAAGAAAATCTTGAGTCATTTATTTCTGCTTGACCAGAGGGATATTAAGAATTGTATTTACTCTCTATTACCACAACAGAAACAACATATCTAGGCAAGAAACAAAGATTCTCTCACAATTCCTTGTTCCAATTTGGCAGCCGACTCCAACATCTGAATAAATAGGATTACTCATAATATGCTGTGCGAAGTTAGACACACTTGAACATGAAACCAATTAGTAATTTGTTATGCCACAAGGAGTATCAACTGGACTTGGCCTATGAAAGTTTTCTCCACATGGCAGGATTTTGTTTCTTTTGCCCACAGTGATTAGGCACAAAAGAGTAGACCACTGATATATAGGAATTAAAGCACACAGCCTGCTTTGAAGCTACAGACGAGGTTCATGAAACTTAAGAAGAGTTGTAATATATGGGAAGTGTGTAAAGCCCTTGTAGATGCCATTCACTGTTGGTCTGATTGGTTAGAAGTTGTAGAAGCAAGGAAGCACAATGTGCAGACTGAAATATGAGGACAGTATTGCAGTTCATGAATGCATAAGCACAAAATTTACATTTTTATTTACTAATATGGAAAAGAATATAAGCACTCGATTGCTACCGAAAATACACACAAACTTTTAAACAACTTCACTTTCAAATCAATGTGTGTGTAATCTTGCACACAGTAAGTTTCCCTCAGACATGGCATACAATGTAACAGTACAGTGTATGCCAATGGTATCTGGGAGAGATTTACCTAGGATCACATCTGCTTATTTTCAAGGGGAAGACCTTGGTCACTGTATCCCAAGCTCCCCTTCCCTCTCACCCCCCCCCACCCCCATCTATAAAAGACCATACCAACTTCAAAAATGTTGGAAACCATCCACCTTGAGCAACTTTTACAATCTATCACCCAGAAGCAGTCAGCTCATCTAGTTAATCAGACAGGTACAGTGCCCTATACAGCACTATCACTCAATATTTTTGACCCAGGGGACCACCTCCTTCCCAAAGAAAATTTTGGGGGGTACCCCACATAAGGCGTTGGTAAGTTCTATCCAGACATTTAGTAGCTGGACAACCATTACTTTTTCATGAGGTCATCAGACCACAGGATAAGACACTGATTCAGGATTACAAACTGAGCCTTGTGGAAAAGCACCTAACAGCATTATGCCATGTCCCATACTTTAGACAAGATCAAGGATACGGCTCGTCACAAAATTTACTAAGAACCACAGTAGGCAACAGAGCTAATCCTAACTGCACTTCCTATATCAGTCCTGCTCATTGAGCCTTTGTTCTACAGTTATTCAGAAGAGGTTTCTCAGAAAAAGAGGGGAGAATAGCAGTTGACCACGTGGGGTCCATGGCCTTCTATGGTTGCCACCATAATAAACATAGATGTAACACTAAAGCAATACTTCAGAGAAGTTACATAGTAGATTTCACCAATCATCAATTCTAATCCTGCTACAAAACCTCAACATTCAGTTTTCATGACAATAATGGCTAGAGAGGTACATCTCAAGTCTATTTTCAGAAAGGAGCTTTGGGATGCAAAATTAATACCCTCCTGCAAATCATCTTTTACAATTTAATATTTACTGTAGATATTGACCATCATGTCTTTTCATCTATGATGAAAACATCTTCAGTATAATATCAAAAAAAAACTGGTAAAAAAAGTGTGGAATCTATTTTAATCTTTCACCAGAATTTTCCCTTCCATTATCAAAACTGTCAAATAGCAAGGCAAAGAAAAATGGGAAATGCCTAGAACATCTGACTAGACTCAGCAACAATACTACTGTATGTGTTACAGATAAACTCCGTACTGCCTGTTTTATGATACCAGTGACTTCGCACTGTACAATAGCACACATTTTCAGCGGGCCATATGACATAGAGTACATTCAACTCTCACAATTCAACAGCCAACTTACAACCAGAGACAAACAGGAGAGGGTGATCAAACACCTGATTCCTCAGAACTTCATGCTACAGATACACAGAAAGTTGCTCTCTGATGCTCCTTCTAGAACTGTTTGATGATACCAAAGACTGTCCACTAGGTAAAGTAACACTGTAACCCTTAGTAGAATTCTGGATCTGCCATGAGACAGAGTACATTCAACTGAAAATTCGATGACCAAACAAAAGAAATGAGAGGGGGAAAAGTGGAAGTCAACTTACTAAATTTGTTTTGTAACTATATGCTACACAGTATTCAGTAGAGATAACACACTGCTGCTTACAGACTGTCTTAGAATACTAACGACTACATACATTGACTGGAAATATGTGTAATTTTCATCAGGCCATGAAATGAAGTACATTTATTTTAATATTCACAGCCATCATTCTCTCCTTTACATCTACAGTAGTAAACTATGAATACGTTTGTTTACTTACTTTTGGATACAGAATGGTGTGGTTTGGTCAATAGTCAGCAATCAACATTTCATGTTTATTCAGAATAATACTCCAATTGATGCAAAATTCATAGAAAACAACCAAAAAGAAACTTCTGGACACAATTAGGTAAACCACGATTATCCGTAGTAAACATTCAGTTTCTTGATGTCAATGTAATCCCGGTAGCTTAAGTAATCCTGGTAGCTAAAGTTTAGCCTGATATAACTACACTGTATTGTGGAAATAGGCCAGTACAATGACTGAAGTGGTTTCTGTAGGTCTCATGGTACACTGTACCATACCTGTGTATCTACAAAGCAATTACTCCTTTCATCCAACTGGATGTCTCCCGTGCACTGCTTCAATCTGTAATAGAGGCAACCATGCCTAAAAACAGGGACACCAGCCCACTGAGTCATACAAAGAAGGGTGTAATTGGGAACCGTTCAATGTCACACTTTGATTGTGAAGAAATATGCGGTGACACAATCCAAAGATATTTGAGAACTGTATATACCTGTTACAGAATAAAGGCAAAATCCACAGGAAAGTCACACAAGTGTTTCTTTTGAGGACATGCACAGAAAATCATTTCAGGGAAATGTCAACACAATTACAAATAATTTCCAAGGAACCTGAGAATACATTTTGAGAAATAAAAAATAACTCAAACCAGGATTTATGCATCACAGATCTTCCTTGAATGGCATTATGAGCATGCTTGTGGGTACAACGGGGTAACAATGGGGTTAAGGACACAAAAGAGGGGGGCGAAAAGCATTTAGTGAAACTTGGGTTCAAGTTCTATTTTTGGCTCTCTAGATATTAGCAGCTTAATTTACCGAATTTTAAATCGACAGGAATTAAAGTAGGTGTACAAGATACTATAACCTCACACTGATCAGCCCTACTTTGCTTGTCTTTAACCTTAGCAACTTAAGTTCTCCCCAATAAGTTCACGCTTTAATCATGAGAATACACTACTAAACTTAAGGGACAACGAAGCTTTACAAACTTAGCCTTCCCACTGGAAAACTCGTACCCTTATAATCTATTTCAAGGTCATAAAAGTAGACTGAAAAACAAAGAATACAGTGTTGTTTACTAATGTGAGGAGATGACATCACTCCTGCTTGCTTCAAGTTCACTTTAAGTTACAAGTGCAGTGGCTTATCTGCTAATATCAAGACCCGCAAATAGCAACTGAATGAAAATTTCACCAAAATGTGAAGATGTCACAACGTAATTTCCTACCAATGATAGGTTTCCACTCTAGCCTTCCTGTACTACAATTTGTTTGCGATGAAACACATCACTCATGAAATGAACTTTTTTCTTGATATAATTTTAAGAGATCAATGTTTTCCACAGCTTTGCCAATTATTTAAATCAAAATTGTATTGTTAAATGTTTCCTGAAAGGTTGATGAACAGAGAATTGCCTAGGACATCTTCCCCAAAATTAGCCTCTGTCGAGTCTTTCCTGCGACAGTTTTCCTCCTCCCTCTGGAAACATTAGCAGGAAACATTGGCTGTTACCTTCTGGGTGTTGTACTCCCCCTGGAAATCGCTACGCAGGAAAGCCTCTGGACAAAGTTAATTTCATGCACAAACTGCTTAACTATAACCTTTAAAATCTGCTACCAAATCGGTAGTAATTAGTGGGAACCAATCAGAGTGTCTTCGGTTTCAAGGATTCATGAATATGCAAGACTGTACCTTGCCTGTTCGTTCCATGGCGAACAACAACTGGGATCAATGGGATGATTCAAGCACACAACATTCAGCAGCTCTCCTTAGTCTAGACGCGAATTCATTAATAAATCGGCAGCTCGAAGCTCTGTTTCAAACGGGAAGGACACATTTGTGAACCTGCCGTATGGATTTGGTAAGAGTTTGATTTACCAGTGTCCGCCGTTCTTCGAGCGATTACGTTGGGACGTTGGGTCGACGTAATAACGCAAGGTCAACAACAGGGACTGGTTCTGCGAGTGTTCAAGCAACAATAATACAGGATCGAGCAATTTCATTGGTCAATTTCCTTTCGACGACATAGCAGCATAATAACAATTAATAGTAAGTAGTAGCAACGTGAATATCATAGATGCATATATTAACACTTTGTCCAAAGGCTTTGATGCCGGCGTGAGATCGTTTGCTCAGCAGTCATCTTACGAGGGCCTAGCTTCAATGGTTGGAGCGCGTAGGCTACTTTCAAGTCGAAGTAGGCCTAAATAAAGTGAGGGATAACAAACGGCAGAAAAGCCTTGACAAAGGCTACCCCAAAATGTCAACACCATTCCATTAAGTACTGATCTCTCTTCCAAACCACCATGTACTTCTCTACTTCCATATGTATCTCAGTTTTGAAAAGTGATAATGTACCTATTACATAATGCTTAGTAGAGCTCTTTGAAATTGTACACCAAAATAGAAAAAAAAAAAACAAAAGACAACCACTAATTCACACCCATGACCTCTCCCTCTCACATGTAAGGCCAACAAAGTTTTGGCTTGTCACTATCAGCTAATTAACAGCGGCAGACCTGAATGGCATAAGCCATAGTAGAAAATGTGTCCAAAAATGTCATCGACTTCCAAGTCTGTACAAGGGGTGAGAAGGTGTGTTAATCATCAAAAGATGACCGGTATTAAAAGGCATGAACCTACAGTCAGTAAATTACCAATTGGGCAGTTATACCTGGCATTCCCTTTGAACAAAAATCATTAATAAGATCACATTTTCTATTCTCATGTCAATGCAATAAACACTGAAATTGTAGAAATATACACCCCTGCACAACTCAAAACATTTATAAGAAAAATCTTCAGACAGAACAATCATGGTATCTACACAAATTGAACTTATCATAATCTATAGAACAACAATGAATCTGCAGAGGTTTGTTAAAATATGAGGGGAAAGTTCCCAAAAGAGGAGCCCAAACATACTGTATGCGGTATATTTATTCTTTACTCAGTAAGGTCCTTAATCCAGTCGGGTAAAGCCATAGCACTCCTCCCACTCCACAACACCAAACCCCTCTCCCTTTGCGATGGTACTTTGTGAATGCAGCTTACTGTACATAGTCCCCAAGTTTAAAGACAACTTAAAATGATCAAAAAGACCAACCAGACACTTACCCTGTGATGAGATACTGTAATGATTACTATCATTTGACATCAACAAGCTTCTTTAAAGGCAATAGGCAGTCGCCCCAAAATTTTCTTTGAAAAATCAGCAAACTCTTGCAAATCTCCTCATATTGCATTAAAAGCACTTCTGAAGACGTCTTGAACATAACTATTACAAACAATAGGTAAAGCAAGGCAAAATTCTCCTTGAATTCCACAATTCACTAACAAAAATATTGTCACATGATCAAAATAGGCCAATCATGAACTAGAGTGACAGGATACACTCACTCTGTTTGGGGTGACTGCCTACTGCCTTTAACACTGGAATAATGTAAATTGTTCAAATCCTTTCCAATACTCTAAGACAAATCCATCTATATGTAGTGAACCTTCTGATAGCTCTACACACTGACACAGTATTTAAGAGTTGCAGTCAATGCATATTTGTACTGCAGAGCTGCACCAGTCCTATACAAAACCCCTCTGTACCAGTAATAAACAGGCAAAGTTCATCCAAGGGACAGTATGACTGAAAACGGCATAACATCCTAGGGTAACTATGTTTGCAAACAGTTCTACTATCATAATACAACCCCACGACAACTATGTCACCTCCACATATCTTTCTTTAAAGTTCAGAACCATGCGCTGACTGTCACAGTTACAGGGAACAGAACTGTACAAATTCAAGTTGAAATGAAGTGAACACAATCAGTGCTAATTTGCAGGTGCAGAAGTTTTTGAAGTTCAGGTGTACTGTGTTATTGTGACAATTTCCAGTGGACTGTTTGGCAAGCTTGGAGAATAAGAGAGAAATAGTTAAAGAAAATAGCCAAACTTGCTCGTAAACTAGTAAGACTGCTCACCAACAGGAGCAGGGGCGTAACCAGACTTTTTCATCTGGGGCCTGAAGGTGGGCAAAGGTTGAAGTGGAGGGGGCAAGCAGTAATGACACTATCTAAGCAGAGTGCCACCATCAGTTGGCACATAGCATACAGAGAAAAGTTTTGGATAAAAATACCTCTCAGGTTGCAGGAAATGGCACTTCCCAGTCTCTCTGGCCTTGTGAGTTTCTGCTAAGTATTTTTTATTTTTATCTAATACAATTTTTGCCCAATATTTTTTTACCTCTGAATTTCATTTGGGAGGGCAAGTGGTGGGACAAGGCATTTAACTGGGAGGCTCCAGCTCCCCCCCCCCTTGCCATCCTGCTGGTTACACCACTGAACAGGAGACATTACTTAAGGGATAAAAGATAATTTGCAATGGTCTGCCACAGGGTTAATGGATTATAATTTGCAATGGCCTAAGTTACAGAGATGGAAAAAGCATCATTTGTAGTGCATACACGACATGCAATGTTATGTAGATTTGCTAATAAAGTTTTCATTCCAAATTTTGTTCCTTGCTAAAAGTAAGTGCATCCACCCTCCTTCAGACTCATTTGGGAAATACCTGGAAAGTGCCTTATAGGCACCACCCTATGCTTTCTAACTAAAGTATGTATTTCCTCATTGCCCATTTCCATTTTACCTGTAGCCATTTCTGCCATGCACAGCAACCAAAATTCAAGTTTTGTTTTTTTTTTTTTTCAGGCAGAAAACTTTCCATATGTTTTGCAGCGATATCTCCAACCAAAAAAGCTTAGGTAGGCTATTTAGGGTTCAAAGAGGCAATTTGATTATTTTTTTTATGATTGTTATTCAACTTTCCTTTTTGTCATTCTCAAATTCCTCCCTGTAATCTATCGCTGTAAGGAATCCTGTATAATGGTCTTACTGTACATTAACTGTACACTTATTTTACCTCAGTCAAAAGAAAAGCTACTACTAATGAACTCAAATTGAATATTTGCAACAATACCAACATCTAATCCAACAGTCATTCACACACATATCTATAAATAAAAAGATTAAGGAAGCAATGGAATGGAACTTATTTTAAACATCACATAAAGAAACTGCTGAAGATGGCTTTATGTCCAAAGGGAAAACTAGAATGACAGAGGCTTCTGATAAAACTGTGACAGAGATTTTTTGTTACATCCCACTGAGCCCAGCCAGGATGTAGCTATCTTCCCCATCCCCCAAGATAGGTTTCTACCCCATCTACCCTGCCCCTCCTATCCCATCCCCTCCCACTCCCATCTTCTCCCTCCCTTCAAAAAAAGGAGTTCAAAGCTATGACATGTAAGTCACCTAACATAAATAAATATCCATATGGAGAGGGTCCCTTTCCTTTAAAACCCTTCCCTACAAGGGTCTAAAGGGTGTTTATTTTAATTAGGGTACCAGACTGTGACATGACATTTATAGCCCTAATTTCATGTACCATAATTTTTGATGTGAAACCATGGGTGGAATTGTTATATTTACTAGTTCATTGTAGGCTTAGGCCTAAATGGTGTTGTACAAGTTGTTTTATGAATGCTCAGATGACGTTTGACCTCAAAATAGCCCCATTGCACGGAAATTATAGGTTTCACAGTGTAACATGAACACCAAAAATATGGTTGTCCCACTAAGACTACTTATTGAGTTATTTTATATCATTTATGGGTTTTCTATACTTAATCTGAGCAGTCTGAAGCTAGAACCTCTTGTGATTACTTAGTCAAGGGTTTCATCTCAATTCTGTGGTACAAACAATACGTTCCACGTGTAACCTAGATTGGGAGAACACCAAAGTAATATTGTATGATATTTCAAATCATAAACAAGGTGGCACAGTTTTACTACCTGTAAGTTAAAAGCTATGTTAAATACTATAGTTCAGCTAAAAATGACAACATATCAAGTTTAGGAAGTAGTAGTATTTTAACTGCAAAGGTTCACTATGTAACATATTTCCGTGACACCAAAGTGGCCTGTCAAAATGCAAAATGGCTATGTTTTTATTTTCTGTACAATTGCTTTTGTCCAAACCTATATATGCATTAAACAATTGCACAGGCTTCAATCAACCACTAAAAAAAGAAAGATTTAGTATTTACTGTAGGTAATTTTTGGAAAATAAGATACTAAAATTTCACACTGTAACGGTAACACCAAATGTTACACGTGGAACCTCTCTTTCGTCGAATCCCAGGAAAGAGAAAAATGTCAGTTTCTCATAAAATATGAGTTTCAAGGGTACAATTGACACCTCATCAACCATTTAAGTTAAAATAACTGAGCAAGATAAGTGTAAAAATAAGGGAAAATCTAATTTCTGCTATGGTAGTTTAAATGTCACACTTTTTGCCCCCAAAATTGCTAATTTTAGCCAAATTTTTCATCAAAATTGGGAGGATTCACTACAATGATACTTATTTTTTGAAAGATTATGCACTTACATAAATAGTGAGGACAAAATGAAAGCATAGCAAAGACCATGTGGATTAAAATAGCAAGACAGTTGCCTTTAAAAGCATATTTTACCATTGGTACCCTAATTTAAATAATCACCCTAAAACCCCTCCCAAAGAAAAAAATCCATGCTGTGATAGCAGTATCTTTACTATGCAGCATTTTGTACTGTAACCTGTGGAAGTGAGTGTTAATTCAATGTTATGGGAGAACTAATTTAAACTATCACAACTACAATGTCTACAAGCCAGACACTGTAAATTCTTTTAATCACACTCATTTCGACCGATTCTTCTATCCTAATTTTTTCAGCAACTAGCCCACTCACACAAGTAAAGGATGTGCATCTTTCCTGTGATTTGTCTAGATTAGAGGAGGATGGGTCTTGAGGATGGGGAGGGGGGAGGGGGGAGAAGTCAAGAGGCTTGGGGGGAGAATGATTCCAGTTAAAAATGCTCTTCTTCTAATAAAATATCCATACCAGATTGCCTTTCCTTACACTAGCACAGAGAAAAGCAATCAGATACAGAAATTTACTGTATAGAGATCTCTACATATTTGATGGCTTTTCCTTATACTACTGTAAAAAGGACTCCTTACACTAGTGTATTAAGGGGAATTCATCAGATATTGAGACTTTATTATAGGGGGAGTATAATTCCCTAATTTAAGAACACTCTGAAGAGTCTTTCATGAAGCGCAAATAGCAATGTGCTACTGGAAACACAGGGAATTTACCTAATTAGAAAAGGACCGTGAAGTGAAAGTGTTGTTACTGTACATCCAGGTATGCTTTTCTATTCCAGTACTGCAAAGGTGTTGTGTCTACTAGTGTGTTACATACAAGACGGACTCCAGGCTGCCATTCATTGTTGTTAGCACTACAGTGGTGGGTCCGCAATGAGCAAGTTGATGAGCTCCAAGACCAGGTTTTAGTATCCCTGGCCCCCAAATTCAGTGTGACTAGATGAAATTTCAAGGAACTGATGTGGAATGTGCTTTAAGGTCAAAATCATTGAATAATTCAAAAGGAGGCATCATTTGTCATCATACTGTGAAAAGTTTGATTTAGGGACTCCTATTTTTATGATAAAAATGTAAAAATTACATATTTCTTTAAACTTTGTAAGAAAATGAAGGCTTACATTAGGTAGTATTTTTAAGGCCCCAAAAAGTAACCTGAACTTTGCCGTGAACTTAACTTCTTGTAGGAGAAAAAAGCAGAAATTTGGTACAATCGAGTTAAGACCATGTGCTTTCCATTAGCAAGTGGAAATAAGCTTAGGATGGTATAGTCTTAGGATGGTATAGTCAGCCTCATAAAATTAAGTTGCTGTTTGATTCCTTCAATGTGTCCTTTCTATATATGTATGAGATGTTACTACAGAAACTTTGCTATACATGTACACAGTGAGTGTACAGGGGAGGGCATTAGAAATTGTAGTCTGTACATTTCATTTAATACATTAGGCTTTGCCAGCTGGCAAAGCACAGTTGGGATTTGGGAATAGGATAAATTTTTGAAATAAAAATCAGTGGCTTGACCTGAGAGCATTAGTAACATATAGTACTATCACTTATTTCCTCCACCTGTTGTCTGTGTAACTCTCTGAATGTTCTAGGAAAGGCTAACACAAGCCTTATTTTTCTTCATAGCATGCCCATGATCAAGTGGGTTGTACACAAGTCATGTACAGTGTATGGTATATAGGTTATGGTAATGACACCCTGGCTGCATGCAATGAAAAGTTTCATATGATTTTCTGTCTTTAGGCAACAGTGACTTGGAACTTTAAACCCAAATTACCTCATATGACCTGTGAGGATGGATCAATACATTTTGTAGCAAATGTCAACTGCCTATCAATCAATTGATAAAATGCATAGCCTACTACTTTCATGTTTTTCTCATTTGAACTGGTTACTCTTTAAATTGCAATTTTATAATCAAAAAGTTGAAATATTTGTTTGCAAGAAAATGGGAAATGGTGTAATCATGATCAGTTTTAGTCTAGTAATTAGTGCTCTTATAATTTCTGGGCCAGTTTGCCTACTTGGGAGAAAGTCATTGTAGTACGGCCCTGGGATGATGACTGAAACTATCTTGAGGCTAAATGAGTGGGCTGGTTCGTTATAGTTAATTGTCCTACATAAGGCATGAATTGTGATGTGAAGTAGACACTAGAGGGGCCTGACTTTGATACAGTTACCAACTTGGAACATAATTACAATCATGTGCTAGCTGCCACATGAGGAATTTGTTTTCAATTAGCTGGGCCTGAAGAAATTATTTTGGTTCCCTCCCTTGAGTACAATTTTCATCAGTCTCAATAAAATGTTTAAAAATTTAAATTGTATTGAGACTACTTGGAACTACAGTCTGAAGGTACAGTAGTTGAAACACTTTGACACTTTCAGGATCAAATCTGACTTTTGTCATCTCCAGTATGCTGGATTGACAAGTAGGCCAATTGCTTGGCTGAATGCGTACTACAGTTGGTAGAGTCAGCTCAATGTTTCCTTTGCCTCAGTTTTAGGACTAACATTGTGTATAAATATGTCAAAAAAGTAAAAAGTTGCAACTCACCATTACAGCAGGATCACAAATATGTAAAGAGATATTGGTACTGTATAAGGATGGTAAACTGACAGCCTGTGATATTTCAGCACATAGCTACACTGTAGGCCTTGATGCTGAGATAAGCTTCAATAATGAATATTCAGTGCACTTGGAAAGATAGGTTGTGTTTAAGGTGTCACTGTTATGATACTGAAATGAAGCAATTCAGTAACTCTTTTAAAGGGGAACGCCTTGTAATTTTTCTTTTAAGGCAACAGTAGGTCATGCAAATATGTTTTGACTTGCAAGCTGCAAATACATACTTCAGTAGCCTAGTAGTGTACTATGTATAGGGGCTTGCACCAAAGGTCAAATGGTCAAATTCAGTGGATGGGCTAAGTCAGTCTGGAGGACACTGCGCCACATACCACACTGCTTCAGTACATGACCTAGTGTCTGCGTGTGTTTGTTTGTCCTCCAAAGCATGGTTGCGTTAGTTTACTTTTGCACACGTGAAACCTCCCTACAGCACTGTAGTTGGTACACAGACTGTGTCTACCATGTTGTGACACCTTTTTCGCAGTTATTGTCAAGATATTTGTTAATTCACCTTTTTCTTCTAGTGTGTGTAATGTAGACACAGTGTGTGTGATTACAAGAACTATCTTGACGTAACTTATTTACTGAACTTCCCTTGTATTTTTACGTTGGTTTGTACAAGCATACATGCAGTAAATCTTTCGCGTACTAGCCTACCAGCACTGCAGATTCGTTACTGGACCTGGTGTAAAAAGGTTGCTGTGTATTTGCTGTCAACTTGACTTCATTACAGGATGAATTCAAGGGAAGCTGGTATTTATTTGTGGCAAAGAAATTTTAACAATGAATATGCAACTTTTCAAACTTGGAATAATGAGGTTTCATTAAAAAAGTCATTGCTTCTCACCAGTTTCAAAGCAGTTACATTACGTTCCAAAAATATGGCCAAGGTACACATTCTGTAGCCATAATTTTGCTTTCATTAACAAAAACCGTATTTGCAATTTCTTTTTAAGAAGATTCAATTATTTCTATGCATACAAATGTGTGAATTATTTAGCAATCATTCTTTCAGACCTGCAAGTTTTAACTAGTTATGTGTTAATGAGCTATGACATCACAAAACATCATGCATAACATGTACAAAAAAGAAACCACTTTTTGTAATGTTGTGGATCGACTAATGTTATCTTCTTCCATGTGTGTGTAAGCCAATCTGAAGGCTGCTCTCTTAATTCATAAATTAGGGACCAACAGAGTTGGGCAATATGAAAAAATCCCCATATTGATATATATGGATTATATCGCCAAATTTTTCGTGATACATCAATATATAATGATGTATATCAAATATCGCCCAACTCTAGGGACCAAACAATAATTTCTAGTACACTGAGAACAAAAATAATCCAGTTTAAATTTTTCAGTCCAAATTTGGAGGTCCTCAATCCCAATCTTACAGATGATTTCCAAATGTGGAAGACACACTAGAGATGGGTTAGGGCAAAGGGAAAATTTGTGAGGCAGGGAGGGCACCATAAGAGTAACAGGGTGCCATACAGAACCTTCTGTTTCCAGAATCTCACAATTTTAATTCCAATCTATGTTGCTTTTTGGAGCTAAAAGAAACCAATATGGTGCAAAAATGATAACAATGTGTAACTAGTACTGATGGCCATCTGATACCTCTTTCAGTTTCAAAATCAACGTAAAGCTTATTCATTGCATGACAACTCTGTACTTTTCTTACTGTATGCTAGTACTCTGTGAACTGTATTAACTTTAAAGGGAAGATAGAGAATGGAACTGTGTCATTCTCTGAGCAATAGAGAAGTCACTAAATGTACCTAATGCAAGAATAATCAGGTGCTTATGAGTTTGGGGGCTGGGGGCGCAGCCCCCCAGGTTGAAGAAAAACAGAAGATGCTACACTTTCTCATAGATCCGTACACTGTGCACTTTTCAAAACTGAAGTCACACCCCCTGCAGTTAACAATGGTCTACACACATCATCACATGATAAGAAACAGCCAGGGCCCATACAAAAGATATTATACAACACATCTAATGCTGTAAGAGAGGAAGGAATTAGTCCAGTTGCCACATTACCATGGTAATTAACAATGAACTGCTGTCACTAATACTGATCATCTGTGTTTGAAAACTATATTGCCAAAAACAGAGCCAAAGTATGAATAAAATTTTGAGATTCCCCTGGCAATGACGCAAGGACTCAAAGCTTGCAGAATACATAAGTGTTGGGCGTCAGCTATGTTTGCCTACGTAGCAGGCTGTATGGCGTACATCCCTTGTTCAGTCTGCACAAGTGAAAACTGAACAATTTCTATGGATATTCATAGAAATGGGTGAAGCTAAAACTGGTTGACTGTATGGGAATATTCAAAACAATGCAGCAAATGCATTTAGTATGCAGTAGCCTAGACCACCCACATTCAGTGTGTGTACATGTAGTACCCACTCCCTGCACAGGTGGTTATGCAACAAAGCATAATGATCAGAATTACAAGATTTCAGTCTATACGCTGTTACTTCTACAACTTTCAGAGTACATTTGTTCACAAGTGAAATGTGTTCTCTCACTCACTTGAAACAAGAGCATGAATAACCAGATATAAATACAATAAAAATATACGCACAAGTCATATTACGCTAATAAAGTTTGCACCCAAACCTGGACATTCTTCCACGCTTGACTAGATAAGTTGTTTGGGAAGCCTTCACGGGGACCTTAAAAACAGAGTCTGCTCAGCAGGGTACAGCTAGGAACTACAGGTAACCAAAATATCGTCAGTTTTGATTCCACAGTAGATGGGGCTGTTCAATTGTGTCATTGGTGAGGTAAGAGCAAATTAACAGTGCCAGTTAAGTAATGCAAACCTACAGTGTGCAACATATGCAGTTTTTGTGTGGTCTAATAACCTATACTGTATCCATTATGGCATGTTTTCAGAATCCAACATGTCAAGGTACATACTGTACAAATGATATTAGGCCTATACCACAATGATGTAAATGTACCATTGCACTGTATTGGTCAAGGAAGCTTATACAGAGGGAACTGACTGTTGTACCAACAAGTCAAATCATACACAAACATTCCTCTACCTCTAAGCGGAATTAATATTTGACAATATTCCTAAGTCAATAACTTTGTCCTTAGAGAGTGTCATTCAGTCCACTTTGAAACAACCTACATAATCAGGAAACAGGAGTCTGCTTGGCAAAAATTAAGCTATAAAAATACACATCACCATTTCCTAGTCCTAATATTGCAATAATTTCTGCTGTGATTTCCTACCAATTGTTTTCTTTTCTTTTCAATTCTCAGGGTGTAATTTCATGAGGTGGTTTTTTCCTGGAAATATAAAACATGAATCATACTGTGCCATATTCTTCCTCAAACAACCATCACCATCAAAAGAAGAATGTCACAAAAGGTTATATCCACCTAGAACAACAGAGGATCATATAAACCTGTAACACACTGAAAAAAAAAGAACTCGGTTATAAATTCAAAGACATGGAACCCTTGCAAATTTTACACAACAAATCCAAGTTAAAGACACAATTGTATCCCCCCCCTCCTCACACTTTCATATTGCTGCTGTATCACTCAATCATATGGGTACCAGGGCAAATACAGAATTGTCAGGAAAGGGGGTTCAGTGTCTCCACTCAAGAAAGGGCCAGGGGGAGGGGACTGTTTAAGCCCAAAGTTTAAGAAAATACTGTGCACTGAGAAATAATGTCATTTCAGCTTTTTCAGGGGAGACTGAAAACCCTAACTAATCCATCTGGATCCACAACTGAATGCAACAATTGTATTCATCAGCTTGCATTGACCTTTTGATTCAACAAAACTTGCCGTATTTCGTGAATCTATACACCCACCTACCTCGTCTATTACAACTAATGAGCAACCCACAAAACAGGCAAAAAAAAAAGATGTGTGAAAACAAATGGCAACAAAGTGAAGGACAGTTGCATACTGCAGAGCTGTGAGGTGGGGATACTGCCACCAATATAGATTCTACAAAACATTGCCAGTAAACTAATCAATGGAGTTGTTCACTAGTTGTAATACACATGAGGTAAAAGTGAAATAGATTCATAATACAAAAAATCCTGTCAGCTAAATTTGAAGAAGATAATTTCCTAGAGAGTAGTTAAATTGCCTGTGGAATCTCATATTTAACTGAACACATATCATTGATCACTGACACACAACCGGTGTCAGAACTGTCCCGAACAGCGTGCAGCACACAAGAATAATTCAAATTAGATGTAGCAAGGGGTAAGTATATGTCAGCGACGTGAATCACTGACACACGGCCTGTGATGAGACCATTGTAGTGCAATGATTTCGGCCATATTCTTTTCACTTTCACTTCCAACACTCGGTTGCAAGTCTATAGAAAGTACAGTAAACCACGAAATGCAAATGCACATGAAAAACCTAATGCCACACTAAAAAGAGGGCACTGTTCACTACCAGGGCTGGAAAAAATGTTTACTTCCTGGGAAGGAAGTCAAATTGTCCAGAATTCCTTCCATGTTTTCATGTACGAAAAAGGTAAATTTTCCTCCAATTGGCTATTGCCAAAATTTTCCTCTAAGTATACAAATTTCTCAGGAAGGAGCCTCCCAGCTTCCCAACTTTTTCCACCCACAGTTCACTACATGACACTAAGAGTATTTTTTGATTAGAGACCAAGGTCAAAATGGCAGACTGTCCATCCATGGAATTGCAAGTTAGGTCCAAATTTGAAGTGTCTCGACCAATCAGTTGTTTCTTCCTTGCAATTACTTTCTGTAACATAAGAGTCAATTATAGGTCTTGCCTGCATATGGTGTGCAGAGAACTTGCCCCAACGCAGAATCGCATCTCATAACACTGCACAAGTATTCTGGTGCCCAAACGAATGTTATCAGGTTACGTTCAGTGCATCCACATGCCCATGTCCTTTACAAAACAAAAATATGGTTGGGAACAAAAGCCAAAGTACGCGCACACCCCTTCCCCCACCCCGATTTAGAATGCATTTTACAAGTGAATTCTTTAGTTTATCAAACAATGAAATGGTCGAGAGTATCCACCTTACATCAAAGGAAGTGATCGTTTCTTTGTTTCATGATACCCTGTACTTAGTCAAGTTTAAGTTGTGGTCAAATAACAAGTCGTACAAGGGCCAAAAATTAGGCAAATCGAAATTGGTTCACGGGCCGCACAGGAGGGAGTCGCGGGCCGCAGTTTGCACACCCCTGCTCTAAGTCAATAAAAACTCTTAGACAAGGCACAATAACACCTACAGATCAACTATAGATTGCTCATGCAAAATAGTGAGTTGATTCCCCACTGTGTGCAAATATCAGTGGGCAATCATTTTTAGTCATCAAACTACACCGGTTTTAAATCACACTTTTATGTTCACACATCTCTATGTTCCAAAACATGTAACCCTAAGACTCGTATCCAAACCTTATGTCAACCTAACTCTTATCCTAAGACTGACCTTTATTTTATTTGGAAAACAGAGACGCTGGAACAGAGAGTCACCACACAGTTTACAACATGAAAAGTACCAGGAAATTTCACCTACTTTCCAGTCATGTTTAGCATTCAATGATGTGCTGATGCACAAATGAAGCCCAGTTGATTCCCTTTCCTGTGTACGATTTAATCTTTGTTTTTTAAGTCTATAATTCAATAACTGTCTGAGGCCCAGTCTCATCTCCCAGACAATACCTCTGCTAGTCATAAGTAATCTTGTTTGCCATATTTGAAAAGAAAATGATGGTGAATTCCCCAAAAATATTTCCCCAATTTTCATAAACTTCTGCATGTTCCTTAGTTTCTATCACAGTAGGTTCAAAGAAGCATTCTCAGTCCAAATCAAACACTTCCTATTCTAACTCACGATAATTCATTACTCCCACCTGGATGAAATCTTAGTCTGCTCATCAGCCCTTCACTAAAGAAGCATTCTACTGAAGGATTCGTCCCAGTGATAATTTCCCAAGGGACCTATCCACCACGAGATTTTGGTACAATACAGCTTAAGCTTACCAAATGAAATAAAAATGAAAATAAAAAAATCCAAAATAAGGGGTCATTGTCTCGTCAAGACAGGTTCCAATATTTATTCCATGTATGTCAATTTGTTCTCTTTTGTGCCATGTGTAAGTGATAACGATTCCAAGAGGCTATATTTAGAGTCTCACTAAGTAGGCCAGTCAGATCGCAATTATAAATGAGACGAGCATATTGAATATATGCAACCATGATGAAATGATAGTTTCTCATCTTTCTTTCCAAAACCGAACTGGGTGATTTCTTCAAAAATGAGGTCTTGCATGATATGGCTTCTCAGACTTTTTGTGCAATATTCGAGTATGTTTATGCCATATTATCTCACAAATACAGGTTGGCTTAATCATTAGTCAGAAGGGTAATAACTCTGTAATGGAGTCTGACCATGCAAACCAAACTACTGTTAAGGCTTGCAAGAGCAGGAGCAAAATATCCAAAAACACAAAATTGGAAAATGTATGAAGAAGAAACCTAACTTTGCCTATTTCCAGAGTGTACAACCAAATTTGCAGTGAAAATCAGAACCCGAAGATCCGAAGTTACAAATGTAGATAGGAGGTAAGGAGGGCCCGGTGACACTGATCCAAACATTTTGAGTGAAAGGAGAATGATGGAACGATGGTGGGCTACTAGCCAAAATGATGGACGTAACAATGGGGCAAAATACAGTATCAAAATGACTCCACTTAGCTAATTTGATTTCATAGCACAACAAACATGTGTAGTGGATATAACAGGGACTTCTTGGGTGCGGCCCCATCACTGTGGAATAGACTCCCAGCTGACATTAGGCATGCCCACAATTTAGAATCGTTTAAATTAAAACTTAAGTCTTTCTTGTTTCGTGAGGCCTTTTCTGTGTAAAGCGCTGCCGAACATATTTCTTATGATGGCGGCGCTATATTAAGTCATTTATTTATTATTTTATTATAAGTACTGCAATATGTCTGCAAAGTGGTTGTTTATGGTTCAAACAGTAAAACTGAAACCAACGTGGACAACTCTTGAAGAGAAAACAGTACCATACTTACAAAATTACAAAAAATAATAGTTCAGTGCACAGATTCTGTTTTTAAAATGACAGCATAAGGATGTTGGATGCAATTAAATTTACAAGTTTAAAGCCTCACCACTTACACTGTGGAACAAACATTGACACATTTTACAATACATCAGCCACACTGCAGCCATTTTTTCTATCCTATTTCTGTGCCACCTACTCTTAATCAAATTTTCTCTCAGTTTTCCAATTGAGGGTTAATGACTTGGTTACTGTATATTAGTTGCTGAAGTGAACTGTAATTACCTTTGTGGGACTGATCTTTAGGAATGACATAGCCTTAAGATTTCATGACTGTCTGATGAAATGTATCATCATGTTTTTAGCATAAAATGTACATTCATGTAAACTATCCACTTTCCTGGAGGGGGTTCATTATATTATGTTTCTCAATGACTCAACTTGCATAACATTAAAAACAAAATGTAAACTTCAGCATATCAAGTCTGCCCCTCTGGAAACAATTTTATGCGTATCTTGATCTTCTTGCCCATGTTAAACTTGCATCTCCTCTCCTCCAAGATTCTAATAGAGGCAGATTGTAACTATGGTTACAATTGTTGCATAAATGCCTTTTTTCTCAATCTGACAGGTACTGAACTTGCTCTGTCTTTGCACTTACTGCCTGCCACTAGAGTATGCACACTTGTAAAGGCTGAACTCCTGTACTGCCAACACCTGTGTATTATGAGTAATGTATAATGGAAAACCCTTTACCCTCGGGAAATTTCATTGCGATACCTTAATACTCTCAGTGGCAGAAGCTCTTGGACAGTCAAAGTCGTTAGCATTTGGCAAAATGTGATGGGTTTCATTTTACGTATGTGTCACCAGCTCTCACTGCTTTTTTCCTTGTGAGGAATGGTAAAGTTGAAGGATGATAGCCATATAAATTGAGGGAGAGCAAGTGTAAAGGAATGGAGGAGAACATGAGGAGAAAGGATGAATACACAGCATCATCTTCATCTTCATCAGCTGTTGCATAGAAAATAGAAAAAACAATGAAGACAAAGATGGGAAGCCCTGTGTTCTACCAGACTGAGAGGAAAAATTAATTCTTAAGCTTTCATAGCATTCTAAGATAAATGATTGCCTCAATCAAATCACCCACAGTACCATACAAATGTTATGCAGATAGGATACTTTGTGAGAACAAGTTCAGAGAAATATTTATTTTGGGTTGGCCAGATTAATTATAAACACATAACGTGCTAAGATATTGTACTGTTCCTTCACTGGAATTAATACCTGATGTGAAGCCTGTAGTATATGTGTTTAGAACTCCTGCTAGAGTGAGACCGGCCTGTGTTTTCTTTACACAAAATAATATTTACAGTGGCTAGGTAGGTTTATCTATCTACTGTACTGCTTTCTTGATATGACAAAGACTACACAACTTTGTAAAACTTCAAAGATGTATAGGTCTAAAGATGGTAAATATAAAATGAGGGTGCTGCTGATGTAGCAACAGTAAATCAGCATCTTTACTGTACATCACATGAAGGATCCCTTGTAGGCCATGCTTGAAAATGAAACTTATTACCCAAGTTGCTTTCTCTAGGCAAATTATAATTGGACACCTCACCTCATGCGTATCTTTAAATGCTAGCACTTCTATTGAAATTGTACAGCCAGTATCTTAGGGTATGAGTTTCTCTTTTGGCAAAAAAAGCATTTTGAATAGTGTTCTTAATCCATCATCTTAAGAGTATTAATGTCCATTCTTAGATTTCAAGGGACAAAATACTGTAGACAGATTCATATTCCAAACTGCAATCCAAGAAACCCCAGCTACAAATCAATATTAAGCTTGTACAAGCTTACAATTACTGTTGTCTCATTTCTGTTTATGTTTGAACTGTTCCAATTAAAAGAATGGACTGTCAATTTTGAAAAATAACTGCCGATCAAAATGTAACTGCCCTATTGTATAATAATCTCAAACAGCAATGGTATATACAAAACTGGTGAAAAAGTGTAAACTAACTTTCCTTAGTAATGCTAGTATTCTATATATTTGATATAATAATTTTTCATTCATTTGATTGTTTGTTTATTTTGTTTGTTTGTTTCCTTGTTTTTTTTTTTTTTTAGTTACATGGATTACAATGATGATTTGCATGAGAATGGGGTAATTCATAAATATAACTTAATGATGGCTCCTCCATGATTAAGTCAACTGAAAATATATACTGTGGCCAAGTTCTGACACACTGTGATAATATCATGCTACATGCAGTCACAAATGGTCTTATGCTGCAATAAATCTGTTGACATTACACAGACATTGCCCCCGCACACCAGGCATCCACACATATCACAGCTCATTAAAGCATTCATGCCATGTGCGCATACATGCTGCAATACACAGCTGAACGAGCTAGCTCAGCGGACTGCTAAATGAGATGACACAAGTGTGTTATATGTGAATGCATGTGTGAGGCTATACGAACAAGCTTTTTACTAAATATTGATTGCAATTCAGCTTCATGAGCATGTTTGCTCTGTAGATAGCTAGGTTGCTCAGCGATGGAGTAATATTAACGTTTCCACAAATGGAGCATTGGGATTACTAAAGAAGCAAACTAGTACGAAACTGAGAAGCGGTCATTGTGGATGGAGTGCTATTCAAGTGTAAGATATTGTTAATGCAACACACTGCATTGTCTACCACTAGGTATCAACATCCACAGCACTTGATTCATCTATGGTAGATCTAACACTTGTAAACCCCTTTCCACAAGTGCAAACAGACAGGGGAGGGGGAAGTTGCAAAAAGTGTTCAAGGATCTGGAATTTGATCTGCACCTTTCCATGTTTATTTGACATGTAGACCTCTCTCTCGACGCAAAACTTTCAACCTAAGAATATTTATTCCTTTTAGACGACACGTGTGGGAGACCAATAATACAGGGGAGTGATAATACACAGTGTATATACTGTCGGAACAAACAGGTGAAACTATTTATGGAAATAATATTTTTATAAACAATACCTTAGGGAAGAATCAAAGTTTTCTTTGCTGTGGTACAAATAAACTAACCGGGAAATTAACATTAATGCAACGCTACGCTATGAAGGATTTAAACATTATGGGAAAGTGCAGTCTTTCCTATTTTGTTTTCTCAGCTATTGAAGACAAATGTACTAAAGTCTCAAACACACACTGCTCCCAAACAAGAGGTTAAATGATCATCATCACAAGTTTCTCCATATGCTTCTCTTTAATCTTCAATCCCTTAAGAACATACAAGGCATGGTGTCTGATGAAATTCATCGATCTGGGACTACTTGATCAAAACTGCAGTATTCTTATCACCTAGAGTGTAAAACTGACTAAAGGGGAAAAATTGTGGCCTCCTTTGGATCAGACTTTTTTTACAAGACTGCCTCTTACAGGCATCATATATACGTTGACAAGGTGCCAGAACAACTCATACCACACCATGCACTTACACATACTGACCACAAATCAGTTCTTGCGGATAGTCTCCAGAGGCTTCCATTCCACAGAATTACGTAGTTCAGCAGAATGAACCATTTAGAACATTATTACAAACCCACTAAGTAATTAACCACCTGAGCAATGAGACCAATGTAATTTTCTCTCACACGGCAGGCACCCCATTCTCAGAGAAATTATCACGCAATATACAAATTGGTTGATTCAATGGAACAATGACAATGGATTTTACACGTGTTTCTATTGCTGTCCTTATGTTCCATCAATGGAGTTAACATATGCATTTGTTTTGCTTTGAGAAAAAGTCTGAAGACGAACAGCGTATCTGTGCTTACAAGACAAAGAAAATTAAATCACTCATTGTATGAAAGACTCTAGTTTTGTCACAATTTAATGCAAAAATCTCTAAACTGGGTGCACAAATTGATCTTCCCTCTTTAATCATGAAAGGTACTGTACATAAACTTTCAGCAATTCTGAAATTTTAAAGTACAAAATGAAAAGTTTGCACATTTCCAAGAAGCTTAATAAGGCCAGTAAAGTTTTTCTTTATGATAACTTAATTCACTGATTTTTTTACAGCTAATGAAAAAAGAAGTGAAACTGACATTGAATGGAAAAGTTGTAAGAATGTGAAATTCTTCTTAACTACCTGGTCAAGTTTCATCAGTGTAATACTGCTGAATATGCAAATTCTATTATATATTAAATGTGCTGCAAACATTGCTTTCATTAAACTTGTAAAGGTCTGATTCCATCGGCAGAGGCAAAATTGTGAAATCTCTTCTGGTTTTAGATATGATCAAGTGGTGATCTAAACCAGTTGAGAATCCTTCACTTCATACTGGCAAACTGAGCCAGTACTGTATGTTGTACACATTAATACTCATAAATCTTGTAAGGCAGGGGGTAAGTTGATGATGTCAACTGTGTACAGATCTCTCACAATACTAACACACTAAACCTCCTGCTGGTATCACAAATGGTTGACTTATGGCACTGAGCGCCATCTGTGGCCCCTCCTCTACAACCCAAACGATTTATACCAACTGGATGCAGTCAATGAAGTCACAAAGGATGCTCAGAACAATTGGACTGCTGTTTTGGGGGCAGGGGGCAGGTGGGCAGGCTAGTGCATAGTCAGTGCAGATGGCAGATAAGAATTTAGGTGCAATGATTATCTGGATATTCTACCTTTATTAGGCCACCATACAGTACAACTCAATCATTTATTTCATTTGTTTCCTATTCATTGCTGTATTTCACCAGGTAACTACATACACTATGTACAATAGGCTATCACATCAGATCAAGATTCAAACTATATAAAGCTCTCTCTGATTATGCAAAATTGTCCTATGTAGCCATGAAAAACTGTCCTAGCCATGCAAAACTGTCCTAGCCATGCAAAATTGTCCTAGCTAAGTCAACTACTTTCAAAGTAAAATACACATTGACTCTCCCCTGTGGGAACAAAGAAAGAAAAAAATTCACATTCATGCTCAAACTAGTTTACTTTTCCACAAGTTATTACAGCTTCCATTCATCTGCATCACACCTCATTCATCAACGATGAGTTTAATACTCTGCTCTCCATTGTAATATTGCATTCCCATTATTTCCTGAAACAACTTATGAATAAAACATTTGCATATCATTCTAGTGAGAAGTCTGACTCGATCTGGTACTTGCAATTTTCTAACAAAAATTTTGTAAATTTCTCATGACTTTAATAGACATGGCTGTACAAGTTACAGGTTTCTGTCTTATGAAATGTTCAATACAGTGGAATTAATTCCCCTGTTGGATGTCAATTTGCTTGCACGTTTTCAGGAAATTTTTCATACTAAATGTCAATAAAGAGCCATGATGGAGGCCCATTCTTCAGTTTTTCATGCTATAGTTTTGAAATTCTCTTGGCCCAAGATTTCATGACTTTCGTAGGCCCTGGAAAATGCACTTTCAAAATTTCATACCATATGCAGGTTTTCTACAGTACAGTAGCTGGTGCCTGTAAAGTGAAAGGTAACTTCTTTACATACAGTAATATATATCGTAAGGGATATCCTGCACAGGCGCTGTAACAGTCTGATATTACTCGATATAAAACCAGTTCTTTATAACACTCCCTTGCTCACAGTACTGATTGTCAACTGGTATCACATAAAATCATCCAACTGTTACAATCTGTAAACTGTGTCAATATTTTTGGTTTACAACAGCAATTGGCTGCTAGAAATACAGGGAACTACCTTTGATGTTTCTTGACAAAATGGAGTGTTAAATAAAATGAAGTATTGGAACTCAAAAGTTGGGTGATCTACAGAAAAGAATGAATAAATAGGCGGCATTTCACACATAGGAGGCAGTCCTCAAAGCTAAAAGCAATTCACGGTTTTGAGTCAAAACCGAGAGATTCTTTTGACCAAACAACAAAACACTCTTCTGTCGGCATCAAATAGCTACTTCAGTCTCTACATTTCTACAACCCATTGGTAAAGATACTTCACCCAGAATATTTGGTGTGCAGACTCTCCATCCTTCACTCTTCCATTTTCACACTATAGCACACATGGTTTGAAGAGCAACCCTTATAAAATTTTAGAGGAAAAGGTTTGGGTTTTTCAGGCTTTTGTTTAAAGACAGGATTAGTTTTCATATTGAAGACAAGTTCTCAAGTGTTTCTGGCTGAGGGCCACTTTAACTTGAGTTGTTACTTTAAATTTATCTAAGTAGCCAGGATTTCATTGAACTGTTTTCTTATTCACATTTTGGGTTCCTAATAAAATGAGATAATTCTTCTTTACATCAATATACTTCATGTCTCTCACAATGTGCATAAATACTAAAACCATCATTCATTTGATCTGCATTTTCCTTCAGAGTAGCAAAGCAAATGAATAAAACTAGCTGTATGCCTTTTGTTTTTACAATCAGTATCTGAAAAAAAGCAGCAATCCACGATACAGCTAATATGCACACTTTGTACATGCACACTGTAGACACATGGCTCTGTACACTAATGGTTTGGATGCTAATCGATGCTGCGACTAGCATACAATTTGAAAGTGCAAATTCACAATACAGAAAGTTGTTGGAGAACATATTATTTGCTATTGTAAGTTAAATTTCCACACAGATTGCATCAATACTTGTACACATTCTATTTGTGTATCACTGAAGGCTTTTACTATTCATAGAGATATAGCCACACAACAGGGTACTACACACTGCACAATGGGAATTCAGTACAATATTAACAGAAAATGTACAGTACATTATTCCAGACTCTTTTCAAAAAAAAAGCAAAGCATCTATTAGCAAGAATAACAAAAGACTGAAAGTTAAACACTAATTAAAGCTTTAGAACAAAATTTTAATTAGTTGCCATTAGTGAGAGCTACATGCACAATCACTATTCAGCTATGATACTGTTTGTACTACATAGTCTACTCCTGAAGCTGCAATAGTGACTTAAATGTAGAATTGTTTACAAATACTTACTTTGCAGTCCAACTGGATGTTCCAACTTTTTTCATGTTATAAATTAGCAGAAGCCATCACTATAATACCCAGGACTACATCTTTTTTCCTGATCATCCTCTCTGATGTATCCATTCTTTATAACTATATACAGTGCTTTGTGGGGGTCACAACAACACACTACCACCTGTTGTAAACTAAAACAAATCTGTGCTTTGTATAACTGTCCATTGACTCAGTTTGAACTGCAAAATTCAACATCTGTTCATTTTCATCACAGACCCCCACTAAGCATGCGTAGAGTATTTATAGCTCTTTCACGTCCCTTCAGTCTGCATTCTTGTCTTTGTTGAGTCCCCCCTTACAAATCAATAGAGTCTGAAAAATACCCCTCACTGATCCATACATTCACAGGTAGATGGAAAATGCAAAATGCATCACTGGGTTAATTATAAACAAAGTCTTCTCTCACTGTGAAATTGTGTGTTCAGCCTGTTCTCCTGGAGATTAACAGTAATCTACAGATCCATTAACACTGCAGAAATTAAATGCTTTTTTGCAGCATATTATAACACAGGTATTAAAATAACAATCCCCCAGATGTTCTTTCCAAAAAAATTCTGATGTAACACTTTTAACAAAGGAGAAGAAAGAGTATTTAATATGTTGGAATTCCCTAAAATTGGCGTACAAATAAAATTTTGCTTTCCTTATGGCCACTGCGCACTTTACAACTATAAGGCAGCCCCAACTCAGTTTTGGATTTATATACAAACCTCATCTGGATTACGTGCAAGAATATGAGAATTACAACAAGGCTTTCTATGATACAGACTTTCATTACATTTGAGGCAGCGTGAAATGAGATGACTTGGGGGCAATGACTTTCAACTAATACACGAAAGAATCGTAATACCCTAGACCCATTTGCATTATTGATTTATAAATTGCAGTATGCTCTGCAAATGTCCACACTGTTGAAAGCAAATAACATGACTTCCCAAACAGCAAGTCGAGACCTGAAGAATATGGAATGTTCTGAAGTTTTACAAATCTAGGGGTTTAAAAGTCACACACCCCACAGAGCCAGCTTTACATACTGAGGATTTTTTTACCTGTAAAAAATGAATTAGGCCAAATTTTATTAGCGTAGATGGGGATACTGACAGCCCAATCACAAAATTTGCTCTGATTTTATCTCCATCAGTCCAGATCTACCGGAGATTTTTGTGTTAGCTCTAAATGCTTTGTATACAAATTGCTTCAAGAAACCATGTGGTTGGTACGCACAGCACATAGGGTACCTGAATGCCCTGTTCATATTCACAATACTGTAGCCTCACCTAAAGACAATAGACCCTTTTCCAAATAGCAATTACAAAGAATTGTGGGACTGGATTTTGGTGTGCGGCGTTTTTGGCACAGTAGAATGCCATTGAGAAAAACGCCCCACTTCAAAAGTGTATCCCACAATCCTTTGTGACTGCTATGGAAAAGGGTCTATTCAGCGGATTAACTAGCCTATCAGTATATCTGCATCTTATTTTTGTATATCACGTCAAAGCACAAACTTCTCATCTCATTTAACTGTGGGAGTTCTTGTAATCCCATGAGATGAGAAATGTGATAGCATTATGAAGATTTTAATCTCCTCATACTTCTTTGTTTTATTTTTCCATAAAATTAAGCCAAACATTGCACAAGAAGTGTTTTCATTATTGTTTCAAATCTGCTCCTTAAAAATTGATGAAAAGGTTTTCACAGTAGTTAGGATTAACTGAGGTATATAACTATTTACTTCATGAATAACCTGTGACTTTTATTGGGGGATTTGAGCTTACACTTTTGAAGATAAATGTAAAACCAAACTTTGATAATTTGGAAACAAATGACAGCTGAATGTATGAAGCTTCACAAAGTTAGAATAAATCACACTGTTTGATTGGCAGGCAAACTGATGAAAACAACAACATCCCTCAGGGTTTGTGGCAAAAACTTTACAAAAGGTGGCAATTCTTGCCATTAAAGTAACATGATGGCAGTATGAGGTCCATAGGCAAACTCCCAACAGAGGTCAAAGTGGGACATGCCCCCGAAACTCATAAGAAGCATACCTGGCTGTTTACTAACTTCACTGTACCATGTAAGCTTAAGACATTCGAAATGAAATTTTAGGGTTTTTTTCTTAATAAAAACCATAATGGTGTATCTTTTATGTGGAAATAAAATAGGCACCTCTTGTGTTTTGAAGGAGGATTGCCCCCCCCCCCCACCTCAATCATATCCATTCATGATATTCAGGTAATGAAGAATGACAAGACAAAACTGATATACGGTAATTACTGAAGATGATTTGCAATTTCTTCTGTATATAAACAAGACAAGCAATATCTAAAAACAGTTTAAAAAAAACAGAGATTTACTGGATATGTACAAATTTTTCAAAGGTCAATCAAACATACTCAAAATTCCATTTCCTTGACATCATCAGGAAACACAAAAATTGCAAGTTTTAAAAGGGGACGCTCACACATTAGCTAATCAGCAGAATTTGCATTATACTTTTAATTGATTGCAAACAAGATTTGACCACAGCCTAAAATTTTGCAGTATATTTGCAATTTCACCACATAACTTGCAAAACTCTTTTCCATTTTAAATAAAAAGAGATTAAAAAATCCCCACCACCCATCATAAGTTTAAACATGTTCTCATCTAAGAAAACAGTTCATGACTTCGCTCACTGACTGCAGAAATTTAAGCTCAACCAACCCACACTGGGAAACTACATGAATTAAATACTGACAGTATGAATAAAGTATTGACTTCACATGTCACAACTGTACAATATATCACATGCATGCAAGAATTAGTTATAAAAAACCTAAGACCACTCCTTTAATTGACAACTTCCTTTTATTAAATACATTGGTCACAATCACTTGAAATTCATATTTACATAAGATCTTGCCTCCTACAAAATTGCTATATTCCTTCCACAGGATACAGATCGTGATATTATTGAACAACCCTTCTGGCTATCAACCATACATTTTTGGAATGATTTTCCAGGCATCTCTGTAGTCGTCAGCCTAGGATAATGCATTAATTCAGAGATTGGATTGACTGGTTAAGAAAACAACACACAAATGGGATTTTCGGCATGATCTCACATGACAGGACGGAAAACACAACCACACTGATGAAACTGCCGATGGTTTATTGAGGAGCAAACTGTGAGGCAGGAATGGACAAACATTACTGACAAACTGCAGACACCTATATAATATGCTGAATGTCTACTTGTAAAAGCTTCCTGAATATGAACCTTTGAATTATTATGACTCCAGTAAAATCATGTCCCAAATGTTGTACAAAATCAGTGGCTCCATTTTTGCTAGCGCTGGTTAATACATTTTCAGCATTTACTCTCATGATCTAATTTATGGTGTTATTTTTTTTTCTCATCAAAACTGATAGACAAGAAAATTTTTCTCCTCCTATGAAAAAGAGGCTTAGAAAATAATTTTGTTACAAAGATCAAAGCAAAACTGAACAAAACTTCCCTCTCTGAAGAAATGAATTATAAAGAATGTGAGAAAGGGCAATTCAATGGAGCTTCTATTGTTCAACAAAAACTTCCTCATAATTCTAGACAGACCAGTGCTATGGTTTAGATCACAACTACTTGGATGGGGGAGGGAGAAGGGAGGTGGAAGGAAGATGGAAGGGGGTGGAGAAGGAAAGGGAGGGGAGGGGTAATATTGGCCATGCACTATGCACTAAAGCGGCTATGGTGAGTGACCCAACTCTACTTCAAGAGTAGTGACTCCGGGTCAGGAGTCGAGTAGTGACCCCACTTTCACTGAAATTTATCGAGACTTCTGGGGAATTTGCAATACTGCCAAGAACTTGCACAAAACTCCTATTTTAGAGTTCACATTTGTGTCATTCTGCAGACCTGTGTATACACTATTTATAACAAAACTGGTTCTCTGGGTTTTTTCTTAATGCACTTACAAGTTTTCTCTTAATTCAACTGGACAAAACAATTCCCTAGCATTGTCAGTTTAGTACCTCCATTGTTGACAGGAGTATAGTGTACAAAGCCTATTAATGTATTATTGTTCATTGGTTAGCAGGTAATTTTCGGTTTACAGCTGATGGGGAAAATGTTACTGCACTAGTTATAAGAGTGAGTGGCAACTCCATTCAGACTAATAGGGCCGCAAAAACTTGACCAGGGCTGGTCATATGACCCGGGCGATCGCCCGTGCCCGCCTAAACGCCCGCCTTGGAAGCAAAAATACTTGCCAAGGTGTGCATCAAACGGCCCTCCTTAAATTGTGTGCTGGGCAACAAACAGCCCACCTTGAGAAAATAAGATCGCCCGTGTGAAAATACAACGCTAAGACCATCAGAATACATGCAGATTAGTACATTTAAAAGACCCAAAAAAGACTTTCCACGCCAAAATATTCGGCAACTTCCGTAGGGAACACAGCTAGCTGCACAATCTGACAATGCCACACAGCTTGATTTTACATTGTTTGATTGCACAAGTAAGCTACAGCTTGCTGCATAGCATCTTGTACTGCAGAGAGTACTATTTCAAAATACATCGTTTTGAGTGTCAATTCACTGTCAAACATAACCAAATTTGTCAAAAATGACAAAACCATTGTCCTGACATGTTCAAAAGTCTCTCAAACAAGTACTGTATCTACATAATACTGACAATTTTTGATTGGAAGGTTTTTCACCTCGAGGCACATTTCTCTAGAGGGGCTTTGCACTTTTGCCGTTGCCTAACGTGTAAAATACATGGATAGGCCTACTAAGATGCTGCAATATGCAGAAGTTGTCTGCTTACTCGTAGAGCTACAGGATCTAAAATTTAGCAATCATTTTTGTTTCAAAGTGTTATCAAAAGTTGTCTGAGATGTTGGTATGAGAGTTCAGACATATTTACGGCCAGAATAGGTCTTTGCTTGTCAAACCAACTTGGATATTTTCTAAACCTTTTGCCACACATATTACTGTTACGAGAAGAGACTTTTATACAGGTAGAAATATAACTTGTTTATCCACTTCGTGACCCACAAGTCAGGGTGTATTCATGACAACAAAACTGTAACATGAATTTGCGCTTCAACAAAGGGCACTTTCACTATGTATTTACTTCATTCCCTTGCATTTTACAATTTTATGGGTTCCTTATAAATGATCAATCACCTGTTCTTTCACCACGTCAAGTTTGTGAATCCACATGACCTTGCCAACATACCTACTACAACAAACAGATCTCTGTGATTTGCATAGTTGAATGTAATGGTGGGCTTTTGCATCGCAGCAGGAGAAAAATATTGGAGAAGGAAATGGTCACCATGTTGACACATTCAGCAGCTTTAATTTAAGTTCATTTCACGAAACATATGTTTACTCCTGAAACAAAACTATTTGACAATTACCTTGATAGCCTTTAGTTCATGAATAATTTGTTTACCCAAACTTCAATTTTAAAATCATGCAAAATTTATAACAATGTGTGTAAAACTATTGCAACTATACATATTGCCGAAGTTTCTTTATGATGCTGACTGTTTAATATGGACTCATTTTAATACTGTCAACACCATGTTAATGACATGTTAACTCAATATCAACAATTTTGTTCAACTTCTTATCCACTAAAATACCTCAGACAGTATTTTAATGACCAACCTACGGTATAAAAGTTATACGAGGAATATAGTGTACACAAATTCACGATGGTACTGTAATAACCTCCATTAAAAAAATTTTATCAAAATAAAAAATTGCATTTTGGTACAAAAAATTTTCTTTCCTTTAGAACTATGGTTTATGTGTACAGAATGATATGGAATTCAAATATTATGGTACTTTAATTGTATAACTCCATTTTTAACACTAAAGGTTCCTAACTTCTCTGGGAAAGAAATGCATTCCTTTGCAGCTCTCATGAATCATGAATTGTTCAAAAAAAGTTTTATTTTCAAATGATGCAGCACTAATAACTCTTGTAGTGCATAATATTTCAGGGAAGAAAAGCTTTCTAGAATTTCTTAATAAGACTGAACAGTTTAATAATGTTTACGAGAGTTTTCCCTGTCTGTATCATAATGTTAATACCATGAAAGCATAATAATATTTCTATATAAAATCGACCATTTTACTACTTTTTACATCTTTGAAAATAGTACCGTTATCTTATCATTCTCAAGAGAACATAGCTTGAATTCTTTCAGACATATAAAATTTAGGTATGTCTTACATTACCCCATTTTCTCCATCAGATCCTATGGTGGAGGGGAGAAGGCATGCGGGGCAAGGGCAGAAAAGGGACCATCCAGAAATTGTGAGTTGTGTTGTGATTGAATATCACAGCAAAAGAAGTATTGAATGACAGTCAGAATATACCACATTATTATGGAACTTTCAAAAGCATTTGAAGAAGGACATTACACAATTCTGTGACATTTAAAATGTACACAAATGTTTTTATACAACCATGATTAACTTTCGATTACATTACAAATACCACCCTGACCTGAATAAGTGTTAAGTTTAGTACATTGCTCTCTATGAAAAAAGGTTAGACGTTCACCAACCATATTCCCGCCAGTTCACAAATGCATGACACCATTGTGTTAAAAATTACCAAAATAATTTTCAATGGTTTTTCTCACCTCTCCCATTAAGGTGATATTACGTTCACACTTCAATAATATACATGTATCAACTACTGTACACTAAGTAAGTTATCAACATCCAGAGCATACTACTGTAGCATATTTGCCCTGCTTTAAATTTTATTTTGAAAGATCTGATTGATCTAATAAAAGCAAAAGGATAAAAGCCCCACATGACTGATCACCTTTTAATTTAAAGTATAAAGTTTCGATGAAAAATTAAAATAGACAATAAAGAGTACATCTAGAATACAAAATGAATATCAAAATCACTGCAGTATTGTCACTGATGAACAGGGTCTGGTTTCACTCATACATATCAATCCCAAAGAGACTGTATACAATAACTTGAAACTGAAACAGGCAATCTAACTGCCATGATTAATTCCATAGCTAATACAATCATCAGATACAATTTACCACACTGTCCTTCTGACCTAAATCACACATTTTTGGATTTAATTAGCATCTAGTGAATTATAACTTCTCTTGACCATAAATTTAGTATAGCCTACCGTACTTTTTCCTTATCCACATATGACCTCCACAATGACTGTATGCAGACACTCTACAATGACTTTCACCAGCCAGGCTTCATTAAATCATTTTGGATTTTCTTAAACCCCTGAAGAACTTTTTTAATCTATGAACCATCAAATAAATACTGAATACCTATGGCTTGTCTGCAAATGTTAGCTATGGCCTTACACATCGAGTCGTGAGAGGTATTTGCCGGGGGTAAAAGAGAAGGGCTTCAAAAGTGCCAATTGATATTTCAAAACAAGGTTGCGATAACAGCGTATGCCCTTTCACACTGAACAATTCATCCAGCCTGTACTGCTGGAGGCATGATTCAGAATCAAGTCTGTCTGAGACCGACTAATTATCAATGTTCCTGTAACCTGCACACTCCTGCTGAGTAAAAGTAACCTACTATATTACTGACAACTTGAACATGCAAGACACAATTGTGATACTCACATGGTCAGACAATCCCCGTCTACAACATATAGTATAATTACAGAATTACAAGGAATTTAACTCTTTCTTTCCCTTTCACTAGTCATTAACAACCTTGAATGTCAGTGAATTTTCTCCCTCTTCAAGAAGTGAAAGGTACCACACACTCTACATGGCTACTATTGCTATGGTTTTTACACATGAAGGTGTATTTAATCAATACTGTAATCTCAGTCACACAGCCATATTGTAGTATCACCCCCACCCACTCACTCTGTATTAAAACCTTACACATACTACTGTACATGTGCTAAAGACACTGTGTATAGACTTGAATGTATCATAGTCAATAATCTTACAGTCAACATTTTATTTATAGTACAGGCTGTGGGGTTCTGCAATGTAGTTTTTAACACACAGTAATGTAACCCAACATATCAAGTTAAAGAATAAAGGAGTGCAAAAGTTAAAGGGCAAAGAAAGGCCAAAGCGTCATGAGTAACTGTAACTTTATAGGCCTATATATACACAGGGCAATTATACATGTACACACTGCACCATCTTATGAAAATAAGCTGGATTTCTATCACATGCTGGATTCCTATCACATGGGAACCTAAGTTAATATTCATGAGCATGGACCTTTATATATACTGTTCCAATGCTTACCCCTAACCCATCTCTTTCTCTACACCCAATGCTTTCTGCATTCCAGTTCCGATGCATTGGTACAAGGCATACACATATGTTAAGTTACATGCTGTATGACTATAGGGATGCAATGATCATCACTATGCAGCCTAGTTCAAACAAAATTTATAAAGAAAACTTCAGATCAATTTGATACAAGTCTCTCAAGTCATATTTATGACTTAATCAACACTAGACAAAAGCTAGCAAAGAGGAAGTCTGAGTAACATGACACCACTGAATGAAAACAGTTGCATACAGAGCTTATTATTCAAGCAGAACACCAAACCAGTGGGGATACTCTAGAAAATGCGGTTTTACTCAATTTGACAAATTCCTCAATCATCAAAAAACTACAGTATTATAACTTGACAAAATCTTTCGCCGTTTAATCTCATACATGATATCAATAAGGATGAATGACAGTAATAGACCGTAATGTGCATGCTATGTAAGGTAGAGTAAAGATCTGTTCATGAACCTTTTGTTTTTTGTTTTTTTTTTTGTTTTTTTTTTTTATTATTATTTATTTATTTTTTTTTTGAGCAAATGTGTGTATGTGCATATGAGAAGGCATAAATGTTTGCAGGGAAGTCAACTGAAGTGTGCACAGGACAGTTTTAAAGTTTGGGCTACATGTACATAACAATTTCTTCTGAAAGTATAATTGAATTCCAGTGTATTTTATCTTCATATTATTTTAGAATTCATTACTAAAAAGGTATTGTCCACAAACAAAAGTGCTTGATGTTTATATGTTTATGAATAGCACAGTATAAGTTACAGTATATACACTCTGTGAAGTCCAATTTAAACAGGTTTATAAGAAGTTCTATGTATGATTTTAATTTATATATAGACCCAGTATAAATTTCAGATCTGTTCCTTACTATTTATAGCTGTTAGAGACAGTACGGTACACTGTACAAACCTCCACGTACACCCATATCCACCCACATTATTTTGTTTTCCCTTAGAAATCAGTCATTCTGTCAACCTTTCTGTAGAAATATAAAATCTTGGTCACATAAATTAGAAAGGAATTTCACCAGGTTGCCTGCAAGAAGCTACACAGTGCCATGACAGTAGCTATGATCCTAATACGTATGAGCTCGGTACTGTCGAAAGAAGCTACACATACGGTTGATATACTGGCATTTTAAACCCCCAAAATACTAAATTTCGCATTTTTGAGGTGTCAGAAAGCATCCTCACTTCACACCACATTCATGAATTTTGAGCAATTGGATTGCTAATACTAATGGATTTACATTTGGTGTTTTTGGACCATACTGAATGCCAAATTTGGCCCACTGCATCTCAGAAAGTCTGGCAACCCTGGTTACACATGGGAAGACCACTGTCTTTTGAGACCTTTCGATATGATTCTTGTATTGCAGAGAAGAGATTTAACACTGTTCAAAACTGCCTGAACAAATTTACACTCTGGGTGCATTAATTACTTCCATAAATACTGATGGAATAATGACTGCCAGAAGGCTTCAACTTGCAAATTACATCAACTTCTTTCATTTCCAGTTTCTTTTCAATAATTTCATGTTAAAATAATAATCACAAGTTATCACATAACACATTAAACTTAGCGATAGGCCTATCCAAAAAAGTGATTGGTCGTCGCATTCTATAGTCCTTATGTCAAGTAGATACTAACATCCATTAGTAAATAACAAAACCAGGTTTCAAATAAAAATAGAAGTTTTCAAACAAAACTTCCTGATACAAACAGGCACTACCAGCACTTCAGTTCAATACAGCACTTTTCAAAACATGCAAACAGAAACTCATTTCTCATTAAGAGAGCTTAGCAATACAGCCGAACATGTTTTTTAAAGGGGATGCCACCTCCTTTCCAGCAAAATTTCAAAAGATATCTCAACTTTAAATGTTAAGATTTAACTTTCTTAACTACAAAACCCTTTACAATTGAAGCTTACATGGTATACAAGTATGAAAGGGGAAGGGGACCCAGGGGGGTACTACTTACAATTCTGATAAAGCCACAAGAACACCCCTTATATGTTACATTAAATTTGACTTGCAAAAAGCTACGACAAGCACATCACAGAGTGATTTCAGTATTTTCATTATTTCGCAAATTTCTCCATGGACGTTATAAATGGCACACAATTCCAAAACATGTATTTATGTAGAATGAATAATAAGTTTTGGTGAAAAGCAGTGTTCTTGTTACACAATCACACTAAAGGAGGACCTCTGGGTTTTAAAATATTTTTTTACTTTACATTGCTTGCGTCTCTGTTACTGTATAACTGACAGATTCTGGTATATAGAAGAATACAAAAATTAATACCAGATAATTATTTGATTTGTAGGATTATCGACTCAGGTGTTGGATTGCAACAATCTTGGAACTTAGCACAGCTGGTGAGACAATACTGAAATTACCTAAAATGAAAACGTAAAAACTTGACCACAAAGAGTAAAACACACAGCTACACTCTTGGTAAGTCCAAACCCAAATAATGTATAAGTCAGTAACCTTACAAATCAAAATATTCCAGAGAGCTCTGGGAAAGTTCTTCAACTAATATTTCAGAAGTACTTAAATACAACTTTCAGTCTGTCTCTTCTATAAAATGCTGATCATAAACCTAATACTTCTGTACTTTTTAAAGGTAGTGGTATAAATATCGTTCACAGAATTACACTTAAGGGCATTTTATCCACATTTTATTGTTCACAGATGACAAGGCATCTTGATTGTAATCTTAAGGGGGCACAACTTAAAACAATAAAACCACACTGGAACTGAAAGTTTAACAATACAGTAAGCACACAGTATCCATTGATACAGCTATTGATCTAGATTGTGAAGTCTATCAAAGCAAGGATTCTTAACCACAATTCTGATGACGGTAATGAGAAGAAATGCATTCATGTACAGTAAATATAATAACACTTTCAAATTGTTCAAGAGCTTACCTTACAGATTTTCCAACTCTTGTGTTATTCTTTTCTTTTGTTCGGGGAATTATACATTCAGCTAACTGAATGTATAGCACCTTCCGTGTTGCATGCCTTCCTTTTAAGTCACACCACTGATGACTAAACGGACTTTTTTTCTTTCTGTAGATCAACTTTAGTTTACTTTCATGTATGGGCCTAATTCTCTGTGCGCTGTACATGTAGATATGGTAAGTCCTACATGTATATCACACCCCACACAAGTTCACAAGAGGAAGATTACACTCACAAAACAGTAAACATCCCCACGAATGTAAAACTGTTCAAAAGACGAATGCAAATTAATGTATCAAAGACAATGTTCTTTAACGTTCATTCACATCACTTCACGATGTTCTACAGACCTCCACCACAATCTACAAAGAATCATACGGAGACAGCTTTGATCCAGTAAGAATATCCTCTGACAGAGTCTATCGGAAGGATAACAGCGGGTTGCATCACTGGGTTACAAGCTTTTCACCTTGCTAATGTCCTCTTTTAACATTTTTTTGGTTTCCATGAAAAGTATCAAGGTATGAAACACACAGCACAAACATTCCTTAACCTGCAGGGGTCTATTAACAGAATCATGAATGGACGGCTCACACATTATCTAACACATCACTCCAACTCAAGTTTAACTTCTACAACGAGGCATTTAAAATTTGTGAACATTTAACCACAACAATGGTACACAGACTATTCTCCTATTTTTTTTTTTTTGTTCAAACTGAACCTTGGACTCCACTCGTGAAGCAAAAATATGTCACATCAATCCTTACATGAGCAATGAACTCAGATGAATAATAAATCAAATTAATGTTCGCTTAATGTTCGCTTACAATTGGCAATAGAAGCTTCAAGAAGTTCAGGTACACCCTCATACTCCTCTTGAAATATTTGCTTAAATCAAAACATGGCTCATTCATGCATTTTTTAAGTTGTACAGCAGATTTCAACTCCAGTTTTGTTCTTTGTTTACTGTACTTTGATCTCTCATTGTTTACATTAGTCAGTCAGTCAGTCAGTCAGTCACACCATAGTCCAAACAGAACATTACATAAGAAAATTATAGATAAAATGTTATGTATCCAATCTTGTGTACTAAATTTATGACATAGTTCTGAACCTGTAATAAGCTTCACGTGATGCTAGGAATGAATAGCAAGTTTTAGCCATCTCTAGTTGACCACTCTTAATCCAGAATGTATCAGAGAACTTCCTGTTCAGGTATCTTGAGATCAATAAATTTAAAGGGGTTTGAACCCCTTTAAAGACTGTTTGGTCAATAGAGCAAGTTTATTTGTAACAGGGATTAACTGTTGCAATTATAGAGATAAGCTTCACCCGGAAAAAAGCCTTTTTCTCGGGTAATATTGGCTAAAATGTCTTATTCAACTCTAGCAGCATGAATGACCATTGAGTCTGATTTCTGAGTCAAGGGTTGTCACCAGGCCAAACTTAGTGCCGGGTAATTCTTGACTGTGACCCTTTAGTGATCACCGTCCTTGGATTTAGAGAATGTGTGGATATTTTTCTGCACTCTAAATTAATGCTCCAATTGGCTGTCTCATTCTGAGATTAATGTTACATCCAAATTTCTTTCAAAAATCATAAAACTATAGTACCATTATTGGGAAAGAGTGCTGGGTGGAATGTGTTTGTTTTAACATGGGTGGCGGGCACATAGTGACATCCCTGTTTGAGTCAATTACCCAATTATTGACAGTAATTTAACCATACCGTAAGTCATAGACTCCACAAAAGATTCATGTCAATAAATCTTCTGACATTAATATCACTTGGAATTATAACCAATTTTCTGTGGCTTATGACAAAGCTGCGATTAGGCCTATTATTTTTCCAATTCACAAAATGGTCAGTTTTAAAAAAACCTGCCAGGTTAACTGATCTTTTGATCATTTTCGTGTATACACAAGAGCCCCATCAAGTTTTTCGCATTTATACTGTACTTGCGACTTAAGCTTTCATTACACTCATTTTAAGATCTTTAAAACACTTTGTGCATGTGACATCACAGAACCGAAAGTGTGCCCTCCAACAGAGGAAGCCCATGTCATTGCAACTTACACCAACAAATGCAGACAGCTGATTTGTGTACTGGTGGGATATGCACATACAGTAAGTCTACTATGGACCCGTGCAAAGTATGCATCGAGGCATGCAGTGTTCTTCATTGTTTACCCTCTAAAATGATGTTGCATGACATCAATGCATAAGGCCTAGATGCTTTCGAGAAAGATATCCTGTCACTGATGAAGAGGGGAAAAGGGATGTGACAAGGAAAATTCAAACCACTTGAGATGCAGAGAAGGCTTGGGCGACTTGAATGTTTTTGGAGCCAGGTAGACAGGCCGGGCCTTATTAGTCAAGACTAAGAGGAGTCACAATTGCTACAGTGAGGTCATAGCTGATTCAGGAAGTTACACCTCACCAACTTCAAACTGACAACTACTTGCATACCAAAATATTAACATACTCAGTAGGCTTCTTTAAAGCTTCTCAATGGCCAAGGGGCCTAAATAACAATGCCAGAGAATGTGGGTACTGAAACTGAAGAGAAAACGTGCCAATGAATTGACACAAAGATCAAAAGGACCCATCATGCATGTTGCAATAGTTTAAACCCACAACATAAGACATGTTAACTACAAATGATTTTTATGAATATTTTTGACAGTGTTGAAAATTACCAAGAAGTCACGATTCCAAGGTAAGTGAAGCTGCTACTCAACTTCTAACCAGGCGTAACAACTGAAGTAGAGAAGGGTAATCTGCCCAATCATACAATGAAAAGAAACTTTAAAATGCCCTCACTGGTAAAAAGCATGTACACTCAAGAAGAATATTAAACTGACAATTGAAACAGTGATCATCAAAAATTGAGAGGTCAATGCCACATTCCAATTCAACTTAACAACTAAAGGACTAGCTTTATTATTCCCTAGAGGTAAGTAATTACTGTATACTCTTAATTTTCTCTTTGATCTTGATAACCAAAGTATTTTTAATTAATAGGTATTTATTACAACTTTACTATTTTGGTACAAGCAGAATTATTGAAAGTTCTAATCACATAATGCCTACCACCTAAACAAGTCACCATTGGTGGAAAAAATTAGCAATGCGGGAAGCTCCTTGCTGGAAAATTTCGGTATGTGAAGGGAAATTTGGGCATTTGGAAGGAAATATGGCTCATTTTCTACAAGAAACCATGTAAAAATAATGGGAAATTTGACTTGCTTGCTGGGAGAGAAACATTTTTTCCACCCCTGCTGGTCACCTGTCAAATTCTAGAAGGCATTCAATTCCCATGCTTCAGATTGTGCAGAATGAGATTACACTTTACACTTTGCATCCCTTTGGGCCCCCTGTGGGCTGGGGGTTGTAGAATATGCCCACGGTATTTCCCGCCTGTCGTAAGGGGCGACTAAAGGGAAGGACATGCACCGTATTTAAACTTTGCTTGATACTATATACATTTATACACATTTGTGTTGGTGTGTGGTTAAATTTTATCTAACTAACTAACTGCATCCCTTTGGATCCTATCCAATTATCTTTTCACTATCTCCCAGCTTTTCTATTCCTACAGTACAATTTATACTTTCCTTGCAAATTACAGAACAAATAAAGTTCTCCAATGGTTCAAGAGTCCTTCTTTTCAGTGAGCACATTCCATTTCAGTGATGTCTTTGAAATTGTTCACCTTACAAGGAGAGGACATCTTACAGTGATACTCCCATACCTTCATGTGCTCACCACATTTCTATGAAAACAAACAAATACACCTCCCTTCCAATCAGGGAGTTGCTCCTTAATTCAACAAGCAATTCCTTTGATTTGTCAAACAATGGCTCAAAAGTAATTTAATTTCTCAATACCAAATGTCAAACATGATCAAGGAAACAAACTTTTGCACAGCTCACATGAACTTGTTAACAAATGATCATTCATGTGTTGAGACACACAATTTATCTTGGGTAACATTCTAGGAACTCATAAATGTCACTTTCGGCTTAAAACTTACTTTTACATATTTCAGGGAATCTTGTTTATGGATGTTGGATGGCTGACTTGGACAAGTCAATACAAACATCCAGGGATTCTGCCAGAAACTCAAAAAAGGGGGGATTTATTACTGCTAAACCCTGAGTCCAACTTGATGATGACCTAGGCAAAAGTTACAAGTGGGTTCAGGGGGAGAAAAGCTTGCTTTAAGGCCCCTATTTGGTGTAATTTGAAGGGTTTTAAAGGCCATTTACTTATGTAAGTTCAAACATTGTTGCAAAAGTGTCTTTTTCTTAAGTAAGAAACCAAGATATTGACAATTTTTATGTTTTTTATGGAAATGAAAGGGGGGGATTTTACCTACCTTCTTCTGGGAAGATGGGGACAAATCCCCCCTTTCCCCCCTTGACGGAAACCCTGAACATCCTAAGGATAGCATAAGAAAGCCCCATATTTTTAAACATATTTTGTACAAGGGTCATAACACTTTATCCTGATAATAAAGCTATAGCCAGGACTTAATATAACACTTTTGTTTGACTGATATTCCTGCTGAGAGAAGGATGTAAAAGTTCACTTTTACATAAACACTGAAAGTTATGTCCATAATATTCTAAAAAGAAAACAAATTTAAATCATGCATAGTAACATCCTCTCGTGCATTCTACTGTACAGTACTTTGCTGTGTCACAATGCTTCACTTCCATAATACATGAAAAAGTCTCATTAAAAGTACAATGCTACTCTGTTGTGGCTATAGAGGAGCCTGTTTCACACCTTTTAATGCAGTGTATGTGTACAGTACTTAATAGCAAGTGACACAGCATAAAACAATTGTCGCTAACAATGCCATACTGCAGTGAGACAATTTTTGTGAAAAAAATTCAATTTTCATAAAAACTGGAGGTACAAGATAAAGCCAGTAATATCATAAGCTTCAAAGAATGCAGGAACATATCATTTTCAACAGCACAAATCTGGTCAGGCCCAATGTATTATATATGCATTTATTATTTCCATGCTTTAAATGCAGTACAGTACTCCCCCTAACTCTATTGTACATGGATGGTGCAAGGCCCTTGCTATGCCTTTTGGCAACTGACCCTGACCATTTTATTCCCACCCTGTTTCTATTTTGTAGGTTTTAAAAATCTTCCAGTATAAATACACTTTTATTGTTTTTTCACTAATTTAGGCACAGAAAACACATTATTTATGCAAATGGTTTGTATAAATGATTGCTAGTTCCACGTGGTTCATGTACATGTGCATTTCACAGCATTAAAAGAATCATAATTTGCACATTAAATCTTCAATGTATAGCAGCACAACACTTTGAAAGCCCCCATGGCCCTTGTTTAATAATTCTCCATCCATTCCCCTTTCCAAAAAAGCTAGGGGCCTGGCTGGCTCTGGAGTAAGGAAAAGAGCCATGCCTGTTGGCAAATGACTTTATATCATCACTGAATCATGGATCTTTTATATTTCATTTGGTGGGCTGAATAAGGTTTCAGAAACTGCAAGTAAAAATCCATCTGTAGACTGATCATACAGTTCCCTGTTTCAATTTCTTCGAAAGAGAAATACCACTGCCTCTTTACAGTTTCTGCAGAAATAAGACTAATAACAAAAACTGTTCTGTTTATCCCCAAAGTGATGTTTCCTTTTCTAGTCTTTATTGCAGTGGGAATTAGGGACTGAACTCAAAAATGGTCGCACAGTCACTGTCTTTCACATTTTGTGTAATGACATAAACACATGACTTCATTTCAGAAGTAATTATGAGACAGACACTGCATTTCTATGTTTACTATAAAAGCAAACATGAACAACGCTTAAAAGACAGCAAACGATTCTTTCTCCTTCCACTTTCATACAAGTACATACATCAGCAACTATGAAAAACAGGGATTATTTAACAGGTAATTTCAGTGGCCTAGATGGCAATTTCAGGTCGGCTCATCCATGGCTGAGTAAAGGCGAAATTGATGAAACTAAGTCCAACCTCAATGCAAACTTTCATTATTGAGATAAATTATAAACATTCTCATTAAATTGCAAATGGGGTGGTATGTTTCCACAGAGAGAAAAGAAAACCTTCCGAATACTTCAACACAAGTGTCTCATAGACTATTGGTACAAATATTGTCACATGCTGAACATAACCCCCTCTCCCTACATGAGTACAAAGTTACTGTACTTTATTACAAAGATTTGAAGCAAACTTTTTAAAGGGAATTTACAGTTACCCAAATTTAAATTACTGTACCCTGGTATCCTAATTCCTGTATGACTCTTTTGAATCATGTGACAATGCATTTGTTGTCATTGAATTGTAATGAATGGTTCTTTCAGAATTGTTCCTTTCATATTAACCTTTAATATCAGATATTTATGTTCTGGCACATCAGGCAAGATCCTTGTATGTTGAATAACAGATTTCCAAGATTAAGCCCATGCTTTAAAATAATGTAGCATTGGGGTGGTATTCCCTTTAACGCATTTAAGTACTGTACAGTTCCCTGAGTGGTACATTGATTAAAGGGCCATAGTCCTCTCTATCTACGTACACATTTCAGTACTGTCTGGGAAACTGACATTCAGTGATCACACAATTTTCACAGCAAACACCTTTTAAATTACAAAATCAACTGACCAGTCAGGAATTTAAGGCACTGGTATACTAAGCTGTAAAATATTTAAGTTTTTATCAATGAAATCACCTTTTGACATAGCTGTCATGGTAACTCAAACTTCATTTCAAGTCTGGTATAATTTCTGTAGACATGCCAGCAGGGAACCAGGCAGCAACCTACAGTACAGTTCCTTCTTCTACAGTCAGAACACCTTTAGCTTAAAACCCACATGGGACAGCTTAATACAGTATGACTACTGTATGGTGACTCAGACACAATTCTGAGCCTGACAAAGGCCATCTCACCAAAAATCCTCACTGAATCAAATCAAGGGGCAATATAGACATGTCCCAGTTTTATACACTTTTGTTGAAATTATTGCACTCTCTGCCAAGCCTTTCAGAAATACAGAGAGCTTCATGCAAGGGCTAACTGACAACTACAGCATTGTGCAAATACTTTTCTCTGAGGTGTCCTAATGGCCAAGGCAAAAGCATGAACTTCCATACAGGACAGTCTCATGTTGGGTGGCAGAAAATACATATGTACATACCACTTTATAGTACCACATTGCTGTACTGAACAACTATGCACATGTACAAACCTGTTGACCCACAATTTCAAACAGTAAATATTCAGATATTAAATAAATTTTGCATCCTCTCACATATAATATATAATGTTATCTTCAACTTACCCCTTGTACGCTCGTTTTCTCAAGTGACGATACATCTCCATACAGAAAGGCTGCTTCTTGTACAGTAGAGTTATTAGCAATCACTATATAAACAATGTCACTGTAAAACCAATACCAATAAATCCTGGCCTCTATTCAGGCAATGAAGGTATTAATACTACAGTATATATGAAACACTGTGTGTGTTACATTAATAAGTTTCATATCCTATCTGGTAGAGTTGTGAACCTATCAACAAACTTTCTTCATACTTTGCTTGAAACAGACTACATATGGTATTTATAAAACCAAAACCTTTTCAAACTTCAGTATCACCGCCACAATAAATACCATCTTCTCAATGGGATATACCTTATCCATGATTATACTGAATCTTGCAAGCTTATAAATTCCTTACCAAATGCAATGTTAAAAGAAAGTCACAAAACTTTGTCCAATTTCTCTTGATTACAGTATATTATATGGGGAATCCAGTAAAAATGATTGTGACAGCAGAATACCACCTTTAATGGACCATGAGCACTATGTCAACTTCTCTTTTTTAAGATAAACCTAACAATCTTTTGAACTAATCACAAATACACGAGGTGTCAGTCAGTGTGACAAGGCAACACTTCACCTTTCCTGGATGGTATGAAGTCCTTTTATTCCAATGACAATCACTATCCCAAATAGGGTGACCTTTATCGTAAACCAATGACTAAGGTTGCAAATTCACTGCTTTATTGCTTCAAACACTTCCCTAACTGTCATGTGAATGTCACCTACGGACAAGGATCCTACTTGAAAACTGAATTAAAACCATAGCAAACATGACTGAGTCAATAAATTTTAAAAATGAACAGGTTCAAACAATTTCTTCCTCTTCTCCTGGAGTTTAAACAAAGTAACTCATAAATGAGCTCATTAAGCATCTAATGTACATAATTACTGCTTGAGAATCTTCTGCGTCAAAGTCACACCTTCAAATAAACGTCAGTGTGCTACGTAAATCCAAAATATGCCACTTGAGATTGTATGGAGGTTGCCTAAAGAATCTTTAAAAAAAGAGGAACTAAAACATTCTCATATCCAAATGCTTCATTGATGACATCATCACAGCCTATTTCCTTGAGAGAAGAAAAATCCCACAACAGAACTGAACTCCACATCTTTACTTGCAACCACGTAAGTTCTAATCACTGCAGTATCAGCCTGGAAGTACCACACTACGATTGTCTTATCCCCTCTAGCTGAATGTCAAAATTCCTCACCAAAGGGTAAGCATCTCATGTTTTACCAATCCAAGATAAGCAAGGAATCTGTTGTCATGATTATTACAAATGGTGATGTATCCTTGCAACGCAAAGTTAGCTCCTAAACATTGTACGATAGCTGTAACAGCCATACTATACATACTTTTAAAACTGTCAACTTCCAAGGTTATCCTGAAGTCGGCGCCTCCTTGCATTTTCACCGACAGCATTCATTCGGTCTTGCTATGCTCAAAAGACGTCAAATCTTTCAGTCTCTCTCCGTGCCCTGGATAGTGGAAAGAATATCTCAGACATCCTTCATGGCAGTAAGGAAGTTAAAAACCTCATCAAAGTTTAGAGACTTATCAACAGATCTACGTCAACCTCATTAAAATTTCTCAGGACTGTTTTATTTTCTGACACAGCTCATTCCAACCGAAATGAAAGGGAATTGTACTTCATCAACTATATCTCAACAGATGGAAGTCCAGATCTAGTTCAATGAGCAACTACTAGAGTCCGGGTCCATGGTGCAGAAAGCAGTCAGATTGGAATGACAGTTAATACTGTTCATACTAACTGCATAATACCATAAGGTAATCTCAGCTTATTGAAAACAATTCCAACAAAAAAAAATTTTTTTTTTACATTACATTTTGCTTTTCAATGACTTCGAACACTGAAATGTAGGAACCATTAATAAATGTAGCCACTGATTATTTTAAAGCACAAGACTGCACCTCATAAAGATAAATTTCCCTACTAAAAACCATACTCACATAATGTTGCAGGTAATGTACACATATGTTCACTCTAATTTCATTACCACATGAACAGGAAGTCAAATACAGTAGTGGTACCCTTAACAGCTCTCTACAGTACTGTGTGTGCACAACCAATGCACGCTACAGTTGCACACATCATTAAATCAAGACTAAAGAACAAGTTTTTGTAATACTGAATTAAAATTTGAAATAAAAGATTCTCTCTTCAATTGTGAAATGCTAACAATTTTTTCCAAACTTTTTCTTAAAATTATTAAACAGAAACAACTACAATATATCAATATATAGAGTATATATACAGTACATATGCAATACATACAGTATATCATTTTTTCTACTTATCCCACTGTAAAACCATTATAGCATACAGTGCTATATAAATATAAAGTTAAAAAAATTCTTGTAAAAGATCACTGGGTGAGAGGGAAGTTCACACATTAGAGAGTAAAATTTTTTTTTCATGTTGACAAATATTTACAGAGAAACTGCATATAGACTGCTTGTTTTGTAGCACTTACTGACCTTGCTACAGTACCATGTCCTCCATGGTGGGAATTTTTGCAAAAAATTAACTAAATACCACAGACACCCAATCAGACAAGAAAACTGCTGACTATAATTGGAAAAGGTTTCCCCATAATGAAAGCTTCATGAAAGTAACCAGTCAACCATTTACTTTCTAAACAAATTTGGTAAGGTCTATTCTGACTCATACAGTAAGCAGTTCATGCTTAATTTAGTGACCATTTACACAAGGAATATATACAACTTGCTATAAATAGCACATCAGAAACTGTGTGTTTATTCTTCAACTGGCATGGAATGTAAGATATAATAATTAAACATCACAAACAAGAAACACGATCAAAACTTTAAACTGTACCTATTTAAATAAATTATTCATTTACCTTCATAAAAAGCTTGGTTAATGTACTCAAGAGTACTAACCAGATCTATATACATAAAACAAATGTGTGCATGTTAAAAATACTCTGAAAATCAAACAATTTCTAAAAGCAGGAGGTAAAGCAATACTGCCGTGGTACATAATGTATATAGCTGGCAAAGATACGTTTCAGTGGATCAACACTATGTAAACAACAAAACCACAAATTCCGCAATACTGTACATAGCTCTATAATGTAGATCTTCAAGCACCACATGATCTAATATGTCTTCTTGAAATCCCCACATAATGGAAACCAATTTTAAATGTTTTATTGGTGTCATTAAGCCGTTGAAACTATCCAACAGAAAGAAACTCTATTGTACAGATGTACATATGTAGGGCTGAAAAAAATGTTTATTTTACAGCAAGCAAGTCAAATTTCCCACAAACTTTACATGTAATCAATAATCATGTACAAAACTAGCCAAATTCCTTCTAAATGCCCACATTTCCCTTCAAATACTAAAATTTCCCTGAAAAGTTTCCCACATTGCTGATTTTTTCCACCCATGTACACATGGTGCACGTACGGTACTGTACTGTATGTGAAGCCATGTACTATTACTTGCATGGCATATCATGGATACTGTATGATAGCAAGCTATTTAAAATTCTACCACCTCTAGCCATCTGTTATTGAGCATCCTGCATTCTGATTGGTTAAACACTGATCTATATTCCACAACAAACGGTCAGTAAACGTAAACACGAACACTGATAAAAATGAAGTTTTTCACACATTTTCAGTGGTAGAATAGGAATAAACCACATCTGTCGAAATATTATTGTCTCATAAACCGTCTCAACTCCAAATTTGCAAAATAACGGACGTCCGTTATTTTGACAAATCTGGAGTCTGGACGGTTTATTCATCAATAATAGTCCGCCAAATGCGATTTATTAAAGAAAATGTTTGTCTCTCCATTATAACTTCATTTGATCATCTAACAGTTGATATAATGTGAGCTACAGTACAGTAAGTCACAGACCTACAACAACTTTCTAAAATAAAATTTTGCACATTTATTTTTAACTTCTAACACCTTCTATGAAACACACAGTTGTCAAACTTACAGTTACTGTGACAAAGTACTGCATAAAACATGGTCCGACCATAAAAGTGCAGAATTTTACAGCCAAAATTTTTCAAAGCCGATAAAACACAACAGTGACAGCAAAAACAGCATTCCTTCCTGAAATAATTCCAGTGAATACATGAAGGTGGTATGGTATTAAAATAGTGCCTATGAAAAATTTGAGTAGCACATTATATTCCAACTTTATCAGTCAAAGAAAGCTGTTTTATACAGCCAAGGTGTTGTTTCAACAGGCCTACAGTTGGCTCACAACTCCAGTACCCCAGCGGAAAATAACGTACACCTCTGTCTGAACAATTTATGTGCCTTACACACACTGTATACTGTAGTCAATGGAATAGTTTACAACTGCCTTTTTATTCATAAATTTGCATAATGAAAAATATATTTTACCATACAAACATACGGACATGTCTAAATGGTGAAATCGTTATCATCTACCTCAAATTTTTTTACAAATCAACATACCTTTCAGGACTTTCAGTTTTGAACTCTCTTCTCCCCTTGCTTTTAAACGAAACTGTCACACCTCAAAGGGTATGTCACTAAGTAAGATTAAAGATCTGTAAAAACACAGTGTTTCTTCATGTGCTTACTGCAGTACTGAAAAAATATCCCACAGCAAGGTACTGAATACATTTAGGTACATGTAAATCGCTGGCGGTTCTATTTATTCCACAGAATAAGTCAATTTGAGCACAAATACAGTAACACTTCTGACCCAACTGTTTGATATTTTATTCCACAGATAAAAAAGGCTGTCAATTCAAACAAATCACATCCTTTAGCAAGACTGAAGCCCCTCATATCCATGTGTAACAATCCTCCACTACAAATACACCTGGAGTCCTTCACTACTTTAAACTGTATGCAGTAGGAGAGAGTTTGTTCTCAAACATCTTTTTGTTCTTTGTTTGAAAAACATTCTGCACATTTAGACATAAATTATTTTGAGAGCACATTTTACAGACTGAATGCAAACAACCCAATTTCACGTCACTGTAAAAGAAAAAAGAATTTAACACAAGCTCCACCGAAACAGGTGTATACCAGTTACAGCTGTCGCTGACACATGTGACAGACACCTCTAAGCATGAACCTCATTTAAATTTTATTGATAAAACAAACTGGCTGAGACTATGACAGTTGGATGTACTGATTAATTTTATAAATGAATTGCACATTGCAGTACATTATAAAAACAATACAGATCTAGTGAAGGCCTTTGCTGTTTTGCTTCTGAAGGACTGGATATTACAAGGCTATTTGGAGTATCTGTACCAAGGTACTGTAGACCCAATTAACATACAGTACATGAACTCAGGTGAGTTTCTCTTGCACAAAAATTATTCTCTCTCTCTCTGAGGTAGATTCGAAGAAGGTGTCTCTGCCTAATTTGATTAGCTTTTGGCATCAGCAAATAAGACTTAAAATTGAAAATAATTGAAACTATGACATACTGCCAGAGGAGCAATGCACAAAATTTCTCCCACTGTGCCTACAAAACAACTGATATAGATCTCAGGCAATAAACTGCATAAATTTGCCATCTTTCAAATAATTTTGTGCACATCAAAGAGACAGTACAATTCGCCCTACATTTGAACTAAACAGAGATCATAATTAGATGAATACTGTGGGAGTACTGTCATCCATCAAATATCGGTACAGTCTTTTAATTCACCGACTAGTATGCCAACGAGACCTGCATATTATCTTCAAATCAATGTAATAATTATGTCTTTATCTGATTCTATCCATCAATTCTCTGGGGTCGGTTATGGAGTCGAGCAAGTGATCCATTTTTAAAATTCACAAAGATGAAGTTTAATTCTTCATAATGTTCTTGCTTCTTCACTTCTTAAGTGAAAGCATTTGAAAGGATGAATCCTAATAAATGCATAAGTTCAATGAAATGCACATTTTGAACATTTTTTCCTTTTAAAATTTGATTTTATTTTTGTGCACAGTATGTCTTTTGTGTACTTGAGAAGAGGGCACTTGTATGTTCGTAAATACCCAACACTTGTTGTGTATTGTACTGTACAAGTCTGACAAAATAATTCCATAAGAATTTCAATTATACTGGACTACCATACATTATGTTCATGTTTTTATGTCAATCATGTACCATATTTATGTAATGAATCAAAATGGGTGATTCGGCACTATCATCACGGTCGTGTGTTATACATCGTGCAATAGTCTAGTATAACACACGGTTGTGCAATAGTCTAGTATAACACATGGCTGTGACGTCACAATCACTGCGGTACATACAAATATGCCGCAACTCAATAACTCAACGCACCTTTGGGGATCGCACATTGCATATCGTACGTAATGGGCACATAAACACGTACGCGTAGCTAGCAAACGACAAACCATGTAGCTACCACACAGACAAACGCGAACCATAATGACCGCCAAAACACGACTTTAACCAAAGACTAGATAAAGGTAACCTTAGATAGTTATAAGGTGTTATATAAAACAAATAATGAATGTTTTTCATTCGTACGATAGTATGAATAATTTTATTCATTGAAAGATTTAATGTTCTATTCAACTCGTCTTTGCCTCGTAGAATAGAACGTTCAATCTTTCAACTCATGAAATAATTCATACTATCGCACTCATAAACATTCATTATTTGTATACAGTTACACTGGACATTAGACAACCATACATCATGTTCACACTTTTATTTTAATTTCAATTCTATGTAATGAATCAAAAGATATCGATGTACAGAAGTATTTACTAATGCAGTAGATGTCCCATGTACAGTGCAGTGCTGACTTATAGTGAGTACGTACTATACTTAAGTTTACTTTTTAGAACATTTATCATGTACTCAGACTCATGAGAATGACTTTGTATCATACTCGTACTCACGTATAAATGAAAGTCATTCAGTGAAATCTTGTTCTAGTACTCACGGAAAACAAAATAAAACTAACACACTTACTACTCATACACTGTCCTCACACTACAAGTCTGTATACAGTACTCAGTAACTAACCCAGGGCACAGCCCCTCCCCCATCAGCAATACCCATGTTTCACTGCAGTACCGCACTGTGCAATGCTGGACATCACTTTTCATTTTACCTCAAATTTACAGCTGGTCATTCACAAAAATTTTATCCACATGTGACAAACCAAACCTATGTATTTTTCAGACATGCCACCTTTATTCAACTGAGACCCACAACTTCATGGATAATCACCCATATGAATAATATCCCCTTACTAGATGCGAGTAACATTCACTTTCATACCCTACTGTAACGCATTCAACTGAAGCCGTGTGACTGGCATAAAATATTCAAACGACGGGGCTTCACCTCTCATCCACTTTGTTACATTTGATTGACAGGCCTGTTTTAGTAGGAGACAGGTTTGACTAGTGACTCACCGAGGCAAGAGCTCTTTCGATGTTCTGGCTCACGATTCCTTCAACTAATTTCTCAAAATGGTAGCACTAGGAATAACAGTGTCTCTCTGTATGTTTGCCAACAAACTCACTGATTATTCACTGTGCATCAGTGAACAATAAGACCCGAGTCTTGTCAGGGTAACAATGACACAGGACTGGAAAAATTGCTTGGGAGGATGATTCAAAAAGTGACAAGTCTGCAGCTTAATGGATGGGAATTTGACACCCCTTCCTGGCATTTTGCCTATGTAGCCAGACATATCAGTTATTTCAGGCTGTGTTCTAGAATCATCTTAGGGAGACAGCAATCCCATATGTCAGACATTGACTACAGAACTCTGCAGCAATCTTACCGCATAATGACATACTACTTGCAGTAAGACTGCACATAACTAATATCAAGGCTGTGCATGTGAAACCAGTGAGAAAGACCTAAAAAATCAATATTCTCCATTTGATTAAACTGCTTACATTGCTTCAGAAGGTTATGCTTTCTGTATTGCACAAGGTCAAATCTCATACTGGATTTAAGAAGGACAGCCACACTAAGGGTTAGTAAAGCCTTGGTTGGAAAAAACTAAAAATTGCAATATTTTTTTTGTAGCGGTGTATGTAACTTTTGGTCAATTTGTGAAAAAAATACATTTTGGATTATAAAAAATTAAAATCAAAATAAGGCAGTAGAGATGGGAGTGTTGAATACATGGAGTACACTTGTTAATAACATTAATAACATCATACTGTGCACTGATAAACAACTATATGCCTTCGGGTCAATACACGAAAAAGGGGTCGGCAAACTAAGGGCCGCGACCCTTTTGTGGGTCGGAAAATATTTCGCGAAAAGGATTCGGGAGTGAAAAATAATTGCCAAATTTCTCACTCAAATAAGGAATGGGAGTGATTCTAATCTAAGAACCAATAATCTGCTTTATTAACACTGCATAACCAAATCAATTCAAACTCCTCTCACTGACCCGTCAATTTGAGGGCCACCAGCATTCTGGAGTAGAAAGTTGGGGCCACCAAGCAAAAAAGCTTGGAGACCCCTGCATTAAAAGATATGTTTCCATGGAAGTTGGAACAATACATTACAACTCGGGTCAAGTGCCTACCAAAGGTGAAAAAGTGAAACCATCTGTTCTCAAAAAAATTACAATTCTACTTTCATTTGAATATTTTTTCTTCGGGAAGGAAGAAGGGGTATACATTAGACATAAATTCATTAAAAGGTTTTTAAATAGAAAACTAATTTTGATATGTGAAAGAGAAACTACAAATCTAAGCATTCTGGTGAAATTCCCATTCAGTTCTGATATATAGTTCTCAAGATATCAGCAAATGAAGTTACTACATTTGTGATCTAAAGTGAGCTTGAAACAAGTAGGGGTTACATCATCTCCTCACATTGATGGATGATGGATTTGTTTTCTTTGTTTCTGAATTTGCTGTTTTGGTCTTGAAGTTAATAGGGATATGAGCTTTACATTGTGATTTTGAAGTCTGTGAACTTCCCATGCCTCTTGTGCATTAACATTCTGATAACATGACATTATGACGGAGAATACTGGATGTAAAGTTTTCAATAAAAACAAAAAAGAGTTCATTGTGAAAATATGTTGTCACATGCTTGCTTTAAGTTCACTTGAGGTTCAAAATGTGACAACTTCATATGCTAATGCATCAAGAACCACATGCCAGATTTCAATGAAAATTTTAATAGAATGCTAAAGACTGAATATATACTCTCACATATCAAAACTTATTCAAGTCTACATGCTTCAAGTAGCAGATCTACAGAAGGCTATGCCTAAAAGATGACCCAAAATGCTAATATACTGAATCTTGCACACTTAAATGTCGGTAAAGTACATAACAAAACAATGACAAACATGATGCAGTGCTCTGTAATAAATTTCTTAAATGGATTTGCCAGTGACAAAAATCAATGACTTTAAAAAATGCAGAAAATTTTTCTCTTCTAGGAGGTGAAAACCCATCTTAATAGCTTGTAGCATTTGGAAGATACTAATTTTTAAAGAAATGCAATTTTTTTCTCAAGGTACAGTGCATTATGGGAAATCTGTGATGTCATCGCGGCACATTAATTTGACAAAGCATTGAATTTCTTTATGATATTGACACTGCTGTAGGGAATATTTAGCAACTTTGTCTGTTATGCCGTACATATTGTGTAGACTTATGCTAAACCTACATGGAAAGATGTTCAAACATTCCAACAGTGTCAAATTTCAAGGACAACAGGACATTCAATTATAAAGGAAAACAAAAGAAATCTGAGGCAATGTGCCCACTTTATATAACATTCTGTGACCTTGATGAGAACTGGAGGTATTTTTTGACAAAAGTGCTCAGTCTTTGATATTAGATAACTCGAGTTAGGAAAAGAGTATTGCTACGGGGTTAAGAGGGTATGAACTAAAATTTTTCTCTTTCACATGGGACCCTTGTGAAAAGCCACTGGAAAATGCCTTTAATATTATCGCAGTTACAGGTTCACTTCTCGTACCCACTCTTGCATCCACTCATGCTATGTACATGCACATTCTTTTTGTTAAGTTGCATATATATGCCATGAATCTGAAGTTTATTTTGTTTGTAACAACAACATTTTCTTAAAAACTTCTGCTTCTCTTCATCTAATCCTTTTCTTCTTGTCTCCAGACAACTTTCAGTTATTTACATTGGAACCCAGCAACGCATCATCATGAAACAGGCCTGCACTGACTAAAGCCATGATGATTGATGAGACTGTATTCTCAGCAAGAGTACAGTATGAAACATCCAAAGTACACATCAAGTAATGTACTTGTACTGTTTAGACAGTAAAGATAGATCTATACAAAATGTGTCATGGTAACTTGTATTGTACTTGCAATTGATTCATTATTTTACTTTGAATACTGCATGAAAAAACCTTTTTAGGTTGGAACATTTTACAGGATATGAACGGCTGGTATCCTGAATATTAAACTAACAGATTAAATGAAGGTAAATACTAACTAAAACAAAATTCTATGTCCTGTTGGGGTAAATATGGCAGAGAGAAGAGGGGTTAAATTTCCAGCCATGATTCATTTGTTACTTCCACATAATACACTAGATAAACTGAAAATGTGGGAAAAGGTTTAAGCTATAACAGCATACACAGCATGTTCTACAACAAATATGGAAGGGGCTGGGTAAGAAAATTTGTAAGGTTTGGCTGTATAGCATATAGACATGCAGGGTATTCACTTGTATGGGTCTCCGAACCTTGAGCAGTAAGGGCTGTCAAACCAGCCTTCATAATCTTGAAAAATATATGATTGAATTAAGCACTATGTCAGTATAATACAGCTGCAGTTGCCTTAGCCAAGCTGCAGCAACTGCAGCCATGCTTTGTTTTGATAACCATTACAATAACAGGATTGTAGTTATCAAGTTATTGTAATGTGCACAAGAACAAAGCATGGCTGCAGCCCCTGTAACTTTGCTGGGGCAGCTGCAGCCTAAAGTTTTGACATGGTGCCTAAGCATAAATACGAAAGAATTTTTATTCATAACAAAACATCATCTAGGAAACATTGAATACAGTACATTTACCACATAAGAATTTAATACTGCTTTCAAATGTTAATTCGATACAAACTTCTTCTGGTTTCCACTTTTTTAGTCTTTAATACTGTATTATATCTGTAATCCCTGGGCACTATTTTTTTTTTTTCTTTCATGTTTCCTTTAAAGCTGTGGCATGACAGGAGCATTCCAGGCAGCAATGCACACATTAACATGATACCTTTTATCATGAGTTCGTTCATTCTGGAACTCCACATTCTATTTCAAATGTCAAAAGAGCCTTAAGTTATTCATTCACGAGATAAACTTCAATCTTCAGTGTCTTTCTGCCAGTCCAGCTTGTTTTTAATAACAACAATTTGTTGTTATTCTAACCATCATAAATATCTTTAAGAAAGCAATGACAAGAACTCTGTAAGTTTCCCAAATTTTCATACTTCCTTAACTTCAAGGAAACTGGTATCTCAATTGATATTTCTAGGCAATGAGGAAATACTGTACTAATTTCTGAACAGGAATAGGCAAATCTGTTGTGTTTTTGCCACATTTTAAAAGAATCCATATGCATACTGCACATGTAGACATCTTAATGCTAGTTCTCCAAACAAGTATATACTTGGATGTTTTAGGTGATTTAGAAGATAAGATTATAGGCAATTTTAATTTAAAAAGTACATCAAGGCCTTACTGCACGATGCCAAACACTTTCAGTGATGGAAAAAGAGGCTTAGACTCGAAAAAGATGCAAGTACCATTTTTTTACCATCAAAATTGATCTTTCAACATTAAACATCACTCAAAGTTCTAACTTGTCTTTTGCATTTCTTTCTTTTTTTTTTTATTAATGCTGGTCAAGTTTGTATGAAAGGACATTAAAGCAAACATTGCAAGTAATCAACAAACTTTGAAACAAAACCAGAATCTGTGTGAACTTTTTAGATTGAAGGACAAACTAACTACCCACACACACAGTAAAAGTTTTCCTGCTGACTGTAAGTTAACTTTTAGCTCCATCTTCTAAGAAAAAGTATCTGTCCAATCCCTGCAAGACAAGCTTAAAACACAGATACTCCTCACCCCAAGTATGACTTTTACTTGAGAGTAAGCAAAAGTCTCAGTTGGTGACTGCCCTTTGACTATCATCAGTTACAAAATTACAAAATTCAAAAGATGCAGCATAGCTCATATAACATGTAGCATTTACAGAGTGTTCTGATTATGCATTAGGCCCTTGTGTCCTCACCAGAATATCACCATAAGTAATGTGTTTGCATAGGGAGAGGCTAAAGACAGTTGTGGGCAGGCTAAAAGTAACCTAGCTGGAAGAATTGGAAGTGTCTGGAATGATGAGTATCTGTCTTTAAGTAGACTGTACGGAGTTTGAATATCTCAAAGCAATATCCACACATGAGTAAGCTGTCTGCTATGCATTGGGTTACAAAACTGCTCAAAGCCAAATCCACAAATGAGTAAAATTGCCTGCCATCAATTGGGCTACACCACTGACTGTATCAGCAGTCATTGAACAAGCTGAGTGAAGCTATCTTTTTTTTCTTTTTATTTAATTTGTGTCAAAGTGCAGTCATGAATTGTAAATAGAGATACCCCAGGTTTTCTGAGTCTGGGGTCATGCAACAGTCCCTTAAACCTATCCTGGCTACAGTACAATTCAAACTGAATATATTGAGCATGAAATCATGCCAAATTTCCTGGCAAATGTTCCCTGTACCTAAGAGCTATCTAAACTAACCATCCAAGTTCAATATAAATAGTTGTTTTATGCAAAAAGCTGGATGTCCGGTTTTATAATTATTTTGCAGTTTGTATCAGCTCACATTTGGCTCAAAATTTTACAGAATAATTGCAGTACATGATCTCAGCAATACTTGCTGAAGCAAAGCAAAGTCTCTAACAGGATGTTTCCATGTCATAAACTCTTCAGAAAAAAAAGAACTGTGGCTAAGTTTGGCTACAGTACTGTAGCTAATGTGACTGACAAGAAAAGCAAAGCTGGAAAATTGTCTTTTTCAGCAGACCAATCAATTTGCCAACAATTTTTTACGTGTTTTCATGTACAAAAAAGGCCAAATTCCTCTCCCATTGCCTTGAAATTCCCTTCCTCATAATAAAACATCCTACATCCTATCAAGGAGCTTCCTAAATTCCTAATTAAAATGAAAAATACTGATTTGCCTTTTGGAAGTGCTGATGCCATGTATGTCAGAATTCCTGGCTACATGAAAAGACAAGTACTGAAGGTCTGTCAAGCTGTGATTTACATACTGTACATGTAGAACATGTTAGGCTGATTGTAACTTTGCTGCTAAGTACTGTCACAGTAGACTGCAATACATAATACCTATTACAGGCTCACTGCAAATGTGTACATGTCCTGTTTTGGTTGAAGTCTTGACCACGGCTATGAAAGAAAACTGCAGTTATTGGCAAGTAATAATTTACTGTTCATTCACTAACACATGCCCAATTGCTACAAATTCGTATCCCAGATAGCAGGTATATTGAGTTTCAATGTATTTCCTGGTACTGATCTACATTTATATTTGCACTGAATAACCTCAAACCTTATTCAGAGGTCTTGGCGTAATATACAACTGGATATTAAAGAGTCCTTGCTTTTCCAGTCCATAATTTATCTTTTATATTCACTGAAAAAGTGACACTTCTACCACCAGAGGTCATAACTTCACACTAGCACTAGTTACACTTGAAAAATTATCTCACACATTTTACACACTCATCTCAATACCACTAAAAAAATCCTCGGTTCCACAATTCTTGACTTCTTGTGCAAAATAAGACACTGATCTGAATACATGCATTGCAAAAAGGTCTTTTATGAATAGTCTTATATATAATGGTACCTTAAACCCACTGTGCTCAGTATTTAAGAAGAATAATGAATCAAAATGTAAAATAAACCTACCCAGGGCACTTCAGCTTAGGCCTGGTTGATTAAATTACAAAGGATTAAGCATTAATGCTTACTAAGCTATAGTAGCCTAACATTCTCACAGCCGATTCCCATATACTTGCGTCAACTTTCCATCTCTGCTTGGCTCTTGATCACACAATGTCAATTTGAAATCTAGACTTTTTAGAGCAATTGTAGAATCACCTAAATTCAGGTTTTGTTGTAAATTGTTGAAGTGTTGTGTGTTGTGGTGACAACTATTGCCTACAACTCAAACTCAAAAACATAGGCCATGCACACAATATATAGTGAGTCAGTGCAGCCCACTGTACCATACCTTGAGTCAATGGGTACCTTGAGTCAGTCACTGCATACAAAACCATGACACATACATCGCATGCAACACTTTTTAAATGACCGATTCATGGTACCACCATACTGCTAGTGCTTAGGTATAGGCATAGGAATCTGTTCTCAGCAGTGGGGACAAACATCATCTGGAGGAAGGGGTCTATGGGAATTTTTTAATACTTGGGATTCCTTAGTAAGCAATTTGGTGCCACATATAGTTACTGCAAATACAGTATTTGACGTTTTTTACAGAGGGAACAAATAAGAATTTTCCTCCTTGAATTGTGGGAGGACAGGGGGAGCATACTTCTGCCCACCTCATTTTTGAAGGCTGATCTGCCTACCACATTTCCGAAGCCCCTCACCCCCAACCTGGCTTCTTACACCTATGGACCTAGCTTTGTACTGTAACAAGGGTAGCCTACCGTAGGCCTAGGCTAATGGGCTTAAGTCTATAGTACTCTCAATGGATACCCAGTTGTTTCACCCCACTACAGTCCCCCCCCCCACCAGTTCTCCCAAGTCATTTCGCTGCACTTCCAGTTCACCCCAAAGGGTAAGTTGTTTCACCCCCAGGTGCCTACCAGTTTGCCCCCTCAATTTTCCTAGTTGATTTTACAAACATTTCCAAGCTAAGTTTTGGGTGTTCATGTTAAGAACTTGAGAACAGCGATTCCAAAAAGGAGATTTGCTGGAACAAAAAAATGATCAGCATTTTGGACATAAAAAAGGTTTGTAACAAATTTACCTACACAGAAAATTTTAGCAAAGTGCACAAAAACATGGCAATAAAATTTTATTGTAAGAAAAAGTTAAGTATTGTGGCCACTGAATAATATGTGCTGCTAAGTATAGACAAACAACAAGAAAGGACGAGATGAGCTACTGAAGTGTTAAATAAAATTGTCCAACATAGACTGTCATCCCAAATGAATTTTATCTTCTGAATCAATCTTCCATGTATTTTTCAAGCTGACATAATCAACAACCTATTCCAGTCTTGGCTTCCTATAGGTATCATTTAACTGGGGGCTTAACTGGTGGGCACTTGGGGTGAACTGGTAGGTTTTTGGGGATCTGGATGGATACGGCTCATTGGCTCAACACTCCTAGTGGGGTCAAACGTGCAGGGCTGGGTGTGCCCATGCTTAGTCCTGTTGAAGTAGGCACTTTTAAGGCAGAATCCCTGAACTCCTTTGTATCTTCCAGTTGCAAATACTGTACATTGCTAGATGGAAGGAGGTTCCAGTCCCTGATGGTATGAGGAGAGAAGCTATAGCAGTCCTTGCTAGTTTAGATTGGTACCAAGGCTGGAAAAAATGTTAATTTTGCAGCAATCGTGTAAAATTTCCCACAATTTTTACATTTTTATGTACAAAATTTGCCAAATTTCCCTCTGGACAACCATCCATATTTCCCTCCAAATACCAAAATTTCCCAGCAAGGAGCTTCCCACATTCCAGACTTTTTCCCTCATGATTGGTACATGTATAGTTAGGCTTTATTTTGATGTTGACGCCTTGAGGAACGAATGATCAGTTGCAAGAGGTTTTCTACCAGTAAAGCAAGAAGGCCCATTCTAGCCTTGTTAGTGGAGAGTTGTTATTCTATTTCGAGCTCTTCTAATTTATGACTATTCCTCCCTGTTTTGTTCATAAGTGAACTGGTCAATACTGCGTCTAGGTAGTTACCGCTCCTGGTATGAACCACCATTACAAACCACTCCCAAAACCAGTTTGAACTGCCCCAAGTATCAGAGGTGGTTTGCACAATGCTTCAGTGGAAGTCAGTTGATTTCTGACCTTTGAATAGTAATATCACATTTAGGCCCTAGGATTATTTTCAGGTGTTTTTCTTCAACTTCTTGTACTGCAGGTGGGAGGGATTTCATTTTTCTTCTTTTTATGTCTTTATACCTAATGAATCCTACAAAAAGTTAGCACTATATCTTTTAGACAACAATACAGACGGCTGACTAGGCCTAACCCTCTCAACCCCAAATTTCAAGTTATGAATATTGCAGCTAATTGTCATATTAATACACCATTTTTTTCACCAGACAATGAAGGAGTACCTAGCCTAGGCCTATAGCATTTCATTGCAATACTGGCTAGTCAAATTTTCCTGGTTGATCTATTGATCTTGGCCTATTTTTGTGGTAAAACACCTAAGTTTTTATAATGTAAGACTAAGAAAACCAAGACACACTGAACTTTCATTAAAAATGGCTCCAAGTTTCTCAATATGACAGCAGAGGTTCCAACTGTTTCTAGGGTTAGTAAGTCACGGTCAACACAACTTGGGGGTGAACTGGCTTGTTGGGGACAAACTGGTACAGTGTCAGTGGTAGTGGTAGTAAGGCGAAATGACCGTGAAACTCACTTTTATTGGAATGTGAACAACTGTGCCATAATTGCGACTTAGGCCTTGGCTTAAAAGTGTACATAGCCTAGTAATCACTGTTAGTGGTACCCTCTAGGCCTAGACCTAAATAGGGTTAGGCTACACTTGTGAGTACGGACTCTCGTTAGGCCATAACGTTAACTTAGTATTAAGTTAGGGAATAGTGGTCATGATCCCTAGTAGTAGGCTACTTTCCAAGTTCGGGCCTAGCCTAGGCCAGGCCAAGGCTATCCTAAATTGTGCCATATAAAGACCTTTATTTTTCCTCTTGTGAAACACTGTAAAACGCTAGCATCTTTTTAACGAAAATTTCTATGGACTGGCAATCTTACCTAGAATCTCGTTCTTGATCAAGGCCAGACTTTACCCTTTCTTCCTCGGCGATTTTGGCCTCAGAAGCCTTGACCATTTGTCTTCGCCTTTCCGCTATTGGCTCAGGTACAGTAGGAGGTAGCACTCGTACTCTAGCCCTCCCAACACCACTATGCACAACACTTGCACCAGCAACCCCAAAATTCGCTCCTACTGGGCTTCCAACAGGTTTCTTTTTAGGAGGAGGAGCAACGTTTTTCCGAGTCGGTATCTTCGACATCTTGTAAAGGCAATTTTCCTAACAGTTATCTTTACAAAAATCCGTTATCTACGTAGATTCCTCACTTGAAAAAATCCCATTATTATTCCACTACTGAGTCCTGTAGTCGGTGTTTTCAGCATAAATTAACACACGCCAAAGAGTAAGATCAGACACTTGAGGGACATCCATTCATCTCCCCCAATAGTCATCATGAAGACGCGCTTCAATTTAAGCAGCGAAAGAAAATCTCATGCAATATTTCAGTTTGACCATCAAAACACTGAAACAAAAAGTAGCAAAGCACTGTTACTTTTCAATGCACGTTTTTCTATATATTCAGATGCTACATTTTAGTGTTCTTATAGTATCTCCCTCATTTGCGAAAACGAAAGCCCAAGCTGACACTAAAGACTAATGAATTTGGACGCTTCCAGTCACTGAGAAACTTTTTTTCTAATGATAGAGACTGGTTCCATTCTTGTATAGGGGGTTTTAATTTCTCATTATGCTCTATCCGTGTGATTTTCTAGTACCGTAGTATTGTAGTAAATAGAAATTGGGCATGGTATCGGTGAAATGTGAAACTTTCGTAAGACACTCGCTGAAGTAAGAGCCTGTTTTGCAAATATTTTGGTTCATTTCACCAGGAAGTTGCTAGCAACTCCCCGCTTTTATTATGAGTGAAAGTAATTGACTCCAAACAGGACATTTCATGACTTAGTACTAGTGTACACAGTCATGCATCTAAAATTGCAAATGGCCATTTTACAACAGAGTGATATTTGATACGATTGTTAAGATAATTTCTGATTCCGTTAGAGGTGTGGTAGATTTTAGAAAAATTAGTCCAAATAACATATTTGCTTTTTCGTCGCGTTGCAGTTGCACCATCACGATATCTGTTCCATACACAGAGCAGGATATAATATCCTGCTCTATGGTTCCATATGCACAATGTTGCGGCTGTGCGCATGATCTGGACATATGTTACATACTTCCCATTGTATGTGTACAGCAGTTTTCTAATGTACTCGTTCTGCTATACGTACGTCGTACGTACCGTATGCAGACTTGTAAACATATATTTTGCCTATCCGGTCCGCATCCCGTAGGTAAACGTAACAACAGACGAGGGGGCGAGGACTCCAGATATTTTTACAACTGATCGCTTTATGGTGATGGTGATTTGATTATTCAGAAGTGCGTCATTGATAGTAACCCATTGTCATAGCTGTCCATTTCATGATCTGTGATAACTAATCAGTGATAGGCTAAGTTGAAGTTATGTAGGCTAGGCTGTAGCCTACGGTTAGGCAGTATTGCTTCAACCTACACTACAGTACAGTATATCAGTATTAGCCTAAGCTAGTATCCTTTTTCTAGGCTAGGCCCCGTCTGGAAAACATGTATGTTACGCCTAAGATCTTCGGCGCGCTTTAAAGACCTTATACGCCAGTTTCATGGCGTGATTTTCTTGTCTTTTACATACACACTGTACTTAAAACACAGTACAACAATTTGGCGTGGCGTAAAAGTTGAGAAAACAGGTGACTGGCGTAAAAACTCGGTGTAGCAGATACGAACATTCCAGACTGGAACTAATTTGGGCATTTGGAGGGAAATTTCTCTTTTTTGTAATTCCCCTTTTTGTACTTGAAAATGCAGAAACAATTATAGTGACATGACCTAACAAGGCCACTTTCGAATGTCGTGCATCGATACAGTCAACAAAACACGTCAAAACTGTCACAATCAGTGCGTCAACTTTTGATGCAGCACGCCCATAGCAAATTCCCTTGCAAATGCGCGTGAACCTGTTTAATATTTCAAGCACGCGCACGCTAAGATATGCAGCACAAATTGAACACACAAACTGCCTAGGCCTACCCTGAACCCGTACATACAGCTCTGTACAAAAATTGTAAACAGCGCCTGCTGGCCTTGTTAGGTTACTTCTGGTGTTAGGCTTGAGCTGGAAACGCTGAACTTGTCGTAATGGAATCTCTTAAAAGGAAAAATCTGTGGTAAAGATTTATAGCTCTCAAATAAAGTCAAGTCTGGCAAAAGATTTTCAGGTACAAACAGATTCACATTCTTTTGTCTTGTTTTACAAAAACTAAAACTTTCTTAGAGTGGCCTTATAAGGTAGTGCCATCATACGGAAATTTTTACTCCCTTCCTGGGAATTAGCCTAAACATTTTTTCCAGCTCTGCAAAACTCACATTGAGTCGTTCTCAAAATAACACAACCTTCATGTTCCATCACAGCGACTGTGACTGCCCCTCCACTCCAGATTGGAAGCTTAGTGTTCAACCACTGCAACTACGAATGCGCCACCACTTCAGATTGGGAGCTTCATGTTCCACCATAGTCATCAGTAAAGGTCCGTGTGTAGCCGGTCGCCAATAGCTCCCTATGTCACAGTCCTTACACCGACCCATTGAAAACATGGGGTCTTCAACCAGCACAGTGCTGGTCGAAATTGATTTAGCCTACTTCATATTGCAAAGTTAGGACCTAAAGTCTTAGTAAACTACCATAACTTTTCCTTTCCATGTCTTACACTTATATAACAGTTGTTTTTTATCACTTTAAACCTCTGAAAAGTTCCAGAAATTTGAAATAAAATCATCAACTTTGCCACTTCATCAAAATTTACTGTAGCATTCGAAATATTTGTTCACATCAGAATGCCATGTGCGTAACATTGTGACGTCATGCACATTTTGATTACTGTAGTTCCTTTAGCCTACTTACACATGGCAATTGCATCTGCAAACATTCATGACTGACGTAACGATGTAGCTTATTAGTATACTGATGTAAACAAAGTTCCATATAGTCGCACAGTAAATGTTATGGTGCGCAAAAGATGCTGATTTCATTTCACATTTTTGGCACTTTCCAGAAGTTCTCAGTGATTGAAAACAGCTGTAATACTCCTGTAAGATCTGGAAAAAAAAATTCATGGTAGTAAATTAAGATTTTACTCACAAAATTTGCAGTGAGAAGAAAGACAATTTCAACCATTACACAGACGGCGGACACCCCCCCCCCCCTCCATTTTCATACGTCGGTGTAAGGACTGTGTATAGTGAGCTGTAGGCGAACAATCACAGTCCTTTACTGAGGACTAGTTCAACCACTGCAACTAGTACTGCACCTCCATTTTTAAAAGGTTGCTAAAGGTGTTGTATTCTGCAGGTGCTCCAAAGTTTCTGGGCAGGCGAAACTGTCGTTTTTCTGTTCGCGCACTTTGGTAGTATCTAGTGAAATCCGTGCATGTTTCTTTTATCGATTTTAAGTTATTTCCCGAAGCAGTTGTGCTGTTACTTTAGTGCAAACAACAACTGGCTGCACATAGCCTATGTACGGTACTGGTATGGCATACCACAGTTCTCAGCATTATATATTCATATACATACATCAGGCCATACTGTGTAGTCCAGGGTGCTTTCCCAGTTCCATGCACTCCTATCTGAAGATCTTTGGCAAGGAGTTGGCATTTTCCTTATGTTTTCTATTGTTTTTCTTGGCGTAACTTCGGCATGGGCTTGACTTGGAATGCATTGTGGTGTATAATGTATGTAGGCCTATATGCTAAGAATGCCTGTGGTGTGCCATACCGGCCGCTTGTATTCCGCACGTATGCGGCACAGATGTTCTACATGTACGCGTAAGAATCGAGTCACCCACATGGTATCTGTAAGTGAACATGCTTTGTCGTTGACCACAACACCTAGCCTGATTTCGGCTTCAAATTGCATCCTTTTGAAAAAGTTTGGCAGGGTAAGAGTATTATTTGCAGGTGTATCATGTGGAAGAGAGTTTGTCATCATCATCGTCATCGTCATCGTCATCGTCGATGTTGTTGGCCTTAGGCCATTTCATCGCTCAATAAACCAGTCAGATGGGGAAGGATCCCGACACACATGCTCTGTAGTCTTAGAGCCCAGGAAAAAACTTCCAGTATGCATCTAATCTGGACTTAAAACAGTTCAGAGAAGGAGAGTTAGTACACTATATGCATAGTGTATGTATGTATATTATAATGCTGAGAAGGCCTGTGCGGCATACGTGTGGCATACGTAAGTGCGGCTATTCTTACCTGGTGATATGCATTGGTAGGCCTTTGCGGTGCTCTGAAAGGTTGGTAGACAGGTTTTCCTGTGCATTTTTTCATTCCCCACACATAAAAAAGTTTACAGTCTGGGGCTAGCTAACGTTAGTCTGAGTTATTTAGCTCTCACTGGTGCGCACTGGTACCCCATCGTGTTCACCCCCAACCAGTTGCCCTGGTCATTTCGCTCCCTTGCCAGTTTGCCCTAAAGTGGAAGTACTTTCGCCCCCTAGTACCTTCTAGCCTGCGGAGCAGACTCTGTGGCAGCCTTCCAAAAGATGGCGCTCTCTCAGAAATCATAATACACCCCTGTATATATTCAAGGGCTCAACCAATGTGGTTTTTCGCTGCTGATCTGATGTCTGATGTTTTTGTCACAACATCGGCTGATGTCTGATCCGATCCGATATTTTCGCTGTCAATGTTTTTACATAGTTTCACAGGGCAATCCAACATTCCTTATACCTGGTGAGCATGCCTATGCATGCACATCGGCTTTATGGAATTTGGAACATCGGCCGACGTCCGATCCTTATGACCACAATCATTCAGCTGGGAAAGGAGGAACTACGCCCAAATAAAATAAGCACGGCTTACTTGTGTTTCCCTCCTAGACCCATATATTATATTCCCACAAATTGTTTATGCATTATATATTATATTTACTTGATACGTTTGCTACGGTAGGCTATAAGGCCATGTGTTTACGTGTACATCGTACAAAATAGCATTGCAATTCACAGACAACTCTCTGAAAAAAGATGCAAACTTGCAAAGGACGCTCGATCATTGCGTATAATTCCAATAATCCATAATTCCTATGCAGTTCGAATTACGACACAACACTGACACTGTCCTGTTTAATCTAGCCATGGATGCATACGTACGGGATTTTTACTGTGAAATATGAAGTAGCTAACGTTCACTTACAGTCATTCAAAATGACATTGGCCTTGTGCTTTGCATGTACATGTTACGTGTGCCGGCTGCATGTACGGTATGCTGTATGTAGTACAAGTCTGGGCCTGTCTTTGCAGTAAATTCTTGCATAGATAATTACCACAAGGATCGCACGTTAACTTTCACTCAGAAACTGTACTGTGTGACACAAGTACACAAACTCAGTGGGGAAATTCCATTGACTGAACTACGTGCTTGTGAGAGTTTTACACACAAAACTTGCATTGAACGTGTCGCAAGTTTTGATTGCCTGGTTAAACATTGAGCCAATCAGGATGTTTTTTACTAATGATGTGGCCACGTCTAAGCCCTTGTTGTTCTTCTTAGAAGTATTTTCGACTCACAGAACATCGGCAAACATCAGCAAGTGCAATTTGCCATATTTCGCCGATCCGATGTTGTACCGATAGTCCTAAACATCGGCCCGATTCGATATCTTATCCAATTATCGGTTAACCCCTAATGTATTCTATGCAGAGTCTGCAAACTTTTGTCCAGTTTTCATTTACACGAATCTCCAAAATGCGGGATAGATTATTATTCATAAGAAGGTCACATGGTGTTCACGGTACTGACTATTCATGTCTATCAACGGCCTGAGACGATGCACATATATGAATACTCCTGAATATACGGGTGACATCTTAAAAAGGTGCGTAATTATCATGTATGGGCTAAAAATGGAGCTAATCCTTGCAATGAAAAGTCAAGCCTAACGTTAGGCATAGGATCTTGTCCCAGATCTTTCCAGTTTGTACAAACTGGCCTGTATATAGGGCCCTTGCATGGACAAGACGACAATGTTCCTTGCTAGCTGCAGCTAAGCCAGTAACTATATACAGTAATAGCCGTACTGCACTGCATAGTGGGTATGCAAGTGAAAAGAGTTGTCTGCTGTAGCAAAACAACTGGTCGCTCATGTTGACTCCACCCCTTACCAACGCTGATGACATATGCATTAATTATCATGAAGTTATTTTTGTCTCAGAAATGAGATTGGCTAGAAAGTTGGCAGGCTATTGTATTGTATTAAACTTCATCTGTATACTGTACATTAACATTAGGGGTAAGCAAATATTAAGAATTGTAGTTGTAGCTGATAAAACTCAACAATAGCCTGCTTACAGCAGACTCAGTACCTACCCCTCGATTTTACTAACACTAGTTGTAAAAACACTTTCAAATGCAGTGGATATTGTTTCTCGAAACAGGGGTGAACAAGATGGGAAGAAGGCGCTGAAACATGCGTAGTTGTGATGAAAAGAGGGCCTTGAAACGTGGGTACAGCGATTTGCTGCACAGAAATTGATATAAAACAGAACATAACATAACGTAATTGGTTAAAGGGCAAAGGAGGGCTAAGGCCTCATAATATGCCCTGAAGTCCAATAAACCTTAACTGAAAACGAACAAGCAACCAACACCAAATGAGTGAATTAGATTCTACCACAGTCATGGAAAACTTGTCAGTGTTAACCTTAAAGCAGTGCACTGATGTGGAGTGTTAACCTTAAAGCAGTGCACTGATGTGGAGTTAACTACCCACTCTGGCAGACTATTCCACTGGTTGACAACTCTATGAAAGAAGCTGAACTTCCTAATGTCAAGCCTTGCAAAACACTTTACTACAGTAGCTTCTTACAATGGACTCGAACCCAAGAATTACTTTCCTGTAAATAACTACAAGATAACAAAGGATTCCTTTCAGAGAGAAATTTGTACACCTGGAGCATGTCCCCTTCTAATCCTTCCTAACTCCAGGGTGATAAGCCCAAGATGTTTCAGTCTAACATGATAAGGTAAATGTCTAACCTCAGGTATAAGGGAAGTGGCTCTCCTCTGAACTTGCTCTAAAAGAAGCTTGTCCTTTTTATAGAAGGGACTCCACGCTTGGGCTGCATAGTCGAGTTGGGTTCTTACCAACTGCTTATACAGATTTAGTACAATTTCTTTACTAAAACTATTGAAATTCCTCTTGATCAATCTATGTACCCCATTTGCCCTAGCAGCAGCTGCACACTGTCTAGATGGCTTCAAATCACCTGTAATAACTATACCCAGATCTTTCTAAAAAAGACATCACTCAAAATGCTACCATTCATGTTATAATCATAGCTGAAATTTTTAGGACCAAAGTGAAGGACTTTGCACTTATCTGTATTAAAAGACACTTGCCAAGTCTGAGACCATGAAAATAATCTATCCAAGTTTTTTTGCAGCAATGAGGCATCATCCTTATCACTAACCTTCCTATAGAGCTTATTGTCATCGGCAAACTTACTTTTACTAGACGTGAGAGAGCTATCAATATCATTGATGAAAGTTTAGAAAAGAAGTGGGCCAGGAACAGAACCCTTTGGAGCTCTACTTGTGACTTCTTTCCAAGAAGAGAAATTATCATTAACAACAACTCTCTGAGATCTACCATTGAGCCATGTATTTATCTAGTCAGCACAATTGCCCTTTATGCCTAACCTACACAGTTTAACCACAAGTCTACTTAATGGAACTTAATCAAAGGTTTTGTGAAAATCAAGGTAGATGACATCAACAATGTGACCAGAATCAGAATCCCCACCTTTCCAGAAGAAGGAGGGGAAAATCCCCCCCCCCCCCCTTTTCATTTCCATAAAAATTTAAAAAATTGTCAATATCTTCGTTTCTTACTTTAGAACAGGACACTTTTGTAGCAATGTTTGAACTTACGTAAATAAATGGCCTGTAAAACCCTTTAAATTGCACCTTATACAGGCCTTGAAGCAAGCTATTGTCTTCCTGAACCCACTTGTAACATTGGCCAAGGACAGTACCAATTTGGACTCAGGGTTTAGCACTAATAAATACCCCCCCCCCCCTTTTTTGAGTTTCTGGCGGAATCCCTGAGGTTGATTCTAGTATTAGCTTTCTTACTCTACCGGGCTCTTTAATGAGATCATCTCATTAAGCAAACCACCCTTGTAAAATTCCACAAAAATTGCAAGATTTACAGCAAAAGTAAGGCAGTTGCAATGCTTCCTAGTCTTTAGTTTACCTTTTATATTTATGATAAAACAGAAGGTGATAGATAGTAATTTGCTGCTCCTAAACAATACCTGTTGTGGACAGAAAAGCAAAAGAACAGCTGGGTTTTAACTTTGAACTATAATTCCTGCTTGTGATTTTTATTTTACCTTTTCCACAGTAATACTTGACTGCTTTTCTTGTGGAAAACGTTAAAAGGTATTTTCTGTTGGAACAGACTAGTGATGGAAGGTAACTTGCATGTTCTCATTTTTCATCTTCAGCTGATGTGAAGTTTATGAAATTCAAGTGTAATACACTATTCAAGTCAACATGCCTGTTCAAGTATACAATGTGCCCATCATTCAACCTGATTTAAGGAGAGAGGAGACAATTCATCAGATTGCTGATGCTCTGGAATATCTAGAGAAAGTTGCAGACGATGTCTTCAGCAGGATTGAAAAAAGAGTAAAGGAGGAGCAAGCAAAGTTAACAGATGTCAATAAACGTTTAGAAATTGCTCAAGCTAAAGTGAACAAAATTAAGAACAGCAAGAAGGCAATTAAAGTATTCTCCAGCAGCAAGTATCCAGCCCCAGAGGAAAAAGGCTCATATGTTTCAGTGTTCGAGGAATCGACAGAATTGACGAGTGTCCAACGACCCTCACGAAAGCTGCACAGCAAGCACTCAAACCTAGACGGTAGGGCCCTGAAAGAAAAGTTACAGTTTTACAATGTGCAGCTGAATGTGTCAAAGAAAGACAAGGATGGAGGAAATACTCATGAGGGTCTTGGAGGGCTCCCAAAAAATGTCAGCTCTGTCTCAAATTTGCTTCTCTTCAACACATCAGAAAATCCGTAAGTCAGAGTTTAAAGTTTTGTTTGCAAAATTTGCCTTCGTAGAACTTACAAAAAGAGATAAAGAAGGTGCTCAGTAAACAGTCTGTACAGATGTTGAAGAAGACAGGAATATTCAGTTTCTCTAGTTAATTGGATTTCTAAGGTCAATTTCATCCTGAATAATTACTTTTATTGTGACAACCAGAATAAATAGATTGAACATTTTTGGGTTCCTTTCTGTTTGGCTGCCATTCTTCACTTTGGACTTTGCTGCAATTTAACCTCTAATCTGATAGAAATTACTCCTTCCTTCTCAGCACTTTTCCTCACTGTCAGTGCATGCAGGTAATATAATATGGGAAATTTGCATGTCATGGCATAAATCTATTTACGATAGAACTTCTAAATTATCCATTTTAAAAATCATGTGATATTGTAGACTTGGTAGTTAAATTAGTAATTCTTGCTTTGAAACAAGACCAGCATGAATGGTAGGACACAAAGCATCTCAATAAAGTTACTGTCATTGTCCTTTTGGAATTGTTCTTTCATCATTCTTGCTTATCTTATTTTCCTTTATCAATGTTGTTTTGCATATTTATTATTTTTTCCTTAAGATACAAGAAATATGTCATGATTGATCCCCTTGGGGCTGTAACTAAAACCAGAAAGGCTCTTGAGGACGAACATGAGGAGGAGATGGGTGCAGCACCAGAATCCATCATGCAGCGGGAGCAGCTTGACAGGCTTACAGCAGACAATTACTTCTACGTCCCTGACTTGGGGGAGGTGCCTGAAATTGATGTCCCAAGTTATCTGCCAGACTTGCCAGGTTTGATATCCATCTTTGTTTTTTTCATGCTCAAAAAGGAAAGAAGCTTTGTACAAAATTTGGAAGATACATCAAAGGCATTGTTTATATTTTGTATTAGAAATAGATAAAAACATAGCCTCTCATAATTAAAAGGTGCTTTTTAAGATTGACTATCAAAATTTTGTCTTCATTTTCCTTGTCATTGCTGAAAGCAAGCATTTTTTACCAATCACAAATGGTGTTTATTATTACAAATTGCTTTCTTCAGCAAAGTTTTGAAAGTTCTAAAACTCTTTCCAACTGTTTCATGAGTTTCTTGCAGCCAGCCTCAGTATGCATGATAATATTGGTATGGGGATATTTGGCCAGGCTTTTATGAGAAAGGTAGTACTGTCAGTATTGCATGATGTCTCAGATGAAGTGCCTTTTTAACCTTTCAGAGATGTGGAGAGCAGAAATATAATCCTTATTTTGTTGGCAGAAAATCAGGCTTTTGTTTCATTTCATTGTTTTATAGGTGTTGCTGATGATCTGATGTATAGTGCTGACCTAGGTCCTTCTATAGCACCATCTTTGCCCGGCAGTCAGGTGCCAGAGCTTCCTAGCGTAGCTAATGAACCAGCAGCAATAGAAGCACCACCTTCATCCAGTCTTCCTGCCCTGCCTGCTCCTGAGACAAGCAGTGGACCACCAGGAGGAGCCCCACCACCTCCACCACCTCCTCCTCCACCACCTCCCCCACCACCAGGTGATGGTGGTGCTGGACCACCTTCTGCCCCTCCTCCAGCACCATCTGGTGTTGCCCCAGTGGTTGCAAACCCAGATGCTGGCAGGGCTAGCCTTCTGGAATCCATTAGGGCTGCAGGCGGGGCTGAGAAAGCCAAGCTGAAGAGTGCGAAAGATCGTAAATTAGCTAAGAAGCAAAAGCAAGAGAAAGCTCCCGTTGCCAAAGGGGGTGGGGACCTCATGTCTGACCTCTTCTCCAAACTTGCCATGAGGAGGAAGGGAATATCAGGCACCAAAGGACAAGGTGGTAGTGGCAGTGCCACAGATGGTGGCAATCAGGGTGGAGAAAACAAAGAATCTGCCATGGACAAACTCTCCTCGATGATTCCAACAGTGGCATCCTCTGGCCAAACAAGTCATGATGGAGGAGACGATGACTGGGAGTAAACCATCAGTATCATAGTCAGTGTTTGCATTGAGATGCAAAATGGGTAAAACTCTGTCAACAAATGAAAAAATCTCTCTTGAAAATATTTTGTTAGTACGAATGTCCCACATTCATCAGGTAGTCTAAATCAGTGAGTTATTTAGGCGGGATACCTCATCTCCTTCATACTTTGGGAGGGAGGAATCCCCATTAATTTTATTGTGTGGTGCAACCACTGAAACGACTAATGCAGACAGTGCTCATATGGTGCACTTTGAATGACAGACAGTTCAGCTAGTTTGGATGCCAAACAAATATACAAGAATCAAATTTGCTTAAAATCTGTATTGAAGTGGTATTGCCCAAAAACAGTTGAGTAGTACCTTAAAAATTAGGATAAGAGGGAGGGAGTCTTCATTTTATCTCAAATCATATATTGTTTAAAATTCATTGAACAACATTTATCTCAGAATTAGCCCATTTACAATTTCGAAGAGTGTATCCAGCAAGTTGGCAGATTAAGATCAGTTTTAAAGTTATGGTGACGTGCCACCAAAAAGAGCTGTTTTCGCTTGGCAGTTAAAGAATGAAATCCCTAATGGGAGATCCGTTGGAAATGTCTCAATATCTTTTACCATTCTCAAGATACACCTCTTTAAAGTTTGATGGTTTCTGAAGTAACTCATTGCCTATGCAAAAATAATGATGTGGAGTGTTGCAGGGTGTTAAGATTTCTTTTGTTAACCCTTTATAAATTATCTCTTAATTACTGATCAGATAGTTTACAGTTTGGTGAGTGATATCAATATTTTTCAAGGAAACAATTTTAACTTCCATAATAAATTCCTAACGGGGTAAAAATGCTACAGTCGTCCTTGAAACAAAGGCTAACATTAGCCATATTTGGTGTGTCCATCTTTTGAGATCACAAATTTGCTTATTAAGCTCATGTTTATTCATGATACTAGTGTGGAATAGAAATTGCCCTGTAAAATGGTAAATATTTGATAGAGTTTGATGGGAATTGCGGCTATTTTCTGGATTTTTAATGCTTTTTACACCAAATATCCAACTATGTAATTTTCATATCACCAGACCTTTTTAAGTAATGTATGTGGCTATTGAAGTTAAATAATGGGTGCACTTCTTGTCATTTCACACTTTCTGAAGTTTCCCCGTTACATCAAATATTTTGTGGTAAAGTCAGTCTAAGCAAGACCACTAAGAGAAGAAATAATCCAATCATATCATGTCCCTGCATACCACCATTAATGATTAAGAGCTGTTTGCACAGATTTATTTTTGATAAGTAGGTACATTTTTTTGTGTCATTAGCACCTCCTCTTCAAAAAACATGCAGAAAACAGTGAGGGGATCAAGTAATTTGTGGTGAAAGTGATTTTGAAGGAACATAGATATGATAGTTATCTGTGCACGGAAACATAAGTTCAGAGGTAAACCAAAGTTGCTTCAGACTTAAGTGATTTAGCAAGATCTTTACATACCTCATTTTAACACGATATTTGAAGTATTCTAACATGTAGGCAACACAAAGATTGGCTTTGCTTTTCTGTTAATCCCCAAGCCTGAAGTCTCAACAAAAAGTTTCGTTTGTCATGAAGAAAGAATGTATTCAATCCCCCCCCCCCCTTCCCCTCCTAGATATAAATTGCAAGCAATTGTTACTGACACACATAATCAAAAGACAAATTTATGTCAGTAGTGCTGTCATGCATAACTGACAATTCTATACGGAACCTGTATATCAAGCATTTGAACATAAGAAAGTTTGTCGCAATGTTTCAAACAGACTTAAGAATCATGTTTAGTGAGGCGTGGTATGTTGTGAAGAGTATTTTGTCTAACTCTTTACTACTATGTTGATTTGAAACATTCAGTCAGGTATGTCTGTCAGTGAGGCGTCGTCAGCTTGGAGAGGGACCATAAGGTAGAGAAAATACTTCTTTTGTTATGCTAAAGAAATCTTCAGCAGAGCTAACACATTCCAAAGTTAAGACAGATTTGTGTACACCTGCTTCATTTGGTGTGCTTGTGAAACTAGAGATGTTATCGTATGAGTCATTCCCCGTTTATTTTCCCGTTCCAAAAGATGAATGACGTCTGTCTTTTCAGCCTTCCTTAAAGTTTTCTTTGAGTGGTTGCTTTAATCTCAGAAATGTTCAATGTTTTGCTTACAAGAATCCTTAAAAACAGGTGATGTCTTTTTTGTAAACAAACAAGAAAAGTGCAAGTCCCTTACAAGGTTGCCATCCTCTGCTAGTTCCTGTCTTGAGAAACTTTATTGTCTTATTTTGGATAAGGTAAAAGCTTAGTTTAAAAAAAGTAATGGTATCATCTTGAGGGATAAGTAACCCATTCCTCATTCTCCGAGAAAAAGTTCCAGCCACAGTATTGGATAGTGAGCTGAAACTATTAAATAAGTCTGCCCTCGTTTTGTTTTCACCTAAATTTCTAACTCATATCCTCAGGTAACTATCACTTCAGAAGGCCATAGTTTGTGTCAAAACATTCTGTTAACCAGGAAATTATGTAGCATAAATTTCCATAATTGGGCCGAGCGAAAATATGACATTGTATTTTGGTATTGCATGTTTTATTATTGTTGTTTTAATAGAATATTATTACTTGCCTTTCTGAATCAAGGAAATAGTATGTTTCATTGTATGTTTTGTTTCTGATATGTTGATCAGTGAAACTCTGTGAAAGTCAAATTCAGTTGAAAGGGTAAAGAAGTTCACGGTTAGATGTAACCCTTCGCTAAAAATGGTGTAAATGTGTACGGTCCAAAGGCAGTGTATGAGAGATAATGCAAAGAGAACTATATTGAAATTGCTATATTTTATGCCAAAAAGGCAAATATACAGTCCTGGTGTAATTTGACTTGTGTTTTGAGAGTTGGTCTTTCCTTTCCCTATTTGTTTTTTGTTTCATTGATAGCGCCAAACCGTGACGATGTAGTGTCATGGAGCCTCGTCTGGAGAGGCTTCACCATGACATGATTTCTCAAGTGGGGTTCGCTGGGCTGAGTTTTTCTTAACATTTTTAGGGCTAATGTACTGCGATACTATCAGAGCCACACTACGCCTAGCACATATCATAGCAAGAAATTTTAGGCGAAAGATATCATCGGGAAATCCGGAGTGACACTTCACAGACCTTGTCAGAAGGGAGATTTTTATGTTTAAAAAGTTAAGACTGCTATCCGAAAGTGTGGTGAATCAGAGAAAGTTGTTGCTAAGTTAACTTACTCCGTGGTCGGACTTAGCATTACTTTTACGTTTTACAAGCTTTGTTTTTTTTTCTTTGCCAGGGAATTGAATGTTGTCATGTTATGATAAGCGATTCATGTTACGGGTATGGTTTGATATCCATGATTAGTAGGTCATCGCTATTCGTTTTAGTCATAATTGAAGGTATTACTTGTAGGTAACAGTTGCTAAGGCGCCGGTCTGGGGTTTAACAAAAAGGGAGACACGACTTGTGTGGGCGAAGCCCAAACCTCCCAGCGGAAAAGGGATCAAGCCTCGACCAGATAAGGGGGGTTGCCCTGCAAAATTTGAAATTAACCATACTTGACAGGATTTCACGCCATTTGGTTGGCAATCAAGATAAGTAGCCCATGACAAAAGAACATTGTTACGGCATCATGTGTCGTTATGCAGTGTGACCACTGCAATTTTGGAGAAGGGCATCATGAAAAACATCGTGTATCTGTCAAAATGGCCATAGAAGGGTTTCCTGGGGGTCATCTGGCAGTCAAGATACGAAGAACACAAAAAGCTTTTTTTTTTGTGGACTCGTGCGTTATTATGCAGATTACTCGTCATTCCGCAATCAAACTACAGGCACAGTTGTGGTCATATATGTGTGAAAATGACCAACACACGGAAGGTGTATGGTCCCCCAGGAAAATAAAAGATAAACACTGCCAGATGTGATTTCCATGGATCTAGCATTCACAATAAATACGCAAACAAATACTTTACAACTAGCGTGGATCCAGAGGAGGCCTCTTTTCCAGTCCCCCCCCCCCCCCGCCATTTTTTTCTTTGAGACGATTTCAAAGCTGAACCACAAAGTTTCATTTATAGTTGTCTTTATTGTCAGTTGCCAGGAAATTGCATCTAACAGTGCTATAAATTTCAAATTTTCCTCGGGAGAACTCCCAGACCCTCTTGTGTTGCCCATGTTAAAGGTAAAGGTCTAGATGGCCTAAATGATCATTAATAGCTAGCCTGTTCGGCCAACTTACTGGGGGTAGTAAGTAACCCTATATTGTAATGCACAATTCCATACGAAATGACAGACGTGTGGATTTGCCAGACGGGGTCAAGCTCCCCAACGGAGGCCAGCAACCCGGAGCTCTGACAAAGGTGACGAGTTGCCCGAAGAATCGTGAGAGCAAATTTTTTTCGGCTCGCTTTTGGGACTTTATTGAAGAAAATTTCGGGTTTGTTGGGGAAAGTTTGAAACTGGGGGAAAATTGTGGGTTTTTACCAATGAAAAGTTTGAATCTGCGTTCCTTGAGAGGTAAAACATGAAAACTGTCGGAGCGACTGTTCGCCGTCGGGGATTACATGCTAATCGTACCCATCTTCAAGGCTCCCCTACGAAATTGGAAAACCATTCCCCGACGGGGCCGTGCCCCCCCCCCTTCCCCCAACTCGCGCCACCACTGCAAAATGCTTATTTGTATACTCAGCAGTGGAGACCGAGGCATGTTCAATTTGAACACTTTGAGGTGATTCGGTTGAAGATGATATTTTCGAGATTCATTCATCCTCAACACCTTTGTAATGCAAGAATGTGTAATTTCATGACCACATTTCAAAATATCACTGACAAACACCCTTTACAAATTTGGCAGTGTGAATGTAACCATCATCAATTCCATTGTAAGGACAGGTTGAAACATGGCGTGGAGTTAGTTGTAACGTTTTTTTTTTATTTCTCAAAGACAGCAAAGAATTTGGCTAAAGTAAATTTACTACTAGAATATTTCATTTGATATTCTAACACGTGAAAACGTTTCACCTAATATTCGCTTTTAAAAAACACTAAATTTGGGGGCACTTTGTTGTAACCACTTCAGACCACCAGCACACAGTTGCAAAATATGCACAGTGTAGGTGCAATTGGCTCGCATTTTTCACGTGTCTTATTCAAAGTCCAGATACCAGTGTCGAAACAGACCTATGTGAACTCTCATTCGCTTTTATCCTTCAATATGACTTCAAAGGTAGTGAAACTGTGAAATAACCTATCCCTGTTACCAGTCCCACCCGATATCCCATGCTAGTAAACATGAATGGTAGATGCCAGGAATCAAGTATAACCGTAGTTAATTTCATTTTTCCTTTTTCTGGGGAAGGGCTTCCGACTCCCCCTTCCCCTCCCCCCTCCCCCTCCCTGCCTTGACAAGTTTGCCGGATACTCTTGCTGAATAGCATCACTGCGGGTCACACTTCATAATCATGCTATTCCACAAAATCATTCTTTGTAGGCCCGTACTTTACCACTTATCTCGATTCCTAGATGCCAGGAAATCGGATCTCACAGTGTTTTGTTTAAGAAAAAAAGGGTCCAGAATACCCCTTAACCCCCCCCCCCCCTCCGTGTCTGGACCATTGTATCTGTAAGACGAGTCAAAATTTAAGTTAATTTTCACATTTTCAAGCTCTTTTCAGCAAAGAAGAGCAAGTTACAATTTTATCTTTACCAGAAAATGAAGTTGTTTTGATAATCATTTATTCACTTAATTACCATTTTATCGACTTTTAATGTTAATATCAAGCTAATTGTGTATGGTGTTACTGGCTAGGCTGCGATGTATTGCATTGGACCTAATCCTATCCTAACGATGCATTAGGCAATTATTGCTACCAGCTTAGGCCTAGGCCTATGCATATATATAGCCTAACCTAAGGCTAAGTTAAGGCTTACCTTGCAAGTTACGGTACTTTGCTGTCAGTTGTATGTTTATATCTTAGCCTAAGCAATACCCAATCTATTTTTACTAGCCAACATTCCTAACCATTTCAATCAACTTATCTCTCTCGTCGATATTCTGGAACGCTCGTACTTTAGTTACAAACAAGCATTTACTACATGTATAGGTCTAAATCATTATTGCTTTCTGCTAGTCTTAATGCATAATGTTACTTGTTGCATGTACGGTCGCGAACTTTCATACGTTTCGCGGGTTCACTGTACTACTTTTGCTACGTTTCTTCTTTAGCTAGCTGAGCGCGCCATAGGTGTACACATTCGTGCGTACATAACGAGGAAATCTCTCTGTGACGTAATGCTGAGTAAGGCAACACGTATATGTATACGTCACAGAGGATTCCCCTCTTCAAGTTTGTTTACATTGTGCGTCCAGACGCAGTAATTTTTGTTAGTCATTGAATATTTGAATTATTTTCATGTTTTGAACTGAGTTGCGTAAAATGAGAAGAGAGAGGATTCGGAGACTGGGTGCCGAAGGAAACGGACGTCCGTGTGGTGTGATTGAGATCGAGTGCGAGTGATTATTAATGCTGAGAGCTAAGTGATTTCACAATTTACTGTCATTTTATTATCTTCATTGATTGCCTTACTTAATGATTGATTCCTGTTTTTGTTGAAATATCTAGGCTTGAATCAAATTGTAAGGGTCGGGCATGGGATATTAAATTGGAAATCTGTTTAAATAGCCTAGATCATCTGTCATTATTTTGGTCCCCTTTGAATCTCCATATTCTAAGGCAGGACGTTCCAGCTCTTTGCCAGTTCAACCAGCCCTCTCTTTTAAGTAAAAAATATCCCTCCATCTCATTTTTTTACATATCGGCATACGATCAGTAGCCTGTTGGTAAGTCTATTCCGAAACTGAAGTGGCCGCGCTGCATAGCACTGGTGAACGAAAATGTTTGCTTATCTATTTATCTTGATTGCCAAATATCAGGAAATCGAATCTAACGGTGTCTAATTTCAAAATATCCCCCATAACTCTTCTCAATCGAGGCTTCACACATTGGGGCTCTTGGGTTTGAACTTTGTCCTCACAAAGTTGGCCCCCTGTTGTAAAATCTAGACCCGTCCTTCTTCAGGGTATAGCTCTTATTTTACCAGATGGGGACATTTGATATTATGCTACTCATCTTTCAAAAATCGGGTTTTTCCTTGGCTGTCCCCAATTGCTGCATTATGGAATTTTCTCTGTAACTTTACCGTTTTTAGAGGGAGGGGAAATTAGAAAAAATGATTAGGAGTCTAAATCCCCAGCCACCCCGTAGGAAGGCGACTGACTGGATTCTTGCAAGCAGTGACTGTGCGAAATGGCAGTCGCTGGAGGCAGGGACCTTGGGTTACCTACTAAGCTAAGGTATACCCCAGCTGGAGGCATGCTCCTTCCACATGAAAGTTTTTTTCAAAGTTTCATGAAATCCGTTCATTTGGGGGTATTTCCACTGGCGTATTTAGGGGGGCCATTGGGCCATGCCCCCCCCTCACCGATGCCAAAAAAAATAAAAAAATATATAAATATTTTATAGTTCTTGGGCAGTCTCATTTTGGCCCCCCAATATCCAACATTTACAGTGTCGTTTTACCCATTTTTGCTCTCAAGAGGACGATTTCTCTTATAAAAACACAAAATTTTCGGCGCGCTACGCGCGCAGAAGAGCTAATCCAGTTTCTTCTTTGGTTCCACTCTACATTGCTAGATAGCGCAAGTCCTTCCCACCTCACAAAGTAACATGTAGGAAAAGTACACAGTTTATGTAGAGGTCGGAAATTTCCTCCCATCGCAAAGGCTAGTAACTGCTCTTTTGTGTGTGTCATGCGGCACGGTCAGTTGGTGAAGGACTCACGGAGCAATGCTTGGCTATTTGATCGGATAGTCAAGGTAGTTTCGATACAATGCATATTTTATCTCTTATACGGTCTAAAACCCCTAAAGATTTTCCTTTTTTTTTTTTTTTTGTTCTCCATGATTACATGTGTTGCTTTTTTTTGTGAAACCTACCAAAAAATTTTTGCGCGCTTCGCGCGCTTTGCAAGTTTACATTTTAGATTCCGGGAAAAACATTTAATCAACGCCGAATTATGCTTCTCTAGCATATACAAATTTTATGCAATATGTGGCCCGAATGAAATGGTCTAGTACACAGGGTTTTTTTCAAATCCCACCTCACCTATACCCAACAGCACTGGGGCTAGAGGGGCCTCGGGTCGCAGGCCTCCCGTCGGGCAAATCTTGGCGTTACCTGTACTCAATAATAATAATAGACTCTGGCTGTGGAAAATCTCCGTTCCAATCAATCCACTGAAATCCATAGGGATAACTCCACTCTGGATAATTTTGAATAAAGTCGGATAAATTGTGACAAACTTAATGTGTTTTAGAACAAATTGAAATCAACCTTTAAAAATTTTTCACAACAATTGCACATCTTGATGGCTGCTATCAAGCCTGAAAAGTGCCATTTCCGACGATCTGGGATGCATTCAAAGCTCAAATTTTCTTGGTACGCTACGCGCCAACCTTTGGTGGCGCTCCGCTCAGATATTACCGCTGACTATATATCCGGAAGTCAGAACACTTTACCTATTTCTAGACTTTTTCCAATAGGCCTGTTTTTTAGGAAAGACATCAGACAGTTGTCTTAGTATCACGTTGAAAAGCCTGGGAAGGGCAATTTCCAGTGATCTGGGGGTATTTTTTGCCAAAATTTTCTACGCTCCGCGCCAACTGATGGTGGCTCTCCGCTTAGATATTGCCGCTGACTATATATCCCACTTTCAAAGACGGATCGCCGCCCATGGTGGTCATAAAGAACATCCATATCTAACGAGGAGTTATGTGATTTTTTTTTTTTTTTTTTTTTTTTTTTTTGTTAAATATGTGTCATTATACAAAATGTCAGTACACGAAATGCCAATTTAGAGATATTTTCAGCGCAGGTCAAACGGCCCGGAGATGCAATCTCCAGCCATCTGAGAGCCTTGGGGAGCCAAAAATTTTCTTGTACGCTCCGCGCCAACCTGTGGTGGCGCTCCGCTTAGATAGTAAATCGTGCTCCATGCCCCCCCCCCCCCCCCCGTCACCGAATTCCTAGCTACGCCACTGGGTATTTCATACCAGGCGAGAAACACCCAGCCGACTTTTCCTGCAAGAATCAAGATAAAATAAACTCACCGTGCGAATGGAGAGGTTGTTGCTGAAGTGACTTGGGAAAGGGGGACTTCTTCTTCTTTCGGATCACGGTGACACATCCAAAGGACATTACTACACCGCACATGCGTCAGGGGTGCCCTAATTTGCCCTAATAAAATTGGTAATATATTGAACAGGATCTCTATGACTATTTCTAAACCATCAATCAAAGCAGCAGGAAGGTTATTCCAATCTTTCAGAGTACTAGGAAGAAAATTAAATTTATAACAATTAGACCGAGAGTAGAGTTGACAAAAATGGAGGTTGTGCATCCCACGAGTTTTCCGAGTTGGATGACTGAGTTTGTTCATGGGAATATTAGCCTTACCAAAAAAACCTTTCGAGAAGAGAATAAGTCTGTTTTGCTTGCGACGATCAGCTAGCGTGGGGAGATCAAGGTCCTTCAAAATAGATGTCATCGACCCTGGCTCGCGAGAAAATTCGGAGCTTACAAAACGAGCCGATCTCCTCTGGATGCTCTCTAGCTTATCTTGTAAATAAGACTGATGTGGGTCCCATACGCAACTAGCATACTCCAAAACAGGCCGAAGGAGACCCTTGTAGGCAGCTAACTTCACATCGCGAGAGCAAAATGATAAATTTCTATAAATTATGCCCAAAATCTTATTACCCTTATTGCAGATAGATTGAATGTGCTTATCCCAGTTTAAGTCGTTAGAAATCGTGACACCTAGGTACTTTATCGAGTCAACCTTAACTAACTTCACATCGTTCAAGACATAATCGAAGTTGACCGGATTTTTTTTTCTAGCGAAAGTAATGATGTTGCACTTAGAGGGCTGGAATCTCATGCCCCAAGTCTTGGCCCAAAGACCTAGATTATGTATGTCTTTCTGGAGCAAACAACAATCATTAACATTCTCTATGACCCGATAACAGACACAGTCATCAGCAAAAAGTCTAATATTAGAGGAGGCAGCATTTACAATGTCATTAATATGAACAAGGAAAAGAATGGGTCCTAGGACAGATCCTTGAGGAACACCAGAGACAACATCATCAAAAGGGGACCGAGTACCATTAACTACAACAGCTTGCTTACGATCAGAGAGAAAGTCGTCGACCCACCGAAGAACCTGTTTGGAAACACCAAGGCTAAACAGTTTGGTTTTTAGCAGTTCATGAGGCACGGTGTCAAAGGCCTTTTCAAAGTCCAAGATGAAGACATCAACCTGCTTTTGTGAGTCCAGGGCCGAAGCCCAGTCTTCGACGACTGATACTAGTTGGGTATCACAACTATGCGACTTTCTAAAAGCATGCTGCTTTGTTGAAAGTGTATTGTTTGCCTCAAAGAAGTCCATCAAGTTGGAACTTATAACATGCTCTAACAATTTACAGCAAATACAAGTGAGTGAAACAGGCCGGTAATTACTAGGGAGAGAACTGTCATTTTTTTTTGTAAACAGGGCAGACGTTTGCCATCTTCCAATCAGCCGGTATCCTTCCGCTTGTAAGGGATTGCTGATACAAGTGACTTAACATAGGAGCAAAGTCAGAGGCAATTTCACTAAGGACCCAAGGATGAATGTTATCAGGTCCAACGGCTTTGTTTTTATTCAAGCCCTTTAACAATTTTTCAACTCCATGAGTAGATATGGTAATATCAGCCATTCTGCTACAAGCTGGTCTGCAGAAAGGGATAACACTAAACAAAGTCTTGGTAAATACACTTGTGAACTGAGCATTGAAAGCACAGGCCTTATCCAGATCAGTAATAGCTAATTTGCTATTCGTCTTGAGAGGGGGGATGCCATGTTTATCCTTTTTTTGGCCATTTATGTACCTCCAGAAAGGTTTAGTGTCATGTTTTATATCACCAATCATACCATTAACATAATTTGTATGGGAGATATGGACCTCTCTTTTGATTCTAGACCGCAATTCAGCCCATTTGTCATGCATCTTGGTATTGTTAGTTTTTTTGAAGATAGCATGCAGCCTGTCCCTTCTTCTAATCAACTTACGAATGCTATCGGTAACCCACGGGAGAGATGTTTTAGCTCCAGTTCTTTTTGTGGGAACAATCTTTCTTAAACAGTTCTTTCGAGAAAGGACTTAATCAGCTGCCAGTTTTCGTCCACAGTACGGTTATTTTGCCCCCCATTGAAGTACCCCAATGTGAAACTCCGGGTATCCGTTTCTCATAGCACCATAGTCACCCTTAGAGAATTGCCAGATAAGCCTACGAGGTTTCCTTTTGATCGGAAAGAGACACCTCAGTCTACAGAATAAAGCCACATGATCACTAAACTGATCTAAGGGGGAAATTTCAGTGAACTGATTTGGCGAGTTTGATATAACTAAGTCAAGGGTATTTGTGCCTCTGGTAGGGAAACTTACAAGTTGCTCAGCTGCAAAGTCATTTAAGATATCCAGGAGCAACTTTCCAGAACTATTACTAAGACACACTCCATTATCTTTATGAAGCCTAGTGGTCCAATCAATTTTACCGAAGTTAAAGTCCCCTAAGACATGAAACCGTGGCTGCTTACTAGTTCTGTGATTGGCCATGATTTTACTTAATTGCTCCCTGAACAAAAGGATATGTTCAGAAGGAGCATCAGGGTCCCTGTACCATGAGGCAACATAATGTGCAGTACCATTGACAGAAAACTTAGCCCAAATTGACTCCGATCCGTTTGTGAGGATACTAACGTTCGTGGGGGATAGGTTGTTTTTCACCAGCAACATAGTGCCTCCACCCCCAAGAGTACGGTCGTTTCTGAAAATGGTATAATCCAGACTGGAAGGAACCAGTTCACTTGAAGTAATGGAGTCATCGACTTTAGTCTCCTGGAGAGCTATAATATCAGGATGAGTCACACTAAGGAAGGCCTGAAGATCAATTTTTTTACCGCGAATACCATTGATGTTTATAGAAACAAGGGAGATCTCTTTTTTGATAGCTGTTTGATTTGATTTCAATGATGTGCCTGTATCCACACGTGAGGCACTAAGATCCTTTTCGTGTTCAGGATCAAGGGAATTGAATCTATTAACAAGTCTTATGCCAGTGTGAGGATTACTGTTAGCCCGAGGGGGCAAGGGTGTAGAGAGAGCAGAACCCAAATTTTCTTCATTACAGACAGGACAAATCCAGACACAGTTTGTAGACTGGATGTTTTGATAATCAAGGTCAGAGACCTGCGAGCACCTATTGTGAATCCAGTTTTTGCAGGAGTCACATTCAATGGCAGGATCACTGCCCAAAACCCTTTGGTCACAAATACCACAGGGCAATGAACAACTGGGGCAGTACCATTTGTCATCAGAGGTTGAGAGCTGCAATTCTTTATATTCATTGCTATCAATGACTTCCCGACAGTGGCGTAGGAACCGGGGGGGCCAAGGGGGCCATGGCCGCCCCCCAATATGTTTTGGGGGGGCCAAATGTCATTTTGCCCCCCCCCCCAATAATTGCGACAGTTTACAGCTTCGTTTTACCCATTTTTGCTCTTAAGAGGACAATTACTCTAATAAAAACCTAAAATTTTCGGCGCGCTACGCGCGCAGGAGATATATTCTCGTTTCTTCAATAATTTCATTCTACACCACTAGATAGCGCAAGTCCTTTTCCCCTTACCATAACACGTAGGAAAAGTACACAGTTAATGTAGAGGTCGTAAATTTCATCCCATATTGCAAAGCCTAGCTACTGTTCTCTTGTGTGTCATGCGGTACGGCCAGTTGGTGAAGGACTCACCGAGCAATATTTGGCTATTTCATGGGATAGTCAAGGTAGTTTCGATACAATGCATATTATCTCCTATACGGTCTAGAACCCCTACAGCTTTTCTTTCTTATTGTTTTTAATAATTACATAGGCCTATATTTTTTGTGAAAAATGACCCGAAAAATTTTCGCGCGCTTTGCAGTTTTACAGTTTAGATTCCGGAAAAAACATTTAATCACCTCGGAACTTAGCTTCTCTAGTATATGCAAATTATATGCAATATATGACCCGAATGAAATGGAGGCTAGTACACAGGCTTTCTTCAAATCCCACCTCACCAATGCTCGACGGCATTGGGGCTGTCGGAGTTTCGGGTCGTTGGCCGTTCGCCGGGCAAATCGTGGGGCTACCTCTACTCAACTTAATAATAAGTTAACAGACTCTGGCTGTGGAAAATCTCAGTTCCAACTAGTCCACTGAAATCCATGGAGGATAGCTCAACGCTGAACAATTTTGAATGAAGTCGAATAGGCCTACATTGTAACAGACTTAAAGTGTTAAATTTAAATCAAAGTTTACAAAATTTGCACAACAAGGACACATCTTGATGGCTTCAAAAATCCCGGCAAGCGCCACTTCCGGTGATTTGGGATGTATTAAAAGCTCAGATTTTCTCGGTAAGCTCCGTCCACGCAAACCTATGGTGGCGCTTTGCTTAGATAGTAAATGGGGTTCAAACTTTCAATCCTCGGACCCCAAGTCCAGGCCAGCTCAACTAATCTGTCCTCACAGAAATGTGTTTTATAAAAAAAATCAAATGAAGCTTTACATTTTTTCACAAAAATTGTACATCTTGATGGCTGCTATCAAGCCTGACAAGTGCCATTTCCGGCGATCTGGGACGTATTAAAATCTAAAATTTTCTTGGATCGCTCCACGCCAACCTATGGTGGCGCTTCGCTTAGATAGGAAACGCCGGGAGTCACCCCCACAAAATCTCCAGTCTCCTAAACAAAAAATCACTCCTGCATGGTGTTGTTGGGGTTTCCTTTTGCTTTGAATATTTTTATTTTGCTCAAATTAAAAACAGAAGAATCACATTGAGCAAATGTGTTTTAGTGTGGGAAGGGGATTCAAGGTCGAGAAGTCACATCTGGTCTGCCCCCCCCCAATGTCAAACATCTTCCTACGCCACTGCTTCCCGAAACAAAGGCAGGGACTGCTCTGGGCCAGTAGCGTGTTCAAAGGGGGGGCCAGGGGGGCACTGGCCCCCCACCTCTGAAGCCAGTCGGGGGAAAATCTCTTAGTCGGGGGATTTAAGGGTTAGGGGAAGAGAAAAAGATTGAAGAGACACTGAGCACTCAACAGGGATGGCGCCAGGTGGGGGCGGGGAGCCCCATCGAGGAGTCTTAATCATACGACAGAGTATGCAGGCAGTCCCCGACGGCGACTGAGGGAGGACAATTTCTCAAATAAGAACCCAAATTTTTCGGCGCGCTACGCGCGCTGTATAGTTACTCCAGGATCTTCAGCAGTTCCATTTCACATTGCTAGAAAGAACATGTCCTGCCAACATTACCACAAAACATGTAGGCAGAGAACACTGTTCATGTGGAGGTCGAAAATTTCATCGCATGTCGCTAAGCCTAGTTACTGTTCTCTAATGTGTGTCATGCGGTACGGTCAGTTTGTGAGCGACTCACGGACCAAAGTTTGGCTGTTTCATAGGGTAGTCCAAGTGTTTCGATGATATGTACGTTATCCCCGATATGGTCTAGAACCCCTACAGTTTTTCTTTTTTGTTTTCTTTATGTTCTTGATTACATTTTCTTCAGATCCATCCTCACCATCCCCTTGACGGCATCGGGGCTGTCGGGGCTTCAGGTCGCTGCCTCCGCCCGTCTGGGCACCTGTCGGGCAAATCCTGGTGCCATCCCTGGCGCTCAAAACTTAGAAGTAGCCTACAGAATGATATTAGAAGAGATTTTTTTTTTCATTTTTTGGTCGTTTACCAAAGGATAGAGCTCTTCCAATTGTCCTACAGTGAATAATCAGACAGGATGCTATCAATATCAATATCTGTCTCATATGGTGCAGGTAGGCCTACTATCATTAAGTTCCCTTCGCCCTTCGTGCTAGTCACTTTAACCATCTGTAATGGTAAACTATATAGGGTTAAGGATGAAACAGTGCTGTTAACTTTTGCGATTATCTCAAGCAGCCTTCTTGACTGGCCTCGTGATCTTTAACTAAGTACCTGTCAATGTATGTGACACATACTGTAGTACACTGCAGCTTTCTACGCATAGAGGATAACCTGAACTCTCCGTCACTGACATCGAATTTTACAAAATCTGAAACAAACGAAACCTGATCAATAAGGCCTCTAGAACCAATTTAGGGCGGTGTTATTACCTTATGTTGCAGGAGCTTCCGGGGGCTTCGCCCCCTGGACCCCCACCGGGGCTCTGCCCCTGGACCCTGCCAGGGGCCCTGGCGCGGGCCCCTGGACCCTACGCGTGCAAACTCGCGCTTCGCGCTCGTGGTGCACCTTCGGTGCACTTGTCACACCCCTTCATGTCAGTCGGGGGAATCACAGGTTGTGCCCCCCCCCCCACCTTTGAAATCCTGCACACGCCACTGCTCTGGGCAGATGGATGGAACATCACATCTGATAGTTTTCTTTTGTTACGTATGAGCCTGTAAAATACCATTTGGTTGTAGTAAAAGAAGTTTTGAAATAGACAGGACCGCCTGGTGACTATTCATTACGTCTCTTTGTTACTCCATCCTGGTAACCTGCGACCGGAAATACAGAGGGTATCGATTTGATCAGGTTATCGTGGTCAATTGTTTAACAGGTTACTACAAACTACAAATAGTGCAATCTGAAGTGTATTTCATAGTGGCTAAGACGTGATCCTAAAGAAAAGTTCCAGAGAGGGGAACTTGAAACAGCTCAAATTTTGAGGAAATAAATCGGAAATTAACTGGTGGTGCCAGGCCCGCATTATACCTTAAATGCATGCAGATTAAGCACTGTGCCTGAAGTCTACGAATAAAATCGGAGCTTAAAGTGCCTGTTGACGTAGCGTAGAGTAACTCAGTGCTGCTTCCAAGCTTCACGGAGCTATTGTTTACAAGTGGCGTAGCTAGACTAGAGGGGGGGGGGGGGAGACGGGGTGGGCAATTGCCTTTCCAAGCCTTCAAAGTCTCTGTCGGAATGTTTTGCCACCTTCAAATTCTTGAAACGCACAGTGATTGATGGTCATGGAATACGAAGAGGTTCTTGCATAAACAATTTTAGAAACCTGGTCGTATTTGCAATCACGAATATTCAATCTAAATTTAGTCGCTTTTCATTAGTAGTATCGCCTTCTGTAAGACAACCTGTCTTATAACTGTTTTCTAGACGACAACTTTAGTGGAATAATTGTTTCGAAAACCATTGCAACCCCTCCCACAATCCATTTTCCTACCAACTACCACTCCCACATGAACTCACCGACCGTCACCGTTAGTCTCAGGGATACCGTATACGAATTGTAGGCAGTTGATAGCTTCATTATGATGACCGCAGTTTCGTAAATACTGCAGAGTTTCATTCCCAGTGGACCACACCTGGACAGTGACCCTGAACCCGCAATTTGCCTAAGGTGTACCCTAGATCACACCCTGGTAAGGGAACGCCTAGCGTTCCAGCAACACCTTTGCAAATTGCAAATGAAGATTTTCGGTCAGCACCTAATTTGCGTCATCGCCAGCCAAAATATGTCATGAGCTTCAAATTACGCGTGGAGGATGCGAGATTTTCTCTGGAAATGGTCAAGAATAGCGGCAATTTTTTTAGGGAAGAGGAACCGCCTTCTACGTATTAGGCGCTAGAGGCGAATGCTTCATCGACCACACCCTACGAGAATGCGGCCTCCGCGTTGAAAGTCGTTTGTCAATGGTATTTATTTACTACTGACGCGTATATATCATGTCTCTATGTATTAACTACCCACAATAACATTTCATTTAGGAAAGTAGCCTATACCTAACTCTCAAACAGTGATAAAAGACTTGTTTCGAAAGTTCATGGTACATTGAAGTTTTGAAGTATATAGCACCATTTTCTGTTTAAGCACAATGTTTTTCTTAAAATCTTCCAAAGGGAAGAGGTTCCTTCTACCCTCACACCCCTCCCCAGGACAGCACTTAAGGTTTAACCTAAACTCCCCGAAATACTTCCAAAGTTTGATGGAAACCCTGCTACAACTGAGCTAGTCGCGATATTGCTATTTGAGGAGAGAAATCCGTTGGAGAAATTATGGTCTTTGCCCCGCACAAGAAATGCTAGCTATGCCATAGGGCTCTGCTGAACACCCCACTTCTATAAACCCTTTTTTTGTTTTCTACACCGGCTATACTGCCTCTAATCATATCATTTATACATTCATTTTTGAAGCCCTAAAAATGCTTATTCAAGAAAACATAAGAATAGCAGGGCTTAGTCTACAAGCATGATGGACAAAGGATGAACACAGGCTAGTTTTCTTGGTTCGTACCGAGCACGTGAGCACTGGCAGCTGCCCACGTTTGGACCAGGCTGGAAGGGTACCTAAGATAATAAGACTTGCAGGCAAAACGACAAAAAATGGCCAATGTATACCGATAAAATTGTTACAAATGTACTACACAGCCAACAAGTCTGTTGACGCAAAACCCCACCATTTGAGCATGCCAGTTCCACAACATACATAGGTTATACAACGACAAAAATTGTGTAAAATACATATCATTGATTTTACGGTGCCTGTTCTGGTCGTTTTGAAGGATGTATGAAGCAAGGAGGCTGATCAATCGGACGGTTCGGGGTTCGATCCCTAGCAGGGTTATAGTATAGTGCTTTTTAATCCAGAGAAAACCTACAGTTTTCTACATCTGAAATTACTGTCTAAACTCCTGATTTGACTTAAATGTTAAATTCAAAGCCATTATGAACTTTGGCCTCATAGTTAATCCGAAGTGACGAGTATGATACCTTTACTGCCTGTTGTTAGACAGTCACCAGCTGCTTAGATTGGGAAGGGTAGTGGGTTGGGATCGGAGGAACACTTACGTGGTTCCATTGTGAGGTATGTAATTGAAATTGTTAAAATCTGGAAATATTGAGAGTGCACGTAATCGAAATCAGAGTGGTACCATTACTTTTGGATGCCTCATTGCATCTCACTTCAAGCAACTGTGGTGAAAATATTTTAATAAATTTAATTTAAAGCTTTATTAAAATTTGTTAAACTAGTGCAAAAATTCTGTTATAATTTATTCCTCGTCATCAAATCTTTCTTGCTACATAGGGATTTTAATATTAACATGTTTTCCGCGTTAGCATTTCTTTCATTGGGTGTCTTTATGACGCAATAGGTATCCTCGTAAAAGGTAGACACTACATTTTTATGAGATCCCTTCTGCTTTACCGAGTGAGAAGTGGTAATTTATATTTTTAATATTCCTTGCAGAGTTAAATAAATGTCGTTCTCGGAAATTTTTATGTTACTTATGCGACACTAAGAAGTTTAAAGAGGTCTGAGAATGTGGCATGACACGGCAAGGAAGACAGTGAGAACTTGGTGATGTAACTTGGGCTGATTGACTTTAGTTTGCCGTTGCAAACTACGAGGCCACGTACACACAATATGCCACGTTACTATCCCTTACAAGTCGTTGTGCTTGCCATACCTGACCAGTCAGTCTTGAAGGCGTACTCTCCTTATCCTAACGTACTTAATAATTGTAACATTTAACCAATTACACATATATTCTAATCATACTGTAATTACACTTTTATTACTATTATAATTAGTCATAAGAATTAATTGATTCATTCATTGATTCATTCATTCAGGCAGTCATTCATTTATTCTTTCGTTCGTTCGTTCATTCCTTCCTTCCTTCCCTCCTTCCTTCCTTCATTCATTCATTCATTCATTCTTTCATTCATTCATTCATTCATTCTTTCATTCATTCATCCAAACTAATTACAACATGAGTCCAAAAGACCACCCGTCCATACAAATTTTCGAGCAATATTTTGTACCTCTGTCATCGCAGTATTGTGCCCATTTGAGTTCCGTGTAATCAGAGTGCTGCCACTTGGAAAAGTGGCAGCTCACCTGGTGTAACCCCCGTCTAGGAACCAATGCTTTACACCCAGTCAAGTTCGTACCTTTTCGTGTGACATGCTGCTTATCGCTCCCTTCCAAAATGAAAGGTCAGTCGTAATGAATATATAATTAGAGGAGAAAGTTGAGCAAACTGAATTTCACAAATTAGAAATATAACTTGATAATAACATTTGTAGAAAAATATTCGATAGTACTTTCTTCGACAAATGAAAATGTGTTTCTGACATTTATTGCGTACCGTATTGCCCACGAAACACGATTGTTGCTGGAGGGGGCGATCCGTCCGAAGGAGTGGCTCTATCTTGTTCTATGTAAACAAAAACAACACAAGTTTTCCCTATACACGGGGGACAAAGTCACGAACCGCCAGCTCTCCGATTTTTTCTCAACACAAATGGGACGATTTTCAGAAATTAACAAAATATCATGAAAAATGAAAAATATTTAAGGTCGATTTAGGGTTGGGGATAGGGTCAAAAAATGAAATTATCCTGGGGATAGGGTAACAAGATGATAAAAAAGTGCCTCGACGGTACAAGTTCTAGTTACGCCGTGCACTTGCATGAGAGAAAGCACGAAAGTTGCAAAGCCAAAATGATAAGCGATTATGCCGCATTGTAAGTATGAAGCGCGGGTCACGCTACAGCGATTTCGGATCGGATTACGGTCCGATTTTTTGGAGTTTTAGTTAGAATCTTCTTCATCTCTGGTCGGTGGGAACCAAAAATTTGCCAACCTGTGTAAATATTTGATTTGTAACACATGACTATGAAAAGAAATGTATACTAATTATTTCGTGACGTCACATCGACAGGCCGCTTTTGTCGGACTACGCGTGTCCGATAATACACGAAATAACTCGGTTACATTTCATATAGTCCTCTCATACAAATCAAATATTTACACAGGTTGGCAAATTTTTGGTTCCCTCCGACCAGAGATGGAGAAGATTCTAACTAAAATTAAAAAAATCGGACCGTAATCGGATCCGAAATCGCTGTAGTGTGAACCGCGCCTTAAACCTCACTGCTTGAATCCAGTTTTCTCTCATATCGATATCAGGGTGGATCAGAGAAAGCTATACCGGAAGGTGGCAATCCAGTGGGCGAGATGTGTATGACCCTACTCTATACCAAGGGGAAGTTCAGTGTGATCATACCGGATAAAATTACCTCATTTTAGTTAGTATTTTAAAAAAATATGTTCTTTGGCATTAATAAGTAGGCTTACTGGTAGCATAAAATACCATTTGATCATAATTTGGTAGCATTCAAAACATCGGTATTCAGTGTGTATGCGCCGTCATGTGCGTTCAAACACCTGCCTTGCTATGACGTAGCCAGAATTTCATCAGCGGAGGTTCGGGAAAATTAATTGTCGCCTCTGTATTCCTGTAACGAGGGTGGGGTTTAAGGATTAAAAAACTTTCTGTTAAAGAGATGGGGGAAAATTACACGTATTCTGAAGAACCTTTGCGGACGTAGTTAGTTCTCTGTGATTCAGTTAAATGATGTACTAATGATGTACTATCTAAGCGTAGCGCCACCATCATCTGGCGTGTAGCGGGCGGAAAAAGTTATAGTACAATTTCTCCGAGATTGCCTTAAATGACACTTCCAGGCCTTGTTAGTAGCCATTTCGATGTGTAATTCTGCCTAAAAACATAAGAAGTGTTGTAGGTGTTTCAAATGATTTTTTTTTATTTATTTCCGACAGAGACTAGAAATATCCGACAGAGGCCTTCGGAGACTTTGTGGAGGGGCAGACCGCCCCCTGCCCCCTCTAACTACGCCACTGGTTAAGGCAAGGATACACGAGGCAGGGACTAGAAATGCAGCCTCACTCCCATTCGGCAGAAAATTTACTGTACTGGGGCAAACTAAAAGTATACGTTTCGTACAGGCAAACGTGTTAAAATTTCGGCAGAAGTATGTGATGTAACCCCTGTTGATGCGTATCTTAATTCGGACGCTACCCCCACACCCACACTGTGACACATTCACACACCCACAAACACACAATCCTTTCCTTTGTGTCCAGTATAACCAGCTGTTCTGTTTTAGAGGAGCACTTCCTTGGAAATACCGTTAGCGTCTGTAGCTGGAATCACGGCTGTGCAAAAAAAAAAAAAAAAAAACAGGGGCATGATAATAATTTGCAGGGCACTTACCCGAAATCTCCCTCTGAATACTAAATACCATGGAGCTTCCACCTCCGAAGTGCTTAGAATACACCCCCTAATATTAAAGACACTTAACAGCATAATTATATTCGTTACTTTCAAGTTCCCAATTTGGTAATTAAGGTCGTGCGAACTTGCGTAGTATTTGACCAGCTTGGTATGTAATGATACAAATTGGGCAGACAGAAACATTTGCCAACAGGACGATGTCATGAGGTTTCGGCGATCTGTAATTTGGAAATATTGGGTACAACACTTCCCTTTGTAAACTCAGATTAGTTCTGTCGACTCTTTTCACTCCTCCGATGTACACGCCTCCCCAAACCTACGTCAATCATGAACTTATCATGACACTACCAAGTCGATCCAATAGACGAGTTGGGAAATTCGGTACTTCCGGTCGGGTCACAAGGTCAAGTATACCATGACAACGGCAACGTGTTTAGCTCTGCGTGCTCAGCATGCAACGCCCGAGCTGGGACACTGTAAGCGTGGTACACTTCACCTTTGACTCATTACCATAATGCATTGCGTGGAAACATTCCCAACTCGTCTATGAAGGAAGACATCATAAACGACTGTGCTAGCTGAACTTTAACCTGATACTGAAGATTTCAAATCATCCCATTGACGCTCAGAACCAAGAGAGCTTAAATAGGATGGTACCACCCCCCCCCCCCCTCCATCCCACCATGCACGTACGGTAACTTTTCTTAAGGAAAATTGTACAGTAGTCCATTAAAAATGAATCCCTTGAATCAGGCGCGGAGCCAGGATTTTGTAAAGTGGGGCGCACTCTGGTTGAAATGACGAAACTGCGTCGAAGGCGCCAGGGGAGCGCTCTCCTCAGTGGGTGGGTACAGGGGCCGCCAGCCTTAGAGTCCCTCGTGGGGTGCAGGGGCAACGCCCAAGTGACGATCCAGGCGGAAGCTCTGGGGTATTTACGAAATAGTGGACATTAGAATGCTGCATTTAATAGTTTAACCTTCTTCAAATGGCATTGGATGGGTCCTAAACATACCACAAAAATCACAATTCAAAGGTACGTCACTTCATATGTTATGAACTGCCCCCCCCCCCACCAATGATTTCGCACAGGCTAAGGCCCTGGACTAACTGACTGCCGGAATTAATGATGCAGAGGGCTTGTTGGTGTGGGGAGAATGGGTGATAGTGAGGCTTGCCTGAGACTTTGGAACAATAATTTCACCAAAGATTTACTTCACGAAGTAATAATGGACAAACTTATATTGAGGATGGTGCGCCAATGCGAAACCCGCCGACAAAATCGCATTTTTAAGACATTTTTGTAATGTTTCACCTCATTTTACATACAAAGCTTGTCCATCTACACACCAAAGTAGCGATTTGAGTAATAGAAAATATCAGAAAAGTTTTTCAAGGGGGTCTCCACCCCCCCCCCCCTTCCGGCAACACAGCTGTCTAAAATTTCAACAATTACCTTAGGCTACAGTCGTTACAGAATTTCTATAGAACTTCCAAAAATTTGTAAATAATGATTTAGATAAATGTAATTCTAAACTTCATTACCATTACCATGGCTCGAAATGATTTTGAAAGTCACACAGTGTGACAGCAAGATATCTTTGAGTTTAGCTTGTATACGATATGTTAGTACGGCTACAGACACCGTAATTTACGAAATTTTAACCTTATTTATTTAGGCGTTAGTGGTTAATTACCACAGCAGTTCCATAAATAATCTTGGTACCGTACCATCTTGTGATATATCTCCAGTTTCCTATACTTTCGTTTCCTGATTACAAGATAACATGTCCGGGAAAAATACATATTACATAGGACTGGGGAATGTTAATTGTGTAATTAACATTAGCTGATACTGAAAATGAAAGGATCCACGCCCAAAAAATACAAGAATAAGAAAATTTGAATAATAGTTATGACGCAAGATTTTGCAGGAGTCGGCTGCTATGTATTTGATACCAATAAATAAGTGCATAACTCCAACAGTTTTAATAAATAGCTTTTCTGCTCACACAATGCTTAAATGATTATTGAAAGTGTATATCCACCTCACCCCTCACCCCCCCCCCCACCCCACCCACCCAAAAAAAAGCCGAAACAACTTTGAGCTTATAATGTATGCTTCGTCCAATGTATAGAGCGGATCCATGAAAAACCTGCAATAAAATCGTTTTGGCATTATACGATTATTACAGGTAATCATCAAAGGTGTTTTACCAACCAGGCTCCTCCATCCTCCACCCCCAATTCCCTACTGGCAGCAGATACAACTGCCAAACACCGGCACATAACCTATCACAGATCTTGCTCAGTGACTTTTTCAACCAGCTCCCTGATTGCAGTAAATAGAGTTCTATCATGTGTACAGGATATTTTTGCTACGGATGAGCCGTTTTGCTGGAGAAATTCCAAGGCCTATATTTCCCGAGAAAAATTGCCTGCGTTTCCCCGATAATCAGCCGGAAGATATAGGTTTTATCCCAACTTGGGGTGCATCCTGCGTAGCCTATGAAGTATCCAAGATTCACACTTCTCACCAGTATCAGTAAATGAATCGGCCCATCATATGTATATATATATATATATATATATATATATATATATATATATATATATATATTAGCTTCGGAAGTAGTTTACATTTTTCCTGCTGTGCAGCTATAAACAAATGTAACTTTGTGCATACGTAATACGTTAATCAGATATAATATTTGCTTGCATTTAATGAAACTAGATATGATAAGTTATAAAAGCAGTTCTATGTCTCGAGTATAAATTTGACTTCTGTATGGCGTGAATTGGTGTCGTCACAGTGTTGCTTAACAACCCATTTCAATAAGATAGTCAGGTATTCTGTCAATGAAATCGTTCACATAATCGCAGGTATTTTGGCAAGTTGTCATATAATATAAATTGTGACTGTTCAGTCACACAACAAAAAACATTTGTTATGTGATACCCAAAGAGGTACAAGCCTTCGAATAAACTTACAGTGCTCCGGCGAATGGCAGGCAAGTAAACTCTTAAGTCCTTTAAACAAATAAGAATTGACTATTTATACCAAATAAACATATTAATAAGTTATTTTTGAAATGTATTAACATCACGTGAAACAGTAAACATGAATAAAACAAGTAAAAATTAAGCAGACCAACGTGAGTAGACCTATATGAAACTATGGTCACGCAACAGATGCGGAGGACTAAATGTACCACGTGACATGCATATACTTCAAGTTCATGCAACAGGTAATGGGAACTGTGGGGAATTTTTAAAGATAGTTAGATGTACACTTTCACAATAGTCTCTAATCAAAGGACTTGTTATAATAACCCGATCGTAGATTGCACATATTTCCCAGTTCAAAGAGAACTAAAGTGTATTGGAGTACTAAACTAACCACGAGTCGATCACGTAACGAGCACAATCCTACCCCTAACTCAGTGGGCCCTGATCCACTAAAAGGATACTGATCTGCTCATACCCTACTACATAGTGCTTAGTCTGTTCAAATTTCTGTCATCAGATGACGCCATTACATACAAATATTACGGTAGGCTACAGCACAAAACCTTTTCACCCATATTCAGCTGATACTATTGTTTCCACATACGATGCAACGGTGACGAGTGGTTGATTTTGTGGCGCAGTTTCAAAGGATTTAAAATTTTCCAGTTTGGTGTCGGAGTTCCGTAATTTGTATTGAAATCTGGCGGTACCTTTGCAGACATCTTCTGTCTCATGAGATCAAAAGTGTGGCGCACATTCGCCTCCTTATCTTTCAACATTTGTTCCCTATTAGACCCCTTCATTGGCCTGCGCACCGACCTCACAACTTCTAGGTCGGTATTATTCATGGAATCAAAAGTGTTTTTAGGCGTATAAACAATGTCCTGTATAATTTCAGAGGGTGTTGGCGAAGGTGGCGATAAGGCAGTTCTGCGCGCGGAAAGGGCAGTTTTTCGTACGTCCGACGAAGATTGAAAGACAGGCAAAATTATGGGCGTACCTGTTTGCTTTGCACGAGAATTAATAGATGTTCTGTAATACACATCGAGCATATTAGGTCTTTCTGTCTGATTCCTTCTAAGAGACTTATCGTGGAAGATGCAGTCAGGTATGTTACATACATGTGGACTATTCCTGGTAACATGGTTCACCATATGAAAAGTTGGCGAAAAGTCTGAACCCAGTTCGAACCTCGCGGGCAAATGTGCGGCTGAGGTGTCCTCTCCTTCACCGAGCGATATTTCCCCTTCACTTTCAGTATTTGATAACAACTCCTCACTTGTGTCCTCCTTGGACACTGGTGTTGAGGACGTGGTCAGTTCCTCGATGAATAACGCGGGTACTTTGATTATACCAGACTTTCTGATAACATTTCGCTGAGGACTAACTAACAGACGTTTACTGGTAACTGGACTGCCAGCAGATATTTCCGGCCCTTCGTTTGTAAATTCATTTTGGTCTTTCCTTTGTGACGAAAGTCTTTCACGTGCGCTCTCCTTGCGGGAAGAAACAGAGCCCGAATCGACGTTGCTAGACATTTTAGCGCGTACCATGGAGCTACTCTGAGATGCACGCTCTACGCTATCACTATTCGCTGATATAGTACGAAGGTCTGACGCAGTGAGGTCGGAAATATCCCAAGCGACTCGCGCACCGTGTTCAGTCCTATTTCCTGATGACGCTGCTGAACTTAGTAATGGTGAAATTTGGAGTCGATTTCCATACTCATCGAATCTGTAATAACTGTCCAAAAGTTTGTCCACTCGTCTGGTTGACGTATCAATTCTGCTAAATAGTCGGTTTGAGCTGGGTATGCCCTCGTCGTACGCATGCACATTTTTCGTTTTACGACGCCGTTTCTTTTCACTTCTAGTTGTCTCGGGCGTGGTGAAAGCGGATTTTCCTGCTTTCTGAGATCGCTTTACAAAGTTGACCTCGTTTTGATCGTCTAATAATTTTCCAAGAGTCTCTTCAACTTCAGCTACTTCTTTGTCAATCTGAAGTAAACGTTTGGCTTTGCTTTCTTCCAACGATTTTAAGAATTTAAAAAGTTGTCGCTCATCTAGTTTCTTGGCTCTAACGGTGTGTCGTATTGTCTTTTTATGGCTTTGCACTTTAATGTCATTCCTTTGTTTCACTAAGCTTTGAAAAGTCCCTGTTTTCGACACCTCTTCCACCGGGATCGATGTTGTTTCTAACATTTTTGTCGTCGATAAGTAAAATCCAGCAGTAATATTAAAGAAAATTCAAAGGAAGTTTTGTTTTTGTCCAATTAACCATTTTCCTGTTCTGATAACGTGCATTGCACACACAAGTGGCAGTCATGTTTCTTTCTTATTACACATCGTACAATGATGTCTATGTTGCTAATGTGTGACATAGAAGAATGTATGCATTTCAACTGGATGAATAGTGAAAAGTTAAAAAGTAGAAGACTAGTCGATAGTCAGCCCGATCTTGCTTACCCCAGTCACATTTTCTTGCTACCAAAATTGACACTTCTTGATCACCTGCTTGTTTCCAACGGGCCAGTGCTACTTGTTTGTTGAATCCCCAACGGCGGATATACAGGTGCAACCCTAGGGCGCTTTTTGTGAGTTCCGATAGATACAATCCCGCGAAACATTTATCAGGAAGTCCTCCATTTTAGAATGTCTTCAAACTGGGGGAAATAGCTTATGCCTCTCCGAAATGTGTAAGCAGCCGTTGGCGTTTTCCCCTTACAGATTCAGACTAAAAGGAAAGGTTTATTGTCCATGCAAAACACCCAGCTGTGCCGCCGATAGATACTGTATTTACTTTTTAATTGACAGGATTAAGTGTACCCCTCTCATTCACAGTGCCATCCCGACACATCTTCGAAAGGGAACCTCTCGTCGCTATAGCGACAAAGTAAGCTGATTTAAGACACGATCGAAACTCCTTTGTGCCACTTGTAAACTCTTTTAAAATGCCTTTTGAAGGGACTTTCTTTGTAGTACCCCAAACCGTCGCTTTGTGGCAGGCTGAGCTAAACAGATTGGAGGGATATAGATCGTCTCCAGTGGCAAAGGTGAACAGCGAGCAACATTATCGAGTAAATAACGGCTATAGACTGATGGGAAGGTAAACAGTGTTGTCATCGTGTTCACACTTTAGAACCTCCTTGCTTTGACTTTCTGGCGGGTGCTGACATTGACAGGGATGTTTCCATCGAAGTCGATGATCTTGTTTTTATTTGCAAAGGATAGTGAAGCACTTCATATCTAGTTCATATAGGCGTACGAGACAGGGAGGTGAGGCTGCAGTCCCCCGTTTTGACAGAAAATCGCCATTTTTTTTAATGAAAAATGTCCGTCATTTAATGACAAATGTCCTTCATATTGAAAGTCAAAATTGCGGATAAAGATGCGTTAGAAACCAGAAAGCCTAAGGGCTTAGTGATTCCTTGCCGAATGGGGATGCTTTGTTGTACTGAGGTTTATCCCTCAAATTTATCTTCCTTGACAACATCATTTTACGACATTATAACAATTTCACCTCTGCTGACCTCACATGAACTTTGAACCCCACCAAATATAACAAAAAAGAAAAACGAAAGTGTCTTGAAAGGAATTCAACTCCAATGGATCTTGGATCTTGAAAATTCTTGGGAAATTTTGTTTTTTGACCTCTGGTGACCCCATATAACAATATTGGAAATTCTTGGGAAATTTTGCTTTTTGACCCTTGGTGACCTCAGATTACGATCTTGGGAATTCTTGGGAAATTTTGCTTTTTGACCTCCGATAACCCCAGATAACGATCTTGGGAATTCTTGGGAAACTTTGCTTTCTGACCTCTGGTGACCCCAGAGGACAATCTTGGGAATGCTTGCGATATTTTGTTTTCTGACCTCTGATGACCCCATATGATGATCTTGGGAATTCTTGGGAAATGTTGCTTTTGATCCCAGTGACCCCAGATGACAATCTTGGGAATTCTTGGGAAATTTTGTTTTTTGACCTCTGGTAACCCCAGATGACCTTGACCTCCACCAAAATTGATAGGGTTTTTCCTCTCAACATGGCAAATTTATATACGAAATATGAAAAGTGGCTGTCATTGCTATCTTGAGATATCGTGATTACAAGCCATTTACAAGGTTTCTGTAGTTCAACCTCTGGTGACCTCAGATGACCTTTGACCTCTACCAAAAACAATAGCGTTCTTCCTCTCAACATGAAAAATCTATATCCGCCATTCCTATCTTGACATATTTCAATTTCAAGGTTTTTGGTCTTTGACCTCTGGTGACCTCAAATGACCTTTGACCTCCACCGAAAACAATAGGGATCTTTCTCTCAATATGAAATATCTATATACCAAATATGAAAAGTGTTGGTCACTCCTATCTTGAGATATAGTGATTACGAGCTTTTCGGCCTTTTACCTAAGGTGACCTCAAATGACCTCTGGCCTTCACCAAAAATAATAGGGGTTCTTCCTCTCAACATGATGAATCTATATACCACATATCAAAAGTGTTGGTCATTCCTAACTTGAAAAAGCTTGATTACGAGCCTTTTCGGCTTTTAACCTGCGGTGGCCTAAAATGACCTTTGACCTCCACCGAAAACAATAGGGTTCTTCCTCTTGACATGCAAAATCTGTATACCAAATATGAAAAGTGTTGGCCTTTGCTATCTTGAGATATTGTGTTTACGAGGTTTTTGCCGTTTCACCTCTGGTGACCTCAGATGACCTTTGACCTCTACCAAAAACAATAGCGTTCTTCCTCTCAACATGACAAATCTATTTACCAAATATGAAAAGTGTCGGTCATTGCTATCTTGAGATATCGTGTTTACAAGTCGTTTACAAGGTTTTCGCAGATTAACCTCTGGTGACTTCAGACGAACTTTGACCTCTACCAAAAACAATAGGCTTCTTCCTCTTGACATGAAAAATCTTTATACCAAATATGAAAACTGTCGGCCTTTGCTATCTTGAGATATCGTGTTTACGAGGTTTTTCACAGTTTAACCTCTGGTGACCTCAGATGACCTTTGACCACTACCAAAAACAATAGGGTTCTTCCTCTCAACATGACAAATCTATATACCAAATATGAAAAGTGTCGGTCATTGCTATCTTGAGATATCGTGTTTACAAACCGTTTACGAGGTTTTCGCAGATTAACCTCCGGTGACCTCAGATGACCTTTGACGTCTACCAAAAATAATAGGGTTCTTCCTCTTGACACGACAAATCTGTATACCAAATATGAAAGTGTCGGTCATTGCTAACTTGAGATATCGTGTTTACAAAGTTTTCGGTATTTGACCTCTGGTGACCTCAAATGACCTTTGACCTCCACCAAAAACAATAGGCTTCTTCCTCTCAACATGATGAATCTATATACCACATATGAAAAGTGTCGGTCATTGCTATCTTGAGATATCGTGTTTACAAGCTAGGCGTCACATACACACACATACGCGCACACACACACACACGACATCACCATCGCATAGATTCCTTGCCTGCCTTCGGCAAGGAATCAAAACGCACAGCACCTCTTTTCTTTTTCTTTTTTTTTTTTAATTTTTAAGTCAGAGCGCTTAAGTTGACAATATGTATTATGAATCCAGCTGAAGCAAAATTTGAAACATTTAGTCCTATAATATACCAAGAAATTCTTTTTTTGATTTCCACAATTCAAGGGTGGATTTCTCGAATTCAGCAGAATGCCATTTTAACATGTATTCAACAATTACATAGGCGTAGGCTCTATAGGATGCTGAGGAAGGGCGAAACGTGCCCCATCTAATTAATGAGCAACCCAAAATTAGAAAGGTAGGGCAGAACCTGTAAACATATTCCTGCCAAACTTTCTGCTGAAAGGCTCAGAGATTCTAGCAAAAAAAATTGCCCCTAACCAGAGCCGGGTCCCAAACACTTATTACGTTTATCTCGGACGCATTCTATATCTCCACACGGAACTTTTATTAAAATCAAATATTCGAATATATTAGAAATTCTTACACCTCTGCACATGTCTTTACGCCGGTTATAGATCTCAAAGCGGTTTACAAAGTTCGGTCATAGTCTTTTAATTTTGGCTAGTAAATGTATTCAAGACACCGGAAGTAGACCTATCTAGCCCAGGGGCGTTGCGAAGGTGTTATCTTTGGGGGGGGGGGTGTGAAGATTATGTTTTGCTGACGGATCTAGTAATGCGTAGTGCGAAAACGAGCTTTAGCGGGTGGGGTCCAGGGCCCTGCCTAAGGACCCCTGGTAGGGTCCAGGGGGCGCAGCCCCCGGAAGCTCTGAGGTTCAAGTATATCCCTGGGTGAAAAATTAAGTCTCAGGAAGGATATATTTTGGTTCATAATGCATCATCAAATACAAACTAGTCCCCACTAATTTTAATGTATTAGGCTATTCCTCTCGTCAGGCCGCTATAGTTTTAAGCTGTTGGGATCCAGAGGTGCAATCCAGAGGTGCAATGCATTATCCAATGCAAAGATTTCGGTTAATTCTAATGTGTTAGGCTATTCCTCCCGTCATGCCACTATACTTCAGGAGCTGAACCTGTCGTTCAGAATTCGAACACTATGTGTTCAGCATTTGTACACTAGACGCGTCAGGCGTTCAAATACGATACGTGGATAGGCGTCCGGCGTTTACAAAGGGGGAAAAAGTATTCAGATCTTAACACAAGCGTTCAAAATATGCTTTTAACGCAAGGATCTGAAGATGGGTTCTGTATCTGTTTCATTTCGGTGGTAAAAGTTAAAAGCTTGAGATTGCAGTGAAGGGAAAACACGCGCGGCACGCATTATTTCTTCCCAGGATGTTTGTGGGTAAACCGGATCCTCAGAAGTTTGCAAAATGTGTTTGAAGTCAAGGTTAGGGTTTAGAAGACGGGTTAAGGATACCGGCCTCTCCATGGGTAATTGGGTGCTGCTCCCCCATGGTGATGATAAAAGTGAGGAATAATGTGCAGAAAGTGGTTTTTCAAGAATGTCATATGACCCGAAATAGTGCACCTATACAGAAGCCGTTAGTTCCATTTCTTTTCCCGAGTTCCCGACGGACTCAGTCACTCGTCCAATTACACCGACGGCCGTTGATACGGCCGTATAAGGCCGTCATGCATAATCAATTTGACGACGGGCCTTCAACTTGAATGGGCCAACTAGATGAAGAGCCGAAAATCGAAATAGCCGATATAAGACTGGCCCGTTCTCTCTTTCTCTTTTTTCTTTTCATTCTCCCGTCTTCCCTTTCCCTTTCTTTTCCCTTATTCTCTCTTCTTTTCCTGCTCTTCTCTTTTCCTCTTCTTTTCCTTTCCCTTTCCTCTTTTTGCCGACAGACCGAAAATTTGCCGACGGGCGACGAAATATTGGGGGGTGTGACACCCCCACCCCACCCCCGCTCGCTACGGCCCTGATCTCGCCCAGTGCCTGATCACACCCCCTTCCAAAAAACTGCAGCGTCCACAATTAAAAAAGTCCTTTTATTCTCCCCCGACCCCTTGCTCTTATGCTGAGCTTTAATCAAAATGGCACCAGGACCCATCTTTAACTTAAGTCTTTGTTATGACTCGACAGGGGTTTGAGCTCCGTTCTCCCGAGACTTGGTATCTCGAATTCAGTTCTCCTGTCGTAGATAATCCTTTCCCCTCTTAGGCCCTTAATCAGTTGATATGCTATATTCATTTGCTGATATCAAAAAGTCAAATAGAAATATTTCACGTACAGTTTAAGAGATCAAAAATTAAGTTTTACATATCTCAAATGGAATAAAATGTAGCGCATCTGAAACAATTCAAGTTAGCTTTGATTCGAACATGTTTGATGGTAGCACCTCCTACCCCATTTTAAATATATTAATGCGTTCATTTGTTCCGCTTCACAAATATCCGCACTTAGCTAGTAAGAGGAGACATCGGGACAACTTTTTCGATATGTTAATTAATGGGACGAGGTCTTTGTCACTTTAAAATAGAAGTAGACTAGATGAGATATCACTGGTGCCAAAATGGGGTCAATTGAAGCAATTTTGGGAAAGGTATGGGCTTAGAAGCTGGCGACCATATATCAAGCTTTGATTGAGTAAAACGGCCTGAGTAAAGAGTAAGAAAAGTTTTAGCTCTTCTGGCGAAATCTTGGTATGTCATGGTATCGTAAGTTGAAAGTGCCATTAATGGTCAACTTGTCAGATTTCTTTCAAAGGGTCAGCTTGTATACCTGGCGAAAACTTTTGGGAGGATTAAGAGGCCACTTCATTCTTTGGAATACGGTATTTCGGAATGGCGCAAGTAGTTTGTAAGTCAATGGAGGATTTATTGTGGACCCGATGCTTCTTCATTTTGCCAGTTGATTGTATCCCCTGCCCGCGCTGCTGATGAGGGGTTAAGGTGTTGTATGAGGGCGTAACACTAAAATTTGTTGAATAATCAAGGAGTTTACATGTTATCAGATGCAGCCTTTTGCAAATTTTGAAGAAAATTTATGTCCAAGAGTTGGCTTCAGCGATGCATAAGCTTCTAGTGAACGCAGAGGTTCTGCCCCCACCCCCGAAGTCAGGAAGAAAAACACCTTACATGAGATACCCCGTGTTATGAGGCTTTTATAATTGCAATTAGGATATTGAAATCAGATGAGTCCATACGGGGAGGGGTGACACCCCAGTGGAAATCAAAAATCTTCAAAAAAAAAATCCACGAGAGTCTCCAAAGGCTTAGGAAAGAAAAGAAGTTGACAGAAGAATAAAGAGTCATTTTAATGTAATACATATATATATATATATATATATATAAATATATATATATAAATATATATATATATATATATATATATATATATATATATATATATATATAATAGAAATATGGCCCACGTGTATTCTGATAAATAACAGGTAAACAAGCAGAACACAAAGCATAGTTGACACAGCAGGAATAAAAATTTCTTTTTAATGTATTCCTGCTGTGTCAAACTATGCTTTGTGTTCTGCTTGTTTACCTATATATATATATATATATATATACAGTATATATATATACAGTATATACAGTATATATATATATACAGTATATATATATATATATATATAGTATATATATATATATATACAGTATATATATATATATATATATATATTGCGATGCGACGAGAAATTTTTTCTTTATTTCTTATCATTTTCGTCTGTAGGCCTGTACATTATGGCTTCTTCTTTTCAACATACAAATACATCAAAGTCGACCATAAGAAAATAGACCTTATGCATATGACGTCACAGAACAGAAAGTGCGCCCCGAGGGAGGTAAGCGCGTATCATTACAACTGGCATCAACATCATGCAGACAACTGATTTGTGTACCGGTAGGAAACGCTCGAAAATCTACTATGCACGCGTGCGAAGTCTTCTTCGTGAGTGCAGCGCGCTTATAGACCTTATGCATTGACGTCACGTGCACGAACGGTGTATATTTCTCACGCTCATGTAGAAGATTCACGCGCGTATACGATTGGTCGGGCATATCAGCTGTCTGCATTTGTTGGTGTTATACTTGCAATGATACGCGCTTTTCCTCCAAACGAGGGAGCACTTTCTGCTTTGTCATAAGGCCTATTGTTTACCCTCCAAAATGTCGTCACATGACGTTAATGCATAAGGTCTGTACACATAGATAAAGGTTAAGAAATGGTTCTTTAGCATACGTCACAGGCATGGGCGTCTGCAGAAAAAATAGGGGGCGGCAAAACTTTTAATTGATCAAATCAGGGAAACTTTTACTCCCAGAAAAGAGGTTAATTGCTGAATGTTGGCCCCTTTTACAGGGGTGTAGCCAGGAATTTGCCAAGGGGCTGTAGGCAAACTATCCAAGCACAGCGCCACCATAGTTTGGGGTGAAGCGCCAAGAAAATTTTGGCCGAAATGCCTCCCAGATAGCTGAAAATGGCACTTCCCAGGCCTTGTGAGTTGCATCTAATCATTTTCTATTTTGAAAGCTCATATTCTAGAAATTTTCTTGCGATATCATAAGAAAATGTTGATGTTATTCTTTCTTCATTTTTTTTCAAGTTTTTGATTTTCTAGGGGGGTAAGCGCCCTTGCCCCTTCCCCTCGGGACGCCCATGGTCACAGGTTTCATCAAAGCTCGACGATTGATGGTTTATACGAACCAAATAAATCTCACATTCGAACTGTGTCTTTACTAGGTATGAGAGGAAAGATAAATCCGAAAAATAAGATTGTTTTGACATTTCGTAATATTAATATAAAACCGTGCTCACGTGGGAATTTCTTTAGGCCAAATTTAAGGTATACCCTCACATAGTAGGCCTAAAAACAAAATGAATACAGTATGGTGCTAGGAAACGTAGGTCGTGCCCACATCTCTCCTGGATATATTTAAAAACCATTGTAAAAATCCCTTACCACATAACACTTACTGTGAAGATGAGTAATTGCTTCGACATGTAGGTTTAGTGGGGACACTATTTATTCTTGAAAGCAAAATTACTGGTTGTTAAAGCTCGATTGAAATGAACTAAGCGGAGTAGAATCGGTGTTAATATTGAAAAGATTTGTATTAATTTACACCATGCTATCAGTGGTCCGTTAAACTCCTCCCTAAAGCTATCTCCTACTTTTTCCGAACGATAAGGTAACTATCACTATACAAATAAAAATTTTGCCATATATTGAACTGTTTTGTCACATTTCGAGAGCGCCCTCAATTTCGAGGAGTTTCCTCTACAGTTTAGCCATAGGCGTTTTACAGATATCGCAATTACTACATGTAACTTCAATTAACAGGGTTTGTTCAGCTTTTAAACTCTCCTTTATTTTGTTTTAAAAGTTAAGTTTAACTCTACTGAAGTGATCCGTACCAGGCCAGGTAAACAAGCGGAGGCTTCGTACTCAAGCAATGGCGAAAGAAGGGCAACGGACTTTTCAGGTGTCCATATGACGCAACAGTATATTCCTTTTGGTCAGATGTGATGTTGTAATTTAATATCTGTCAAACATCTTTCATTGGTCAGGAATATCCGTCGTCCCATTTTCCTCACAGAACTGTCTCGGTTCAAAAACAGCACCACCAATTTGGCATCTGCAAATCAATACTTATGTTTATTCATACTATTAAATGACTCCACCATTATCAGTTTTAAGGAGCTTCATAACGGATAGCCACTTCAGAACCATAGAAATTGAAGTGTTCAAAGCCCTTTTCTTTAGCATAAAATGATTATTATTGTTGTTCAATGATATATGTCTTGTCAAGCTTATTTTATATAAAAAAAAAATAGTCCAACCTATTTTATTAAATTTTAAAATGATGTCACAGAAGATTAACTGTAAGCTTCCCCAAGTTCTCCAGCACGCACAATGGATACAAGCGGTTTTAACTTGTATTTTGTAAGTTTTGGGGGTGTTTCTGTTAACATTTTATAGGTAATGTATTTGAAGAATGAACGTTAGTTGATTTTCTCTTTATAAAGTCAAATTTTACATAAAATTAAGATTTTGAAGTGAATTCAATCGAAAAGTGGACGGTACTTAGAACTTGCGCGTTACTACAATCCGCGACAAAAGTGTTGGAACAAAGCCTCCTATGAGTGCTATGTTAATGTTTTGACGTCACAGTTGTGAAGATTGTTGAGATAGGTACCTAAACCCCCTACCCCCCATTCAATGTTGGTCTCTGCATCGGAATTTCTCCGACTGCCAACATTGAATCGGGGAAGTGGGGGTTGTTCCAACTACTTTTGTCGAGGATTGTAAGCGGGGTTTTCGCATATGTACGGTACGGGTAGATGAGACAACTGATCAATATGTAAATTGTTACAGCTATTGCCATGTATAACTTAGAGGTATCCCTTCTCGGCCTTTTGGCTAAGATCATGTGTAGTTTATTTTGTCCTTTCTGGAACGTAGCTCCTTTGAAGAGCAAAACTCCTTCGAGAGTAAAGTTTGATTTCCGCCCTTGGCCCTTCGCCAGAGAGTCAGTTCCGGACTCCTGAATACCTTGTCTACTGGATTTGCCAGAATGAGAGGTTACTAAGTCTTCTAGAAGGCTGTCATCAGCACCAGAAAGTCTGTTTCCCAGGCTAAGAGATCCTTGAATCAGAACTGGCCTCGAATGGGCTGTAGCTGGACTCGGAGCCTATTCCAAGTCCATAAATATGAACTTGACATCAACGCTTCTTGATTGGCTTCGTTGTTATTGGTTTAAAGTTCATGGCCACACACACACAGTCAAAGAAACTCCAGATGTGTAAGACAAACATTATAATATATATATATATATATATATATATATATATATATATATATATATATATATATATATATATATATATATATATATATGAAATCTACACCTAAGATGACCTTTTGTATTATGTGGAAATTGAAAAAGAGAGCAAACAACATTTGTATGATATACTGCATTGTCCAAAAGCCGGACTCGGAACTGGCCCTGAATTAGGGACACTCGAATAGCAATTGGCTCCGAATTGTAAACCCGCATACAACCCTGGAGATTAAATGGTGCACCCTAACCACCGAGAAAGTACGTCCATAATATGTCAGAAAGCATTACATTTAAAATATCATTACTAAAATAATATCGTTTTGATTCCAATGTTTATACAGAAAAATGTACTGAACGAAATTATCGTTTATCTCAGATTGGTTGAGAAAAACATTTCTCCCTTAGATCTATTACAAATCTACTCTAAAATATAGCTAACATTATTGTTTCGGTTTGTTTGAAAAATGTTGCAAATGTTTCTTACTTGATTGAAAAGTGTTTCAGTGATTCAATACAAGTTTAAAATTCACAGTGAATTATAATACAGTTTAGCCAAATGTGTGTTTACGTTGTCTAGTAAATGTTGTTTTCGCGAGGAAGAGACAGTCTTCCTGGAGACCTAGAGACCGTCAAATGTAACACTTATAGACCTGTTATTGCTGTAATTGCCGCAAGAAGTCTTCATCTAGCAAAATAATCGTAAAAAACTGATAAAAGTGAAGTTCTTTACACATTTTTGGTGGTAGAGTAGGAATAAACCACCTTTATCGAGCTGTTATTGTCTCATAAACTGTCCAGACTCCAAATTTGGCAAGATCACGGAAGAGGCGAACGTATCGAAAGCCGTTCTAGGAATTTAATCAGGAATTTCAGATATCACGAATTAATTTCAGAAATCTCAAATTATGCTCTTTTTTAGATATATGAAATAAAATTTGAGGTATCTAAAATTCATTTCGAGATATCTTAAATAGAATTAGAGATATCTGAAATAGAATTCGAGATGTCTAAAATTGTAGAGATATTAAAAATGAAAATTTCAGATATCCAGATTTAAATTAGACGTATCCAAAATTTAATAATTCAATTAAAGATATCTAAATTTGCATTGCAGATATCTAAAATTGAATTCAAGATATCAAAAATTGAATTCGAGATCCCTGAAACTGATTTCGAGATATCTAAAATACTAATTACAGATATGTCGAATTCAGTTTTTGATATCTTGAATTCAATTTCAGATATCTGAAAGTCATATTCATTATATCGGAAATTTATATTCATGAGCTCATTAATGTAGTTGTTCTTACAATGCACTCAGCACCTCGTACATCTGAGTCGAGTACTCGCGGCAAATATCTGCACATGCATACCTACAGCGACCTTACGAGTATGAATTTTAGATATCTCAAATTCAATTTCAGATATCTGAAATTGAAATAGATATATCTAAACTTCATATTCATAAGCTAATGAATATGAATTTTAGATATCTTGAATTTAGTTTAAGATATCTAAAAAAGAATTCAAGATATCTATAACTGAATTCGAGACATCTGAAACAGAATTAGAGATATCTAAAGTTGAATTATATATATCTTAAATTGAGTTTGAGATATCTGAATTGGAATTTTAGATGTCTGAAATTCGTGGTTATTTTGAGATATCTAAAATTATTTTAAGATATCTGCAATTATTTTAAGATATCTGAAATATAACTATTTTAGGTATCTAAAATTAATTCGAGATATCTGAAATTCCTTATTAATTTTTAAAATGGCTTTCGATACGGACGCCTCGTCAGTTACTTTGCCAAATTTGGAGTCTCGACAGCTTATTCACCAATCATAATATTTCTCCAAATGCTATTTATTCCTTAAATGACAAAAAAGCCAACGTATTCAATCAACAAACAAGGTATGTCCTTTTCATTTACAACACTTCAAATATCCTCTCACCAAGAGAGTTTGGAAGCAGGGATCAATGGTTTTATTTGTATCATGTTAAGACTTCCAAACGTGTGAGACTGACTGTATGATTCAACTATTCTGATCCTCTTTACTTTTTCATTAAAAACGAATTTATAACCTTAGGGACTTAAAGTAGCAATCATACCATCTGTTTCATTCTGGACAAAAATAGTTTTACTTCTGTAGTTAGGAAAAGGAAGAGGTTTTACAACTGGAACTTTCCAAATTAAATTTCAAAAGTCTTTTCCAGGAATTTTTTTCTGAATATTTGTCAGGACTTGGTCAAAATTCAAATTAAGCATGCCATCAACAGTTCTTGAACACTTCATCCCCCCCCCCCCCCAAAAAATGAATTTTTCCTGAAAGATTCCAGCATAAGGAATGGGAAACAGTAAAGGTGACATCGGAATCTTTCACCCTCCCAATCCTGCATAAGAGAAAATTGGTTTTTCGTAATTTATTCGCAAACAACAAACAACGGGAGAAAAAGTTTTCACAGCTCAGCAGATAATGAATTTAGCGAGCCATGCAATATCAGAGTGACACCACCTGCATACTGGATCAGTTAAAAGTTGTTATTAAACACATTAAAACGTCTCGTTTTAGTTAGATCTGACCGACGATCGAATTGGAATTTAATTTATGCAAAGTATAAATGAATATGGTAAATAGGGTCTCTTATCAGCAGCATCTTAAAGTGTTTCCGTATTTAACAAACATTAAGCAAAGTACAGGACCAACAGTCAATATGAAATTTTACACCTCTCGATAAGATTTGGCCGGAACCCAAGAGTAAATCCCCAAATATATTGCGTAATTAATACCTGAATCGAAATCTTTTTCAAAATTTAATTGAAAAAATGACCTGATAATTTTAAATATTCTGTGGCAACACTGCATCACGAAAATTAAATATAATGATCGGGTTAAAAATGGCCAGGATCTAGGTGAAAAACCGTCCGAATTTGAGTGAAACACATGTTGCCAGCATTCATCCTGAAAAACAAACCAGAAAGCCCAAAGGCTTAGTGATTCCTTTCCGAATGGGGATGCTTTGTTGCACTGAGGTTTATCCCTTTAATTTACAAGTATTACAAGTATCCAACACCCCTGTCTTGAAATATCGTGTTTCTCAATGCATTTGGTCTTTGACCTCTGATGACCTTAAATGATCTCTGGCCTCCAATGGATCTTGGATCTTGAAAATTCTTGGGAAATTTGGCTTTTTGACCTCTGGTGACCCCAGATGACAATCTTGGGAATTCTTGGGAAATTTTGCTTTTTGACCTTTAGTGACCCCAGATGACACTCTTGGGAATTGTTGCTTCTTACGTCTGGTGACCCCATGACAATCTTGGGAATTGATGGGAAATTTTGCTTTTTGACCGCTGGTGACGCCAGATGACGATCTTGGGAATTCTTGGGAAATTTTGCTTTTTGACCTCTGGTGACCCCTGTTAACGATCTTGGGAATTCTTGGGAAATTTTGCCTTTTGATCTCTGGTGACCCCATGTAACAATCTTGGGAATCTTGGGAAAGTTTGCTTTCTGACCTCTGTGACCCCATAAGACAATCTTGGGAATTGTTGAGAAACTTTACTTTTTGACCTTTGGTGACCCCATATTACGATATTAGGAATTGTTGGGAAATTATTTTTTGTCCTCCGGTGACCTCAAAATGACCTTTGACCTCTACCAAAAACAGTAGGGTTCTTTCTCTTGACATGACAATCTGTATACCAAATATGAAAAGTATCGATCATTGCCATCTTGAGATATCGTGTTTACAAGGTTTCCGGTTTCTAACCTCTGGTGACCTCAAAATAATGATCTTTGACCTCCACCAAAAACAATAGGGTTCTTTCTCTTGACATGAAGAATCTACATACCAAATATGAAAAGTGTCGATCATTGCTAACTGGATATATCGTGTTTACAAACTTAGCGTCACATATACATACATACATACACACACACACGACATCACATCGCATAGATTCCTTGCCTGTCTTCGGCAAGGAGTGAGTTAGTTAGACGAGGTTTTACGGCTCAGTTTCTAACCAATTGGTTTAAAAGGGAATTTTCATCAACCCAGACAGTTCCAATTCTCCCAACTATGCAACTTCTAGCTCCTCCCATAACTGCATGAAGCTATTCCTTATGCAGGAATAAACCTGTTTTATTGCTTAAGGCCATGTCCTGGTGAGCATACAAGGCTGTAAAATGTAATAAAAGCACTCTCTCTGCCTTGTGTGGAATGTGGGCTACTGTGCATCTTTCAAATTTTGAAACTTTGATGTCAATCAAAGAGCAGTCACCAACTGAGAATTTTCATACCCCTACACTAAAAATACACTTTGGGGTGATGACTGTCTGTCTTTAAGTCGGGCAGGCCACGACCTTTTTTCCAGTTGTGGCTCACTGGCTTTTTTCCCTACTCCATTGCTTACCTCCTGCAAGGAATCAAAAACATTCAGAACATCCCGCGTAGGCTACTGTGAACAAAACCTACAAGGCGATACAGCGTGCTTTCTTGACAGGGACGAATCAAAACCAACTGTAGCCCCATCTGGCGAAATGAAGGATAGTCTCTAAGTTAATAGCATTCAGAGTCTGAAGCTGGTCAACGTGCCATTGACAAGTAACATTTGCTCATTGCCACTTTTTCTTACTCTATTTAATAGATTTTTATCCTGCTCGCGAAATGACGAGTTGGGTTTTCGTTGAGGCCAGTGGCGAAGCCTCTAGAAGCTCTGGAATATAATATTTACAAATTGTGAGCATTAGAATAAAGCACGGTATTTAACAGTCTACAAAAGCATTGAATAGGCACTAAACAGACCACAAAATTGAAGTTTGCCTATTTTCGTCATATTAACCCAATTCAGACTAACTACCGGTTGATTTTTTCCTATCAAAATGCAGTGGGTTTGAAGGTGGGAGGATGGATAGCCTAATCGTAGAGGTTTCACAGGTTTTTGCAGTAATTCCGTTCAGGCTGCCCTATATACAGGAAGTAACTTTTAGACAATAATGGCATAAGTGATGGACAGGGCTGTAGTCAAGTCCATCAAGCTCGAGTCCAAGTCCGAGTCCAAGTCCATAAGGTCAAGTCCGAGTCCAAGTCCAAGTCCGAGGGCTCGAGTCCAAGGCCAAGTCCGAGTCCAGTGTTCTCGAGTCCAAGTCCGAGTCCAAGTCCAAAATGGTAAAGTTTTCCTGTACTTGGCTTTGAAATCTCCCTGCTAGTACTAAACGCAATATGCTACAACAAACTGACCAAACAAATTAGAAAAACTTCATGTCAAACTGAATGAAATTATAGTAAGAAACTGATCAATTACATATTCACAACAGTACCATAAACACTGTAGCTTATGATATCCTCCATAGGTCTAATCCAGTTAACACAATGTAGGCCTTAATTGTAGCTTGTGTTGAAGAGGAGCTTGCTGTAGTAATCAGGACCTGCTATTGGATTCAACCATGCCTTTGCTAATCCATCTAATCTACTGTCCCCCAAAGAAAACTACAAAAATCAGTGTTCTCCACAGATTTTAAAGAGAGGCGGTCAAGCGCAGAGAGCACAGGCGATGGTGAAGCACGTTGTAATGTGAGAGACTCTGCTGACTAGCTGTCTTTTGCAAGTTGACAGATCCTACCCAGTACTCATAGGTACCATTTTACAAATTTATCACTTCATTTGTTTTAAAATATGTGCGGATTGGCCTTCATTTGAAAAAAAAAAGCAGTAGCCTACTGTCCACTTTTTTTGGAGGCGGGGCGGAGCGGAGCAGAGCAGAGCTTTTGTAGGGGGCTGGATTTTTTTAGGGGGAGGTCGCTATTTCAGGGGGCAGCAATTTCCACTCGAGGGTGGGCCGCCCCTTAAAACCCCTTGTGGAGAACACTGAAAACATACTTCCAGATAACAACAACTTCGCCTTAACCACCCTATTTCCACAAAAAGACAGACACATACACACATACACACACATTAAGCATTATCATAGCTGTATGCACATGCATGCAATTGCTCTCTGATGCCCTTACATACAGTATCACAGACCAAATAAAGTGGTTGTAAAGATGCTGATAAGGAACTAATAAATCTTCCCATCACTAAGATCTTTCCATGGTAAAAGTCCTCATAACCTACAGTACAGTAGACCTACTTCATCAAAGAGAACTATAGGCTTTAATCATTACATGGCAAATGCCATTGCTTTTGGGAGGATTATGAAATTCAAAATAATATGATGAAGAAAAATGCTGGACTTGATGGACTCGACTTCAAGTCCAAGCCAAAGTCCGAGTCCAGAAAGCCCGAGTCCGAGTCCAAGTCCAAGTCCAGAAAGCTCAAGTCCAAGTCAAAGTCCGAGTCCAAAAAAGCGGACTTAAGTCCGGACTTGAGGTCAAGTCCGGACTCGAGTCCTCCAGCACTGGTGATGGATGCTAGTGAAGTGTGAAAAATAACATTTTAAATACACTTCAGCAACGGTTTACTTCATTACACTTTGCCAAAATAATTCATTATGTTGATATTCAGTCCTAATTTCGATTATTTTTGTTTTTAATATCATATTCTTTTGTGGGTGGTAAGGGATTCGTCCAACGTGCGCAACTCGTGGGTGCCATTAGTCGTCATTGTTTTATCTTGTCCACTAATTTTGAATATATCTTAGCTATAGGAAAAAACGAATGCAGCTGCTTTTGTTAAGGGATCCCCGCGGGGTGGGAGGGTACTGGTGTTAGAATCACTTCTTTGAAAGCAAGAGGGCATCAAGCTTAGTTGGGAAGTATAGAAGATCGTATCGTAGGCGAGACCAGGTGCAGTTCAAATTATCTATAAAGTTGCAGTCTGTTCACAGTCAACCATTTATCCATTTCGTTATTTTCTTCATGTATCCGGGACTGTTCGCCACCATTATCCCCAAGTAATAAAACCACGGCAACAAACGAGGGGGTATCTTTCCTTTAGACCAGGACACGGAATCTCAGGAGGCTGGCACTGCCGTTGTACGTTACGTGAGATCATTCTTGATTCTCACGACGTAAATCTGAAATTGAAAAATTTTTGCTTACACCCGTCCTGCTTTTCATGTTTTGGATGACAGCTAAAAAAAAATGTTACAAGGTTTTCAAAAAGCGTTAAAGTCAGGGTTAGGGTTTAATATATTGGTTTGGGAAACATGCCCACGGAGCTTAGTGTAATCAGGGAGGTGTTATTAGAAGGAGTTCCGACTGAAACTTTAATTTATGCTAATCCTATTAAATCCAGTAAAGCGCGTGGAGAAAATCCCTATAATGAATGATCATTTGATTTAAGAGCATTCAATTCTCTCAGTCAACCTTGCCTAACCTCACTCACACTCATTCTACTACCCTAACAAAAGGATTCCATTGAAAAATGCTTTGATGCCCAACTAGTTTCCGACCCTCATGTACGACCAACTGTTTTAAAACTCAAAACGACTGTTTATCGCCACGAAGCGAAGAGATGATGGCAATAATCCAACACTACCGCTGTATGCAAATGAGCAAAACTTGTTCAAGACTAAACTTGGCTGTTAGATTTTGGTCAATTTGCGCATTCTTTCGCAACTTGCAGAAGGTGTACCCATGTACAACACATGTAAAAGGGAAACAAACTGACTATTTGTTACCAGCGTCCAAACGCGTCAAAATTCACAAATTAATTCATGACTCAAGCGCAGGCGCGGTTTTAGGGGGGAGCTTTGGGGGCTCAAGCCCCCCAAATTCGCTCAAGCGCCCCCCCCCTCCCCAATTTTCAGAGGTTGTGATATGCTATTTTGCGTGTACTGAGAAAAACAAAATTGCCCAATACACTTGTGCACATCTTGGTCCAGTGGATTTAGTTTGTCAAGGAAAACTGTCGTCTGCGTCTCGAAATCATATATTAGGTTCACGATTTCATACAATGGAAGTTAGGTCAGATAAGTAACATCAGTAACATCTATGATAGTATGTACGTACATGTAAATCAAGTTAACGGATTAATCATCTGTTGGAAGTTCAAAACGAGTCATTTCGTCGCTGATTTCGTCAAGCTTTACTAGCAGTCTTTTTAAAGACAGACAGTCATCACCCCAAAGTATATTTTTAGTGTGGGGGTATCAAAATTCTCAGTTGGTGACTGCTCTTTGATTGACATCAAAGTTTGAAAATTTGAAAGATGCAGAGTAGCTCACATTTTACAGAAGGCAGAGAGAGTACTTTTATTACATTTTATAGCCTTGTATGCTCACCAGGACATGGCCTTAAGCAATAAAACAGGTTTATTCCTGCACAAGGAGGAGCTCATACGGTTGTGGGAGGAGCTGGAAGTTGCATAGTTCTAAGTTGGGAGAATTAGAACTGTCTGGGATGATGAAAATTCCCCTTTAAGTCAAATCTACAGGCCGAATCGTTATTCCCATTAATGTGAACAGGTCGAGTTTCTCGTATCTCTCAGTTACGTTTGCTACATTCTTCCAAATAAAAAAATATATGCCTGTATATACTGTACGTTACATCTATGTCATGGTCAGGGGCGGGTCAGGGGCGGTACCAATCGGGGGAAAGGGAAGCCTACCCCCTGTAATTTGCAGGAAAAGAGAAAAAGAGTAGGAAAAGAAGACGGAAAGGAGAAGAAAAGAGGAGGGCGGGGTAGGCCTATATCTGATCCATATAGTTAATCCAGAGCTTTCAAGAGGCCATATTCCGGTTTTAACCAGCCTTTAGATACGATTTTATAATGCACAAATGAAGCAAGGCAAATTTCTCAATAGTTCGAGAATATTTCTGTGGACTCCACGCACGTATTTTTGCGTGAAAATTTCCCCGACTAGAAGGCAGTAATGTGTCCAAAAGGGGACTTCAGGAGGTTTGTTGATACATACCCTTAGACAAAAAAAGGCTCCTCTTTCACCTAACCAAAATATTAATGTTTTGAATCCATATAATCCGGTCCAAAAATATCCCAAAGACAACACCATTTTCGCATCTAAGTGACCTTCAAGTAACCAAAATTTCTCAAAGACCCCTCCCCTTAGACTTATGCCCTAGAACAGCCCTTTTTTTACCCAACCAAAAATAAGAATTCACGAAGTTATGAACATTTTCCAGCCATATATCAGTCAAAACTGTCACGAAGACCTCACCATTTTGCATCTTAGCAACCTTAAAGTAACCAAAATTTCTCACAGGAGAGGGGAACACCCCTCCCTTTAGACCTCTCACCTAGGACCGCCCTCTTTCCCCCAACCAAAAATTAGAATTGATTCAAAGAAATTATGAACATTTTCCAGCCATATATATCAGTCAAAAAATAACCCAAAGACCGCACCATTTTGCATCTTAGCACCCTTAAATTAGCAAAAACTTCTCATAGGGGGTCACCCTTCCCCTTAGACCTCTCCCCTAAGGAAGCCCTCTTTCCCCCAACCAAAAATTAGAATTCACAAAGTTATGAACACTTTCCAGTCATATAGTCAAAAAAATTACCCAAAGAACGCACCATTTTGCATCTTTGCAACCTTAAATTAGCAAAAATTTCTCAGAGGAAGGGGACGACCCCTCCCCTTAGACCCCTCCCCCAGGACGGCGATCACTCAACCCATGTCCCCTATCAAAATAACCTTGCGCCGTCCCTGGTTATGGTACTGTTTCTATTATCATTGGTTTCAGCGTGGCCGATTTACATATTTGAGAGAAAATTTTATGATTCTTCCGTTTCAAACCCCCCTAAGCCCCCCCGCCCCCCAAAAAAAGTCTCGATCTAGAACCGCGCCTGCTCAAGCGACTGGCAGTGTTAAGGGAATGGCAAAAACGCCTAATGCTATCTTCAAGATGAAGCAGACGACGTTAGCCTTTTGTGTTCAATTCCACACACCTTTTTAAGCTTACTGACTCAACACGAAAATCACAATGAAGTGATTATTGTCGGCAACTAGTCTGTCTGAAAGAAAACTTTCCAGTTCTAATAACACCTCCCTGGTGTAATCTCTCGTATTCCGTGGTCAAAGCTCAGATCAAAACTCACAATTGTGAAATGTTTCCCCAAAGTTGGTGGAATTAGGATTGCCACGGACATTTCTTCCCTTAACTGGCAACTCTCAGCCCACACTCCACCCTATAAAATGTTAACCTTTTAGTGTTAACATGAAAATATATCAAGATTCAGATTACGAAATCACACTACGGGGCACTTGTTCAAGAAAAGGTACAAACCACTCTACTACAGTTAGGGAGTGTGCTCTACTGGCAATAAAGTATGGCAGTGCTTTTTTCGGTGGGAGAGGGGGGAGCAGGCAGGCTAAGCAGAACGCCATCATCGGAGGCGAGTAAGCTTACCAAGAAAATTGTCAAAAATGACACTTCCGTTCCTTGCAAGTTGCACCTAACAATCTACCGGCATTTTGTAACAAAAGATTTCAAAGATCGACTTAATAGAAATTTACTTGAAAATTTCGGGGCCGGGAGGGGGAGACTGGGACTGCCCCTGCTGCTCCGGTATGTACAGGCCCGTAGCCAGACAAGATGTTGAAAAAAAGCGAAAAAAGCTTCTAGGGGGCGAAAAATTTTCCAGAGGGGGCGAAACATACTAAAATGCATTACGACAATGCTAATTTTTGATCTTCCAGGGGGACGAAAAATTTTCCAAGGGGGGCGAAGCCCCCCTTGACTACGGGCCTGGGTATGTATGAGCATGCAATAAAACCTACAAAACATCAGCACCTATGTAGCGATTCAAAGGCAAATGCAGTCACCGCAATACCCAATGTTATGTGCGAAACTGGTAAACGTGGATTTACTCACATTACAAGTGATTGGAAAGTAAGTTGTTAAATTTTTACCATCCAGTTCGTTCTCTGCAACTTACATGATTGTATCGCTAAACATCATTGAAGATACTTATTAAGTGACCAATGTATGTGGAAATTTTGGGGCATTTGAAAATTGTCTTGGCTTAAGAGTAATGAGGGAAAATCGGTGAACGAAGACAAATGAATTTCAGTGGACAATTTTTATTTATTGCGATGTAATCCGTGAGTATTTAGTTATCGATGTTACCTTTTACTGCACATATTCAGCACCAATTACCACACATAGCCTTAACCGTTTGAACAGTACCGGTGTGCCGGTATCGAGAAGGAGAGTACAAAAGAAATCAGTATAGAACAGAGAAATATCCGGGAATCGAATTAAGGCGGAATGCTTAAATGTTTGTTTAATTAGTGGTACTGTACGTCCTTTCTAAGATAATTCCTGCGGGCTATCTCCCACTACAGACGAACAACTGAAACTACAATGTGTTACGACCCCGACCGACTTAACCAAAAGCCCTTGCACATTTCCGCACTAATGCAACAAACAAACGCCATCACCATTCCAAACATGGACATACCTGTCAAAATGTTCGGCCATTTCAATTACGTCAGGTCGTGCGGAGAGAGCAGCGTAAACATGCTGAACTAAGTGGACGTACAAATGAGCAGAGGCCTATTCTTTTCTGCTGATGTCGTAGCGCTATGAATTCAATTACAGCCGAGAAAAATGTTTAATAATGAAATGTCTACCAAATTAATACCATAAGCAGTAAAAACTAAGTTTTCTGAACCAAACCGAACAACTATTTTTCTTTTACTTTAGACCAGATTTTGTGTCTTACAAAAATGAAATACGAAATATTCAAGTTCTATCCAGTTGTATCCTTCTACGAAGAGGTAAGTTCTCTGAAAGCATTTGTTTAGCTGTAGGGAACGTATCAGTAAATAATTGTTGAATTATGCTGCCTCTTCGTCTTCTTCCTCCTCCTCTTCAAACTCTCCCTCATCCTCAGCTGTTGCATCCTGGTACTGTTGGTACTCTGACACCAAGTCATTCATGTTGCTCTCAGCTTCAGTAAATTCCATCTCATCCATCCCTTCACCAGTGTACCAATGCAAGAAAGCTTTGCGCCGGAACATAGCCGTGAACTGCTCAGAGATACGTTTAAATAGTTCCTGGATGGCAGTGCTGTTGCCAATGAAGGTGGACGCCATCTTGAGTCCACGGGGTGGGATGTCACAAACGGCAGTCTTCACGTTGTTGGGGATCCATTCTACGAAGTAACTACTGTTCTTGTTCTGGACATTCAACATCTGTTCGTCGACCTCTTTCATGGACATACGGCCACGGAAGATGGCGGCAACGGTCAAATAGCGACCGTGACGAGGATCACAGGCAGCCATCATATTCTTGGCATCAAACATTTGTTGGGTGAGCTCAGGAACAGTCAGAGCGCGGTACTGTTGGCTTCCTCGGCTGGTCAGGGGTGCAAAACCAGGCATGAAAAAATGAAGACGAGGGAAGGGGACCATGTTGACAGCAAGCTTACGAAGGTCTGCATTCAACTGGCCAGGGAATCTCAGACAAGTAGTGACACCGCTCATGGTTGCTGACACGAGATGATTCAGGTCACCATAGGTGGGTGTTGTGAGCTTCAGGGTACGGAAGCAAATATCGTACAAAGCCTCGTTGTCAATGCAGTAGGTTTCATCTGTGTTCTCAACAAGTTGATGAACGGAGAGGGTAGCGTTGTAAGGCTCCACAACAGTGTCTGATACTTTTGGTGATGGAACGACGCTGAAAGTATTCATCATACGATCTGGGTATTCTTCACGGATTTTGCTTACAAGAAGGGTACCCATACCTGATCCAGTACCCCCTCCAAGTGAATGTGTAAGTTGGAAACCTTGAAGACAGTCACAGCCTTCCGCCTCCTTTCTTACAACATCGAGAACAGAGTCAATGAGCTCAGCGCCTTCTGTATAATGCCCCTTGGCCCAGTTGTTACCTGCGCCGCTCTGTCCAAACACAAAGTTGTCTGGTCTGAAGATTTGTCCAAATGGTCCCGATCTGACAGAGTCCATGGTGCCTGGCTCCAGATCAAGCAGAACAGCACGGGGCACATATTTGCCTCCAGTTGCTTCGTTGTAGTAGACATTGATTCTCTCCAGCTGAAGATCTGAGTCACCATGGTAGGTACCAGTGGGGTCGATGCCATGTTCATCAGAGATGACCTCCCAGAACTGTGGAAGATACGAAGAGGGAAAAGTTGTGGTGCAACTTTCAACTGATGCTTTGTGAATCTACCAACAGTCCACTATAAGTGACGTTCTTCACCTGTTCACGTTTAAGAAACTCATGGTCAATATTCTAACTTGTCTCTAGACTTCGAGGTTCTAAGAGGGACCTGCTGTCCAGTTGCTAGCCGTTTGTAGTTGGTATACTGTGCTATGTGCACATATTGCATTCTGTTAGTTCTGTACATACATAGGCGTATCAAGATAGGGTTAAACAATATTGCTCTATTAGAGTGTCAGTCTTTAGGTACGTTTTCAAGACTGCTGCACCAATACCAAACACAGTGGCGTGCGCATTATTTCGAAGGGTACAAAGTTTTCATTTTCTGATTAACCCATTTCCCCCCGATATTTTTCACGTTCGTAACTTTCTCAGTTGCCAACAGATGTGCGTGTGTCTAGAAGGAGGGGCGTTCACATACCGGCAGTGAAGTATTGAAAATGAAGGAGGAAGAAACTTGGGCGAAAGCCGTTACAAAAGTCTCGCACCCCCAGTTTTCCCACTTGAAAATATATCTCTTTCGCATTTGAAAAATAAACCCCAGTTCTGTGTTTGAAGGCAAATGAAATAGAAGAGTCCCTCCCCCATCAGTCCCCACCAGGCACTGCCTACGGGACAAAGTGTGTCACGGTTGTTATGTTTAGTATGTGTTCACATTTCATCTGATCTCAACTTCCCCATGAAGTGTTCACTCCTCTTTGTACTTAAGTGTACCAAGAGCCTAGAATTACAAGAACATGTATTTTAGAGGTTGGAAAATGAATCTCATCCATCAATCTCCCGTTTTCATAACTTTCCTCGTTGTTGAGATATAAAATGTTGAAATTTATTCACTTAATTTCAATAGTCAATTGCGCAATAAGGTGTGATGTCTTTCTTGTACAACTCACCTTACCTGTTTTTGTTTCCTTTTGGAATTAAAATGTGTATATCACCTAAAAAAATCTTTCCTGTTTCCTTGCATAAAATGTTGTGCGGAGAGGGTTTGTATCGTCAAGTCACTCTAACGGTACAACAGTGCTAACGTTTCGGCACAAGAATCCCGCAATGACGTTTGAAAAGAAAAAGAAAAAAGAAAAACAAGACGGTAATCTCAGAACTGTAGTACAAGAATGACATCAAAAAATATTATGCAATCTATCATTTTAAATGAGTGAATAAGCTTCAACATTTTATACCTCAGACCAGGAATGTCCTGTAAAGATGGGAGGTCGACCCTCTGGATTTCATTTTTAAGCTTTGTAACATAAATTTTTGAAATTTTAGACTTAAGGTGTTTTGTATTTGTGCAGTATCTCCTTCAGATTTACTACTCGAAAACTCTTTTGATTCCCATATATTAAGGATCTAGCAGTGTTTAATTTTAAGTATTTCTAGTAAAAATTCCAGCATCCCTTTCTCCTCCCCTCATTTCGAGGATACTTTCCTCCATCTCCGGAGGATCAGGTTGTTGCAAGGTGAACCACATATTTTTATCACTCATTTCTTGGGGTAAACCGTCTTGGTGAGGGGTTTGAGGAGAGAGAGGGCCTCCTCTTTTAAATTTTTTTATGTACAAGGCGGCTTTACAGCAAAATGGTGACTTACCTTTGACAAAGCTTTGAACTCTAAAAATTCTTATTCACCAATCCATTTCAATCCATCTCGAGACAGTTTCAGAAGGGTAAAAGCCAATCTTCGGGAAAGGCTATTCTACGCCCGTCAAAATTTGAACTTGTACCCATTTTTTTAAAAATGTGCTTCTATTTTTGTCACTCATATTTTGAAGACATGTGGGCGTGAAATGACGTGATTTAGTCAGACAGTCGTTTCAAAGTGAACAACCATTTGTAATTCTAGAACTTTCTAATGAACTGGAGGAGTAATTTCTAAGTTGATCTTTCAAAAATGAACTATACAAATCCTTCCTACACCTTATAAACTAACGTAGGGTCCGAAGACAAAGAACTGAATTGCAAAATCATCTAGCAAGATAGCGTAACGTTTCAGTTTTCGTTTGCTTTATTAAAACCCAAAATGCATGCCAATCATTTAAATTGCTTTCCTTCATTCTCACTGAGTTCTAAGCAACTCACACTCGTGGTTACTATCAAAGTCTACAAAATTGACAAAAATATTTGAACCAGAAAGCCCAAAGGCTTAGTGAGGTTTATCCCTCAACTTTATCTTTCTTGACTACATCGTTTTATGATGTTTTAACAATTTGACCTCTGCTGACCTCACACGACCTTTGAACCCCACTAAACACAACAAAAAAGGAAGGGTCCACTGGTGATCCCAGATGACGATCTTGGGAATTCTTGGGAAATTTTGCTTTTTAACCTCTGGTGATCCCAGATGACCTTTGACCTCTACCAAAAACAATGAGGTTCTTTTTCTCAACATGACAAATCTATATATCAAATATGAAAGGTGTCCTTCATTCCTGTCTTGAGATATCGTGATTACAAGGTTTTCAGTCTTTGACCTCCAGACACCTCAAATGACCTTTGACCTTCACCAAAACAGTAGGGGCTTCTTAACATGACAAATCTACATACCAAATATGAAAAGTGTCCTTCAATTTTATCTTGAGATATCGTGATTACAAGCCATTTACAAGGTTTTCGCAGTTTTATCTCCGGTGACCTCAGATGACCTTTGACCTCTACCAAAAACACTCAGGTTCTTTTTCTTAACACGACATATCTATATGCCAAATATGAAAATGGCCTTCGTTCCTGTGTTGAGATATCGTGATTACAAGGTTTTCAGTCTTTGACCTCTGGTGACCTCAAATTACCTTTGACCTCCACCAAAACAATAGGGTTCTTACTCTTAACATGACGAATTTATATACTAAATATGAAAAGTGTCGGTCACTGTTATCTTGAGATATCGTGTTTACAAGCCGTTTACGAGGTTTTCGCAGTTTAACCTCCGGTGACCTCAGATAACCTTTGTCCTCTACAAAAAACAATAGGGATCTTCCTCTTGACATGACAAATCTGTATACCAAATATGAAAAGTGTCTGTGGTTGCTATCTATCGTGTTTACAAGCTAAGCTAACCAGACAGGCAGGCAGGCAGGCAGGCAGGCAGGCAGACAGACAGACACGACTACACACACACACGACATCACCATTGCATAGATTCCTTGCCTGCCTTCAGCAAGGAACCAAAAACAATAAAAAGGGTGAACAAAGCAATAAAATTTTATAAAAATGGGCACACACTCTCTCTTAAAGGTCGTGTGACATGAAAATAACATAGTTGGATATTTGATGTAAAAAGCATTAAAAATCCAGAAAATAGCCACAATTTCCATTAAAAGCCATCAAATATTGACCATTTTACAGGAAAATTTCTATTTCACACTTGTTTCATGAATAAACATGAGCTAAATCTGCAAATATGTGACATCGAAAGAGGGACATACCATATATGGGCATGGCACATGTTAGCTCTTGTTTTTTCAACCTTAATTTCAAGGACACTGGTAGCATTATTATTCTCTGAGGGGTTTATTATAAAAGTTAAATTTTTTTCCTTGAAAAATATTGATATCACCCACAAAACTGTAATCTATTTGATCAGTAATTAAGAGATAATTTACATAGGGTTAACAAAGGAAATCATAACACTGCGCAACACTCCACATCGTTGTTTTTGCACAGGCAACTAGTTTCTTCAGAAACCATCAAACTTTGAAGACGTATATTTTGAGAACGGAAAAAGATATTGAAATAATTCCAACGGATCTTTGATTGAAGGACTTTATTCTTTAACTGACAAGTGAAACAGCTCTTTTTGGTGGCCACATCCCACTGCCAATTTCACTGCCCTATTTTTTTTACCTTGACTTTTGCAGAATTGGTTCTCAGAAAGTACAGTAAAATATAGTATGAGAAAATGGCACATTTGAGGAGTGTGAAGAAAGAGGCATACGATTAACTGCAGCTGTAAAGGTTAGAGTATCTGCCCGTGTAGACCCTTTTCCAAATAGCAATTACAAAGGATTTAAGGGATAGATTTCGGTACGCGTCGTTTTGGGCCACCGTGACAGTAAAATGTCATTGAAAAAATGTTGCCAACCAAAACTGTCCCATAATCCTTTGTAACTGCTATTTGGAAAAGGGTCTATGTAAACAAAATTGGGTCTATGATTGCGTATACATCTACGTGTGTTGCAAACGCCGCAGTCTGTGGGCGCAACGTACCATACACATCCAGTACATTATTAGCAAATGAGTACAATCAGGCATAATCCTGCTTGTCTGGACACTGCAGACAAGCCCAAACATACGCAGATAGTACCCTTTACAGCTAGACGCGGATCCAAGGGAGGGGGGGGGTTCCTGGTCTCAGCCCCCTTTTTCGCCACATCAACAATAACAAATACGCTAAAATTAGCATCATATTAATCTAGGAGAATATTCAAGGGGACATTCAACCCCCCCCCCCCCCCACCTTTTTCGAAATGTCTTGACCCGCTCCTGACAGCTGCAGTTAATCGTATATGTAAAGAAGTAAGTTTTATTGAGGAGTGAGGAGAAGACATCTTGCAAGAGAGTCCATGTTACGCACAATGCATGCTATACTACATAGGTCGCCTGACAAACAGTCCAATAGTTTCACCAGGGAGTTGTTATCTGAATGGAGATAGCTCGCGAAAACTTCATTTGAAAAGAGGTTTGCGTATTCAAGGTCACCTAATAATCATTCAATCATCTTGCTCTTTAGATTTCTATAAGAAAGTAAACACAAGGAGATCTGTCGTCTGCTACATCATGAGAAGAGCAATGGCAATTTATCCATTGCCATAAAACTAAATTTATTTTTCTCTCTAGTGTCACTTGGTGTCGCGCATGAGACCATATCGGCTTGATTTTAAGTGAAATTGCGAACATAGAATTATGTCCGGTTAATTCAGGAAACTTGAGGAAACTTTTCAGACTGCAGTGAAAGAATTAGGTTTCTGTCTCTATAGCTCATTTGCATATGATCTCTGTAGATAAGGTGGGGTATTTGCATTGATCTAGTTCTATTAAACAGTCGTTTTGAGTTTAAGAAAACCTGTCATTCTAATGTTGGTGGTACCAACCTACACATCAAAGCATTGTTCAATTTAAGCCACTTGTTAAAGTCTTAGTGGAGATGAATGATGTCGCAAGGAGTTAGTTCATCAAATTGAAAGCATTAAATAAAGGGCCTAAGTCCTCGTAAGCCTTATCAACAGCTATAAGATCGCTACCTTTTTACACTGAAATAGGTCTTAAAGTATTAGCATAAATTAAACTTCTCGTGCTATCTCCATTCAGATGACAACTCCTTGGTTTTACAAGGTTTTATACAATATGCTTTTTATAGTTACAATATAAGCCTTTGCCACGCAATCTTGAAAATAAGCATCTCCCTAAAGCTAGCCGTACACTACACGACTCAGCAAACCGCAACCCAACTCGATCGTCGGGTCGCCAACAGTCGTGAGGTGTGCAAGAGTTTAAGACTGCGATTGACAGTTTTAAGATCAGTTTTAAGTCGCGCCGACTTCAGTCGGGAAGAACCAACATGTTGGTTCTTCCCGACTGAAGTCGGCGCGACTCAAAACTGGTCTTAAAACTTCCAGTCGCAGTCATAAACTCATGCACACTATACGACTGTTGGAGATCCGACGATCGAGTTGAGTTGCGGTGTGCAAAGTCGTGTAGTGTACGGCTGGCTTACGTAACCAATCTCGAGGATGTTTCATCAGAAGCCATAACCAGCAAAACTTTCAAATTCGGTGGGATCAGAAAAAAAAAACAACTTAAGTGAGCGTGTAATTAGATGGGACATAACAAACCAGTAACAAAGCAACGCCGCGGCATCCTTCTAATTTTGTGTTCTGTTTAGGGCTAAGATGTATGTTTACTGTGAATGCTGGTGAGGTGTTTGAAACTTTCCTACTCAACTGAGCCAAAAGAAATGAATAACATGCCAACACAAAAGAGAATACTTATAATTACTTATTTAATGCTGACATTAAATCGAATTTATGTCCGCATCAATTCGATTTAATGTCAGCATCAAATCGAATTAATGTTAGCATTAAATCGAATTAATGCCTGCATTAATTATACACGTACGTCTAAACGAGCATGCAAACAAGATTTCGAAAAAGCCCCTGTACAGACTTTGATTGGGCTAGCTTTCTGTCTCTTCAATCTCCTTCCCATGACCTTAAAGGGAATATGCAGTCGCCCCAAACTTTCTTTGACAGATGAACTAAATGTTATCCATCTTATCTCTGTTGCAAGTATCTTTCATTTTGTTTCAGAATATAAATGTGACATTCTTAAGGTAAGCGAAGGGGTTGTTTTGCATATATTTTAAACTTCAGTTACAAAATTGTTGTCACATGATTTAAAAGAGCATTCATGAATTATGATTCCCCGTTATGCTAATTCAATATGTGGTGACTGCATTTTCCCTTTAAATGCCCATACTAAGTGAGTTTCTCCTACTGGTCACGAAGGTGGGGGGGGGGGACCTGGCTGTGCCTGAGCCCCAATAAAACACAGGACATGACGCAATCACCGTCTATTTACGTGCATGTTTCTTCTCACTTTGCAATAACACTTCTTTACACTCCTCCAAAAAGGTGCGGTTTCCTCATACCATACTACTTCAGGCAATTCTCCGTATACAACTCCTGCCCGGACAGTTGCCACCCGGATAATTAATTTTTCCGGGACAATTTCTACCCAGGACAACCCAGATTTTCTGGTGAGAGTAATTGTCAATCATGGTTGCGATTGTTCGAGTGGGGGAGTTGTCCCGCCATGCTATAGACATATGGTTTATTATTCGTTTATTTTATTGAGCGTTGTTGTAGTCCATAAAAGTTTTCAACAAAACGAAATTTTTGAGAAAATGTAGTTGAACTTTGCGAGCGACAATCATGGCAAAAGTAGGAATACTGCATATATCACTATATTTTTTTAAAGTTAATATTGTAACTAAACTAGTTGAATTGCGATTGGCAAGTCATTTCTTGCAAGTCAAGTCATTTTGTGCAATTATCAAGTCGCAAGTCATTTGCAAGTCAGTCACAACAGGAGAGCGACTCTGTGACTAAAGCACAAGTGGCAGGACTCGAGTCTACTAATCTGAAAATAAAGCCTCATACTCAGATGTGACGGTTCATTTTCTAAAAAAAAATCCTTTTATATGAAAATAACATAGGAGACTACAAAAACAAAAAAGCTGCAATTAACCACAAAATACAGAATTTAATAGTAAATAACTCACATTTTCTGTTGAAACAATTTTTTTGTCACGAACCTTTCTTTTTTGCCAAGAATATAACCGTGTACACAGTGGTGTTTCATCTGGGCAAAATCTATCTTGGTACAAGATAAATAACAAATAAAACATGTGCATAAAAGACAACAATAGACCAAGGAAGGGGAGGCTGGGGGTCCCCTAGTTAAAATGTGGTGTTTCCCCCCTCAAATCAAGGCCAAAACTCCTTATTTGTTAACTCTGTAAAAAAATTCTAAAATTTACATGCAGTGATTGCCTTAAAACTTGCCTAGAATGTTGCACCAATTGAATCTGAGGAACCTCAAATCTTCAATAATTTTCCAAAGGGTCCCAGGACGGGGGTTCAAAACAAAGTTTAGCGCCCCCAAATCTATAACAGCTTTCTACGCCTTTGACGACAAGTCTGAAACACGGCAGATATAGTGCGCTCCTCACTTCTAAAAACATGTCACACCATATGCGACTAAAGGCTATAGCGATCTGTCATAACACAAGCGGCTGTTTAGAAGGACAAAACAGGACGCCCGGAAACGGCGTTTACGAGCAGGGATCTGCAGATCCGAGAAATAATTCGTGCTTTTCTTGTCTCGTTTGACTATGCTCGATGATTCATATACAATAAAAGACTTCATTAACTGTGTGGAAATGTCCATATCCTAAGTATGGCAATTCTAGGCGGGTTTTTTTTTAACAAAATGTCTCGAGATGTCTCCCTTTTAAATTGGAAAGTACTAAGCTGAACGAGTTGCAATTGAAGTAAAACTACAAAAATTAAAAACTAAAAGATGTCATTCTTTCTGTGCGCTTCGCGTTTACTCATGGTAAATTTAGAATTAGCCTACCTGAAAAGGGATATGGCATCCCCCTCCCCCATCTAGGGAGTCGGTTGCTAGTAACTCTCTGCCCAAACATATTTAGAAATAGCCCTGGAGTCCTGTATAGGTAGGCCTACAAAAGGTGACTACACTTTGACATTCATTCAAACAGTAGCTTCACTCTGGTTGGTCAATGAGGACTTGTGCAGTCCGTTGTGTTCCCACTTAAAGGTCAATGGCAGTCGCCCCAAACTTATTTTGAAACAATAGCTAAATGTCACAAATTTCTTCTTATTTCCCTTCCAAGTATCTTTCATAATATTTTAGGACATAAATATTGTATATTCAAGGTAAATCAATCAGTTGCTCCTTGTAAATTTTACAATTGAGTGAGAAAAATACTGTCACATGATTCTCAAGAGCCATTCAGGAAATAGGATAGTCTACTATACAATTCTTTATTGGGGTGACTGCATTCTCCCTTTAAGCTCATACACACCAGCTCCCTGCACACACACTGTTTGACAATATATATTGTCAAACAGTGAGTTTAACTTGTTCAAGGCAATATTGCCTTGAACAAGTTAAACTCAGTGCAGGCTACTGTGGCTCTGTCATAGACGGAGGATAGACAGGAGGTTGGGAATTGGACTAGAGAAGTTAACTTAGACCGGAGAACTGGCTGGGGTGAGATTAGAGAGCCTTTAGGTGATTGATGTCAATATTTCCGAATGCCCCCACCTCCCCTCTTCGACCAAATCCTACCCTGCGGGGCAGACTCTTTACTAAGCTCCTGTTTATGGCTTTTCACACAAACTGAACAAGTATGCTGTAACCCAGCCAACATTCCCAGGTGGGCCCCAACTGGGTCCCTGCTGGGCTACATTCTGGGTCCCAGCTGGGGCCAATCTGTGTTTGTCAGGTGTTCCCAGTTGGGCCCCAAATGGGCTAGCCCATCTGGGCTGGAGTTGGCCCCATCTGGGCCCCTGCTGGGCTACATGCTTGGCTTATGCTGGGGCAAATCCGTGTTTGTCAGGTGTTCCCGGTTGGGCCCCAACTGGGCTGGAGTCGGGCCCCATCTGGGCCCCTGCTGGGCTATATGCTGGGGCAAATCCGTGTTTGTCAGGTGTTCCCATGTAGGCCCCAACTGGGTTACCCCAGCTGAGGTTGGTCTCACTTGGGGGTCCAACTGGCTCAACAATGGAAAATCTGAAGTAACTTTCCTTCTACAAGCCTTAAAAGCTACCGGCATTGCTAATGCCAGCCACTTTCAAAGGTAGAAGGATATTGCTGGAAATTTTTTATTTAAAGGGGAAATGCAGTCACCCCAACTTGAAGTAGTGTAGTAGACTGTCCTGTTTCATGATTGGCTCTTGAGAGTCATGTGACAATATTTTTTCTCCTCAAATGTGAAATTTACTAGAAGTAACTGATTGGTTTACTTTGAATATGCAATATTAAAGTCCTAAAATATTATGAAAGATACTTTGAAGAGAAATAAGAAAACAATTGTGAGATTTAGCAGTTGCTTTTTAAGTGCATCGAAACGGCACATACAAACAAAAAACAAACTCAAACCGGATCGGACAGGAACATAAATGCAAAACTATCCACACACCACCAAATCAAACAGAAAGTCATGTTCATTACAACAATAGAACCACACACACACACTGACAACAACCCAAATACCCAACAGACCAACCTCCCCCCGGCCACCCTAAAGCAATAATACTACAAACCGCCAACAACCAAAAAACCAGACACCAACAACAGGGCCACGAGGGGTCCGGTGCGGGGTCCACCTGCCACGAGGGGTCCGGGGTGGAGTCAACTTGCTATATTTACACTATGTACACTATATACACTATTTACACTATTTACACAAAAACAAAAAACTGAACAAAACTGGGCCAAAAATACAGGCGCACCTTGCCCAAGGGTGTCCCGGAGGCAGTTGTGACAAAGGGTAACCTCATTATCCCCACGCTTTAACAAGCTCCACAACCGGATGCAGTTTAACGTCCTACCCAGGACAGTTGCTTCAAAACAAGTTTGGGGCGACTGCTCTTGCCCTTTAAGTAAATAGTTTGGTTTGGCTATTTTATATATTCAGTGACACTTGTTTGTTATTATTAAGGATTGAGAATGCAATTTTCTTCATGATATTTCAATTTCTCCTTCTTAATGTTGTATTGAATAATTGAGAAACGTGGTTTTTTGCAAGAATTCACCATTGCCAGCTTCACTTTATTTCAATTAGACCTGCATAAAGTGATAAACACAAATTTCCTTTGAAAAATTTGGAATGCTCCATTAAGATGAAAGGTATATAAACCTGGTGTTCCAATATAATTTTACATCATTTTAAACATATACTTTTCTCAAATTGTCTTTGCCAAAAATTCCCACATGTTTAGTTAAAAAAAAATTTATGATAAAATAGGACATACATTTTCTGAAGCAAAAAGAGTTAATCACCTCAATGAAATTATGTTTTGAAAATTTTCCTAATTGGGCCCAGCTGGGCCAAACATATTGGGCTAGCCCAGCTTTAGCCAGGCTAGAGCCCATTAAAACAAAATAAAATTCGAAGATGAACTTCATTTTAAATACGCATGCCTACCTTTAACCTAAAAGCGCCAATACTACGAAAAGTTAACAAAAGGAATTTTAAAAGAGTGAAATAGCATTCATACATGAATGTGTTTCCCCAACTGGGCCCCAACCGGGTCCTGTTTGGGCTCCTCTGGTTTGGAAAACCCATCAGTATCCCAGCTCTAGCCCAATTACAAAACTTGGATTATTTTGTCTTGCTATTTTATTTTCAAGAAAACTTTCAATGTTGTCTGAAACAGCAAAAAATTTCAATTGAGGGCATTTAATTCCAAACGTGCCCAGTTGGGCACCAACTGGGCTATTGCCGGGCTCCAAAATGTGGGGAAGCCCAGCAAAAACCCAGTTAAAACCCGGAAAAAACTGAAAACAATTTCGGACAAAAGATTACAGAAGTAACGAAAAAAACTCTTTCCACATTCTCATCGTGCCATTAGCAAGTCTGGCTTGTTCAAAACACCAATATCCCAATTACATCCGTCAGCCCACCTAAGCCTCCCAGCTTTCCCATCTAAAACCCAGCTGGGGCCCAGCTGGGCATGTTGGCTGGGAAGCTACAACCTGCTATACATACGCAAACCAAGTCCCGATTTACGTGCATAATCATTTCAGCAGCCATTGGTAGCTTTTCTATCCGCGGTTTGCCCGCCCAGCGGACGTGTATTACTCCTGCACCTAAATTGGCTGCACTCGTAATACCAGGAGTATGAACGCCAAAGATGAGTACTTATTCGACACTTGCTATGAAAGTAATCCGCGGCCAGGGGCGTAGCTACGGGGGGGGGGCCTGGGGGGGCCTAGGCCCACCCTGATATTCGTCAGGCCCCCCCCCCAGATTTTTTGAGTCCGTGAACAAATACAGCACCATTTTGCATCTAGACACCACTGAAAACCGGAAATATTTCCAAAGGGAAGGGGACACCCTTAGACCCCTACATCAGGACAGTGATCTATGTCCTACTTGCTAGAAAATAAATATGGTAACCCTAGGTTGGAGACAAATGGTATGATCTAGGGGATGTGTAGCCTAATTGAGTCGTGGACATGTAGCCTATGGACAGGGTGATGGACAAATCTAACAGAGATATACTAGAAGGTGAATATGGGAGAATTGCAGGCAGAATAAATGAAAAGGGATGCATAATTCAGTATGATTCTTGTATTATCTCAGCTCAATATGATATCCACGGCCGTACACAGCGGGGGCGGGCAATTATCCCCAGAAATTTTCAAAGTGCACCGTTTCCAACTTTGAGAATATACAGAGAAAACGCAGTAAAAATATAAAAAATAGCTGTGATCGTAATGATAGAACTTAAACAATTTCAAATAGGCAGATCAATATCTTCATGCCTATATCTGTACACATCACCAATCATTTACAGCTCTATTAGGATGTAGTTCTAGCCTACTTTAATTTCTAAAATTCTCGCGCTACGCGCGATTGTGCATAGTTACAATGTTGGTGTTGCTGCTATAGGTAGCTTCAATCATCAATGGCTTAAAAACGTTTTTAAACCGTGCCAGTTTAGTCATAAAAAAAGTTTCATAACCAATAACACTCCCTCCCCTCCCATAAACCCTTCCCACAACGGAGTTCAATGGCTGAAGTCATGCTTCACATCATATCCACCACGCTCTCAAAAATGACTTTTGCCGCACCTATTCACAACTACTTTTCGTTTTCCTTTTAAAGCTGAAATCCCTCAAATATTGCACCATTTGATATCTATACGTCCTCCTGAAATTACAAATTTTCGCCAAGGGGGAGGGAGACACCCGTTCCCTTTAGTCCCCTCCCCCAGGCCACATATCAGTAATACCCACTTTTTGCACCGTAGGAAAAAAGTGTTTGTGCGGCCTTGTGTATTACCATTTTTCATGGATTGACTTTTTTCCATTATTTGAGAAACGACAGATATGAGATTCGAATTTCAAGGCTGGGTACATGCAGCTTAAAACACGTGGGAAGTGCCGTTTCCGGCCATCTGGAGGGTTTGTAAAGCCAAAAATTTTCTTGAACGCTCCGCGCCAACTGATGGTGGCGCTCCGCTTAGATAGTCTTGACAAGCCTGACCCTCGGCTGTGTCAGCCCCCCCCCATTTGTTTCCTAGGCCCCCCCTAAAAATTTCATCCTAGCTACGCCCCTGTCCGCGGTACCTCAATTAGTCTTGCGCCGTTCGGTGAATGTGGTTACCTAGTTTTCCTTTTCGGGAAAGCCAAAAAGAAGATTGCAGTACTATATGATTCTAAAAGAATGGGGATGAAAATTGAACTTACTTTAGCGCCAATCTGGTTGCCACACTGACCAGCTTGCATATGAACTATTTCACGCATTTTGACTAAGTTGAATTTTCTCCAAGGAGTCGCAAAAAGATGGTACCTGTTACCAGCACTTCTGTTCTACTGGGTGTTTCTAATTCAAATGATAGCGATGGTCACTGTGAGTGAGAGCAGAAGAGCACTTTCCAAATTTGAATAGTATGCACGCCTCATGAGTTGTATTGTCAGCGCGAGTCGCTGGTTTAAAGATAGCCTGCAAGAAATGCCTTTCGCTTCAGCAGGCTAAATTCTTTGCAAGCTTGGTGACAGAATCATTGATGAGACATCCGACTTTTAGAAAATGGGGTTGATTGTCCTGAATTGTCGAATAATGCTACAAGGAACCATACTGGCAGTCCGGGAGATTCTCCCGTTTGAGGAGAAAACCCAAATTCTCCCGAATGGGGAAACTTAGGCCCTTTGCAACACATTGTAGACCTATAGAGCTTATGCATTGACGTCATGCGACGTCATTTTGGCGCCCAAACAGTGAAGCACAGTGCACGCACGACGTAGACTTCGCACGCGACAGTAGAATACTACGCGCGTATCCGACCGATACACGAATCAGTGTCTGCATTTGCAGGGGTAAGTTGCAATGACACACGCTTGCCTCCATTGGAGGCAAGCGTGACGTCATATGCATAAGCTCTATAGGCTTAGCCTAACAAAGACAAGGTTTAGCAAGAACGGAGACACTCAAAAACTTGCGTTTTTCTCAAAACGGCGTGGTGAACCCCCGATTAGGAGAGGCTTTTCGAGAGCTATGACAATACACCTAGTACCGAATATACATTTAATTCCAATTAATTAATACATTAGACAGAAAACTTGCAAGACGTCAAAAGCCATTCGCCACTGACAATGAACGAGTGGAATTTTGGGTAAAATAGACAAAATGGCGGCGCCCGTGACCAATTTTTCTCCAGGCTGATAGCGGGATATGAAGATTCTTCCGAAAGGCAAAGATTCCAACCGTCCCCGAGGTCGACCGGGACTGTCCCGGTTTGGAGTACATTTTCCCGGTGTCCCTGTTTGCCTGCCAATTGTCGCGGTTTCCAGAAAATGTTTTGTGCACTTAGAATTAAAAGTGGGACAGTGTACTTCCCGACTAAGGTCGGACGGCCTGACAGTTCATTTATTTTCATCCTTAATATGACTAGAAATTCCTCCATGGGGACTAAAAATTTCGGCGCGCTACGCGCCACATGGAGCTATTTGTTCCCTTCTTTATATTTTATGCTTGAGTGTAAAGTTAAACTAATCCTTCTTAGACGAATGTACTGTAGTCCACATCATTTATCCGCAGAACGTAGCCCAGGGCCACGGGTGAGCCTACCTTAGGCTCACATTTTCCGTAATGTTATCGGGAATGCCCGACTTATCTCAATCCTCTTTTCGTTGGACAGGAACTAGGCCCTTTTTCCACTATACAGGGGAAAAAACTTGTGAAGAAATAAAAAGCAGGAGAGGAAAACAGTAGACAAAAATGGAACCGTCACTGAAAATTTAGGTGTTGATGTAGAGGGTAGGGTGAGGCACGGCTAAATTTTGGAAGTGTCCCGGTTTGTAGAGTCCAAGGGTTGGAATGAAAGGGGAGTCTCCCGAACTGTTTGGACGCACAAATCATCCTCTTCTTATTTGCTTCATGATCTAATATACTCGAATGTTAATGGAATTATCGGTTTTCAGCGATCCCTGCCAGGGTCTGCCTTCAAGTTCAGGGACGGTTGAATTTTTCAGATTTTCACGTGCAACTTAGCCTATCGGACAGTGGCGTAGCTAGGGTTTGTGGCGCCTGGGGCAAATAACGAAATTGGCGCCCCTACCCCAATCTTCCGGGGGGTAATCTTATGAATACTTGCACAACTCAAGATCTTAAATAGAACAAATGTTCATGGGCGTCCGCAGAAAAAATTCAGGGGGGCAAATTGTTTTAGGGGGCCTAACTTTTTCATGGGAAATATTTTACTCCCACAAAAGAGTTTAGATGCTACCTCACACAGTGTTGACAAAGGCGTAGCCAGGAATTTGTCAAGAGGAATTTGTCAAGGCGAAGCCCGTAGACAGACTCTCAGCACTCCGCGCCACCATGGGTTGGCACGGAGCGCAAGAAAATTTTGGCCCAAAATGCTTCCCAGATGGCTGGAAATGGCACTTCTAAGGCCTATTTACCGCATATAAAACTGTAAAAAGGGGACACACTAGCAATATCGTAAATATTATTTTATTAAAAGATAAAATTGCTATATCAATATCATGCTCATGGCAAATGGTAGTTCCAACATTATCTTTAAGTGATCTCGATTTGGCGCCTCCCTAGAGGTGGCGCCCGGGGCAACTTGCCCCCCTTGCCCTCCCCTAGCTACGCTACTGCTATCGGATTTTTTAAGCTGTTGATTACTGTTAGACTGTGCAATATCACTGGGCTGTATGGGGACTTACCGTTGCGTTTAGTTGTGTCCAAAAATAGAACTTCAAAGCCTTGGAAGCGACGTGGATAAGTGATCCGAAAGTGCCTCAGGCGCTGTGGAGGCAAGAAGCTCTCCCTAGATGATGTGTCGATAGGGGCCAGCCATGGCACCTAATTGGGCTAAGGCCGGACAACACCCCGGTGTGAAACCAGTGACGCATTCCAGGCTCGGAGTGCATTACTGTATTTACAAAATTGTGGACACTGGAGTCGGAAGCATTCAGCTAGCCATCAAAAGGCGTTGAACGTGCACTAAGCATTCTACAAAAGCATTAGGACTCGCAGGGGACTGCTCACTTTTCCGACCTTCTTTGTTCAGACGTCTGTAGCCTATATTCCGACAAGTGTATCTAAAAGCATAGGTGTAGGAAGCTTTTCGAGACTGGGGGCCTGAACCTTGTTTCGGATCGCCGTCCTGGGGGAAGGGTCTGATACCCCTTCCCTTTGGAAAATTTTTGGGTATTTGAGGGTCCTCAGATGCAATTTGGTGCTTTATTTCGGACAAACTTTAAGGAAAATTACTGCAAATTTTTGACATTTCTTACAGAAAGAGACAAATAAGGGTTTTTTTTGCCCTTGGATCTTGGGGGGGGGGGGTGGAAGTATACTTCAGTCCCCTCACATTTTGACTGGGGAGCTAAAGCCCCCAGCCCCCCCCCCCCGCTCCCTACGCCTTTGTCTAGAGGTCAGTGTTAGGATGAGGGTTAAAGGATTATTGTAACCTACAAAATTGAGAAATATAGCGTCATTTTGTATCTATGCATTCCTTACGTCAAAAACTACCCCTTAGACCCCTTCCCCCAGGACGGCGATCACTATGTAAGTAACATGTCAATGAACAATGGGCCGGTCTAGGTGAATAATACCCGGGCCGGTTCTAAGACCCAGTCCGCCCCTGACCATAGACTTCATGGGGCGACAGGTCTGGGAAAAGCGAACCCGAATAGGACAAATATTGCTTTTAAGGGGAAATCCATGCATGACTGTTTGTCAATGATACAAAATTTCAGGGTAAATATTCCCCCCCCCCCCATCCTTGTGAAACGTCTTCTCACTCCAGCAACCTGTTGTGTAGGAGTGCCAAACGCTTTTAGAAAATACCACGGAAGATAATATCCAGTTTTGATGTTTTTATCGAATTACTTGGGCAGATCAGTCCTGGCAGCCATTTACTGCATTGCCCGAGCCTTGCATGAAGTCTGATAGGGAGCTACGGTGGTAAGGGCACATGGTGCAATCAAACATTTGAATGAGCAGCCTATACCCCGGTATCCTGACTCTTGATGCATGGCTATTTTAATTGATAGGAAAATATTTTTTATAACTGTTAAATTCTGCAGGAGTACTCATTTTTACCCGTTGTAAGCAATATTTATGTTAAGAAACATGATACAAGCCCTGGGGACAAAGACCCCCCCCCGAAAAAATTTCGTCCCCCATCAAAATTTCCAGTTACCATTGTCTTAACACATTTTTACACATCCCCCCCCCCCCCCGAAAATAGAAGCCATCTCCCCCTTCATTACATTTTCTGGTTACGGGCCACACTTGATGACAGAAACTTGTACAGAAAATCAGCCTGAGGTGAACCTGGGATTCAACTCCTCCGAAAACATATCATCAATTTCAAAGTTGTTGGATAGGTACCTGAGCATGAAACCTTTTGCACGCCTAACTTCGTTGGTGTCATATATGTCGCAAATTGAGTCAAGAGGTCAAAGTTCAAATGAGCTAAAATCCGTTTTTTATCCTTTATTTGCATATACCTGTTTGTTAGAAAAGATAAAAAACTGTTTTATATTTGTTCAATGTGATGAGGGATATTTTTAATAGTACATTCAGGTTTCTTAAGTTCGAGAACGAGTTTAAATTACCTAAAAGTGATCTTTGTCATGATTTGCGTATCAGTATGTTGGGAAATTTCTTTAACCCTAAAGGATGTAGAGAATATAGGGGAGATGAAATTTGCAACTCCGTGGATTGCCCTCTTGTTTTTTCTGCAATAGAACAAAATCTGATTTTAATAAGGAGTAAGAAGAGATTTCACAACTGTAATTTTCCCATTTAAACTCCAAAATGTGTTTTCCAGGAAGTTTTTTTTTTATCTGAATATCAGTCAGGGCTCTATCAAAATTCAAATTCAGATCTTGAACACTTCATTGGAAAAAAAAATGAAATTGGCGGGAAAGATTCCAACGTAAGTGATAAAAAGCAGGATAAATCACATCCGAATCTTTCATTCTCCCGTTAATCCTGCAGGAAAGAGAACGTTTTTTATCATAACTTTGCAAATAAGAAATACAGGGGAAGAAGTTAAGTTTTTCCTTCAGCAGTAGACAATGAATTTTGCAAACCACACTGTAAAACACTAGGGTGAATATGATCAGAAATTGGGTCAGGAGGAAACCGACCAACATACTTGGGTCAAATAATGACCCAATTAAAGCTTTAATTAACCCAAATGGGGTTAAACTTTGACCGAAAATGTTGATTCAGTTCCCTCGTGACCCAGGTGTTTGTAGAGTGCATGCAATATCATAAACACATCATCTGCACATTGAATCACTTTAAAATGGGTATTAAGTATATTAACATGACTATTTTTGTTAGATTTGACCGACAATTTAAGAATTTCTGCACGAAGTATAAATGAATATGGTGAAACCGGGTTTTCTTGTCACCAGCCTCTAAAAGTATTGTTTTTGTACTGAACAACCACTGAGCAAAGCATATAGGACCAACAGTCAGTATATGAAATTTAAAACCACTCGATAAGATTCGGCCCTAACCAAAGGCGTAGGAAGCGGGTGGCTGGGGGGCTTTAGCCCCCAGTCAAAAATGTGGGGGCTTCCCCCCCCCCCAAGATTTAAGGCCAAAAACCTTGTCTCTTCTGTAAGAAATGTCAAAAATTTGCAGTAATTTTCCTAAAAATTTGTCGAAAATGTTGCACCAAATTCCATCCGAGGACCCTAAAATACCAAAAAAAAAAAAATTCCACAGGGGAGGGGACACCCCCTCCCCTTAGACCCCTCCCCAGGCCGGCGATTCGAAACAAGGTTCAGTCTCCCCCCCCCCCTCAGTCTCGAGAAGCTTCCTACGCCTATCGCCCTAACCCAAGAAAGGAAACGAGAAAAGAAATCCCCAACAACATCGTGATTAATACCTGAATCAAAGTGCTTTTCAAAATTTAATTGAAAAAATGGCGTAATAATTATAAACTCTCTTTTACAGCACTGGATCACGAAAAAATGAAATGTAGTAGTGTACCAAGAAAATTGCCAAAAATGCTTCCCGCACTGCTGGAGACGGCACTTTCAGTGCCGTGCAAGCTGCGCTTAACAATCTTTCGGCATTTGTAACCCAAAGATTGCAAAGATCGATTTAATAGAAATTTACTTGAAAATTTCTCGGAGGGGGCAGGGGGACTTCCCCTGCTGCCCAGTTATATTCGATCATGCAAATAAAAACCTGCAAAACATAAGTACCTAAAGAGCCTTCCAAAGGCAAATACAGTCACCACAAGTTCCAGTGTCATGTGCGAAACTATGGTAAACGTGGATTTACTCACATTACAAGTGATTGGAAAATAAGTTGCTTAAAGTGGACCTAAAGTCTAAAAATTCAAAAATATATATTTTAGAGGTTACAAAATTAATCTTATTGGTCCAACTCCCATTGTCATAGCTTATTCCATTGCTGAGATATTAAATGTTAAAATTTATTCACTTAAATCCAAACAGTTCATTGCGCAATAATTTTTGACATTCTTGTTGTACAACTCACATTAAATGCTTTGTTTTCTTGTAAAATTAAAAATGTTTATATGACCTTGACCGCTTCCTGTTTTCTTGCATGACATGCTGTACAGAGAGGGCTTATATAGTCAAGTCACCCCAAAGCAGTAAGAACGCGATTACATTTTGGCACAAGGTGCGGTGGCTTTCAGAAAAACAAAGAAATACAAAGATTGTAATTTGAGTAGTACAACAATGACATCACAAATTATTGCGCAATCTACTTTTTTAAATCGAGTGAATAAACTTCAACATTTTATATCTCAGCTTAAGAAAGTCCTGTGAAGATGGGAATTGGACCATTAGAATTCAGTTTTCATGCTCTGTAATATATATTTTTGAATTTTCAGACTTTAGGTACACTTTAAGTTTCATCATCCAGTTGGTCCTTGGTTTTCAATGTAATATGCAATGTACGTGATTGTATAGCTAAACAGCACTGATGATACTTATTAATAAAATCGTTGAATGAAGACAAATGAATTAAAGTGGAGGATTTTTTTATTAATCGCGATGTAATCTGTTAATATTTAGTTATCAGTGTTTACTCTTTACTGCCAATATTCAGCAACAATTGCCACGTATAGCCTAAACCGTTTGAACCGCATCGGTATACGGGTATAGATAGAGTACAAAAGAAATCAGTATAGAACAGATAGATATATCCGGGAATCGAAATTTATGGCGGAATGCTTAAATGTTCTTTTACTTAGCAGTAGTGTATGTCCTTTCTAAGCTAAGTCCTGCGGGCTATCTCCCACTACAGACGAACAACTGAAACTACTCCAAAATGAGTTACAACCCCGACCTAACTAAAAGTCCCTGGGTATTTCTGCCCCAGTGCAACAAAATTTTACTGTAAGAGAAACAAACGCCATCACCATTCCAAACATGGACATACTTGTGAAAATGTTTGACCGTTTCAATTAAGTTAGGTCATGGGGAGAGAACTTTTCGGAACAGCACAAAAATGCATAAAAGTGCAAGTGCAAGTGAGCCGAGGCCTATCCTAATGTCGGCTGACGTCGTAAAGCTATGAATTCAACTAAACCGAGAAAAAATGTTAACAATGAAATGTTTACCAAATACGATACGCAGTGAAAACAAAGTTTTCTGAACCAAACCGAACAACCGTTTTACTTTACTTTAGACCAGATGCTGAGTCTTACAAAAAAATAAGTATGTGGTATTCGAGTTCTATCCAGATGTAGGCCTATATTTCTGTGAAGGGGTAATTATTCTCTGAATGCACTTGTTTAGCTGTAGGGAACGTATCAGTAAATAATTTTTGAATTATGCTGCCTCTTCGTCTTCTTCCTCCTCCTCTTCAAACTCTCCCTCATCCTCAGCTGTTGCATCCTGGAATTGTTGGTACTCTGACACCAAATCGTTCATGTTTCTCTCAGCTTCAGTAAATTCCAACTCATCCATCCCTTCACCAGTGTACCAATGCAAGTAAGCTTTGCGCCTGAACATAGCCGTGAAATGCTCAGAGATACGCTTAAATAGTTCTTGGATGGCAGTGCTGTTGCCAATGAAGGTGGACGCCATCTTGAGTCCACGAGGTGGGATGTCACAAACGGCAGTCTTCACGTTGTTGGGGATCCATTCTACGAAGTAACTACTGTTCTTGTTCTGGACATTCAACATCTGTTCGTTGACCTCTTTCATGGACATACGACCACGGAAGATGGCGGCAACGGTCAAATAGCGACCGTGACGAGGGTCACAGGCAGCCATCATATTCTTGGCATCAAACATTTGTTGGGTGAGCTCAGGAACAGTCAGGGTGCGGTACTGTCGGCTTCCTCGGCTGATCAGGGGTGCAAAACTAGGCATGAAAAAATGAAGACGAGGGAAGGGGACCATGTTGACAGCAAGCTTACGAAGATCTGCATTCAACTGACCAGGGAATCTCAGACAAGTAGTGACACCACTCATAGTTGCCGACACGAGATGGTTAAGGTCACCATAAGTGGGTCTTGTGAGTTTTAAGGTACGGAAGCAAATATCGTACAAAGCCTCGTTGTCAATACAGTAGGTCTCATCTGCGTTTTCAACAAGTTGATGAACGGAGAGAGTAGTGTTGTAAGGCTCCACAACAGTTTCTGATACTTTTGGTGATGGAAGAACACTGAAAGTATTCATCATACGATCTGGGTATTCTTCACGGATTCTGCTCATAAGAAGGGTACCCATACCTGATCCAGTACCCCCTCCAAGTGAATGTGTAAACTGGAAACCTTGAAGACAGTCACAGCCTTCCGCCTCCTTTCTTACAACATCGAGAACACAGTCAATGAGCTCAGCGCCTTGTGTATAATGCCCCTTCGCCCAGTTGTTACCAGCACCGCTCTGTCCGAACACAAAGTTGTCTGGTCTGAAGAGTTGTCCAAATGGTCCTGATCTGACGGAGTCCATGGTGCCTGGTTCTAGATCAAGCAGAACAGCACGGGGCACATATCTGCCTCCAGTTGCTTCGTTGTAGTAGACATTGATTCTCTCCAGCTGAAGATCTGAGTCACCATGGTAGGTACCAGTGGGGTCGATGCCATGTTTATCAGATATGACCTCCCAGAACTGTGGAAGATAGAAAGAAGAAAAGTTGTGGTGCGGCTTTCAACTGATGGTTTATGAATCTACCAACAGTTTACTAACTGTCAATTTTCACGTATTAGAAATCCGTGGTCAATACCATATATGCCACCATGTCTCTAGACTCCCTTCAAGGCTCGAAGAGTGACCTGCTATCCAGTTGCCATCCTTTTGTAGGAGTATACTGTGCTTTGTGTGCATTATTGCGTTCTGTCATCCCTGTACATGAATAGGATTTAATAACTGAAAACAGAAAAATTCACGTATTTGGATGTTTTCAAGACTTTTGCACCAACACCAAACGCAGTGGCGTGTGCCATATTTCAGAAATTAAAGCGGTGGGAACAAAGCCTTCATTTTCTGATTGACTCCTTTCCCCCGATTTTTTTCAATTTTCATCACTTTCTCAGCTGAGCAAGAGATGTATGTGTGTGTGTGAGTGTGTGTGCAAGGGGAGGGGGCGTTCTCCTACAGGCAGTGAAGTTATTAAGGGGAAGGCGACTTCAAGGGAGGCAAGCCGACGGTTACAAAAGTCTCGCACCCCAGCTTTCCCACTGCATTGAAAATATATCGCATTTGCATTTGAAAAATATAACGCCTCTGAGTTTGAAAGCCAATGAAGTAGTGGCGGTCCCCCTCCAGTTACTGCATACATCATGACAAAGTGGGTTTAACGCTTAGTATGTGCTCACAATACTCCCTGTTCTCAAATTTCCCATACAGTGCTCACTTCTCTTTGTACTGAAAGTGTACCGGTACCTGAAGTCTAGAGCAGTGATTCTCAAACTTTTTGAGGGTGAGGGCCAGATGGAGAGGCTGAAATGAGGTCGAGGGCCGCAGGGCAGAATCTCAGGCTTAGAGACAGGACAATAATTGGGAAGAGCCAAGTACATACTTTAGAGGTCTCGAAGCTGTATTTACGGCAAACAGAGGCAGAGGTAAACATTTTTCATGGGAAGTGGTTCCTAAAGAGGGCAGTCTGCACTTTTGCAACGTTTCACGGTAGTAACCCGACCTCAGTCTCACCACGTTTGGGCTGAGGTCAGAGAATTTTGCTTTCCAGTAACTCTAGATAGCAGGAAATAGCACTCTTAACCACAAATTAGCCTCTTCGTTCAGGGGTGGCTCCAGGTGACGGGCAAGCTACACCACTGAGCGGCCGGTTGCCGAAAGGGCTGCAAACGCGAAATTTTAGCCCGCGAAGCGCGCCGAAAATTTTAGGGTTTAGGGTTAGGGTTAGGGATAGGGTTTTAGGGTCAAAGAAATTATTAATATTTTGAGAACTTTATTGAGCAATAGGCTGCCCTACTCCTGAGCAAAATCAAGAAGTTCGTTGCAGCTGCTGGTCGCCGTCGAATAAGGCTCCTTGACGAAAATGGAGTTTCCCACGATAGGGGTCATGTCCCCTACACCTCCCCACCTGGCGCCACCCCTCTCTACAATTCTGCGTCTAACCTGCGTGAGCCACCAGTGTGGTCATTTTTATGTTTATCATGTTTCGGTTTGCGGTATAGGAGAAACATTTTGCATTCAAAACTAAGTAGGTTGCCGATGAAACCCGCACTCTGAAACGGATGAAGTTTCAGCAGTTCTGCACTTATCCTTCGTTAGCCTCTGTCGAGTCTTTCCTGCCACAGTTTTCCTCCTTCCTCTGGAAACATTAGCAGGAAACATTGGCTGTTACCTTCTGGGTGTTGTACTCCCCCTGGAAATCGGTATGATGCCGGCGCGAGATCGTTTGCTCAGCAGTCAGTGTTACGAGGGCCTAGCTTCAATGGTTGGAGCGCGTAGGCTACTTTCAAGTCGAAGTAGGCCTGAAATAAAGTGAGGGATAACAAACGGCAGAAAAGCCTTGACAAAGGCTAATCCTTCGCTAGTGGTCAGCATGTGAGGAAAGTCTTGAATTATTCTCAAACGCGGTCAGATGGAGAATTGGGTCTGCTGAGTTCGAGGGCCGCTTTTCCAAAAATCGAGAAAGCTTTAAATTGATAGAATGATTTTATTTCATGCAACAGAGCTGAGAAAGGACTAAGCTCATACAAACGTCCCAAACACATTGTTAGAACCTGTTTGTACCGAAATTACCCTAATTAATTGAAAGATTTGCCAAGATACCACTATTTTGCATCTAAGCCACCTTACCTAAACAAGAATTTTTCAAGGGGAGGAGTTGTTATCCCTCCACTTAGACAACACACCTTTCCCTTTACAGTCAATTAAAAGTAAGAATTCACTAATTGTGAAAGTTTTCCAATAGGGGTGTTTCACCGACGTCACGTGATCGTGCGTCTCTTTGGTTGTCAGACATTTTGCCGATCAAACGTCCATCGTGTCACAGTAAGTGTCTATGGGTATTGCCGTGCTCTTGTGCATGTAAATACGCTTACTGCACGTATGCTTTGCCCGGTAATGCCGGGCAATCCCAACTCGCATGACGTCTAATGAAATACCTCTGTAGGTGATCAGTTCCAAAATTTGTCAAAGATAGCACCATTTTGCATCTAGGCTATCTTAAATGAACAAAAAACTTCTCAAAGGGGAGGGGAAACCCTCTCCCCTTAGACCCTCTCCCAGGATATCACCTGCACAAGGTGACATAGGAAGGATTCGATCCGGGTGCAAACTACCACCATGCGAATATGCACAATTTACACCGACTTTCTGGGTTTATCTGGGGTGGGCTTCAGGCATCATCTTCTGTAGTGCCCCCTCCCCCCCCCCGTCCGCCCCAGTCACCAACCTCTGTACATAACAAGAGACAACTCTACAGTGGTTACAATGCCACAAACTGGTGTTTTTATTATTTGTTACATTGACCCTAAGGTCACCAAATATTACATACATACAATTTTCAAGCCTAAGAGCCATTTAAACTTTAAAGGTGATCAGTCGTCTTGAAATATTCTTTGTGACGTCAGCCTTTTCTTGACATGTTTCTGCAGTCGTCACTGTTCAAGGATACACCGTACAAGCATGGTATAGCTACTTGTACGGTGTATCCTTGAACAGTGACGACTGCAGAAACATGTCAAGAAAAGGCTGACGTCACAAAGAATATTTCAAGACGACTGATCACCTTTAAAGGTTTCAATATACATTTTCTATCGTTTTTAGCACATTTCATGACCATGATGAAAGTTTACTGAACACATTCTCCAACAGAATCTTCCCACAGACAGAATACAGTTACAATTTGTTTTATTCAGACAGTCACAATTCATGCACGCGCAAGGGTATTTTGATCCAGGCTGGCTCTTCAAAATCAAATTAACAAGTTCCAATTCATGCACGCCCGTGTGTCCTCAGTGAGGACAGTATACACTTTCAAATCAGGGAGTTGCTAGAGACAACTTCCTGGTCAAACATGAGTCTCGCTTGATCATGATCTGATGATGTATCATGTTTATTTTTTAAAGTTTACTGTAGATCTGACATTAAGCAGGTATGTCTAAATAAAAGTTCTTGTGTATTACAACATGAAACAATATACAAAGTTTACACAAGCGAATTTCCAAGGTCCTTTGCTATGTGGACAAAAGCCTTTTGTTTATTTTAAAAGTATGTCACCAAATTTCCCTTACATAGCCTTTGAGCCCACATTTTCCAGATATGGTAAAAGACCTTCTACATATTTAACAGTAAAAAGAACCAAATTTCAAGAAAATCTGTTCATACTTGTGGCAAAAGCAGGGGTGGCGATCTGCTAAAATTATTTGGGGACATGTGGTTGCGTGAACGCTTTGCGCCTCCGGCCAGGGGTACAGAGGACCGCCATAGGTCCCCTGCTGGGGTCCAGGGACGAATCTGCTGGAAGCTAAGCGATTTGGTGCATTCTAGAGGACACAGATCACATATTTCTGATCTTAAGTTCTCCCAAGCTGCCAGTAATAGCCGGGTTCGAGTGGTTCGTAAATGGGTTTGTTTTTTAAATCGAACCTCCCTTTGACATCGAACTCATTTGTGAACTAGGAGTGGTTCCTTCGTTACTACGCATGACTTCTTCCTTCTTCTTGCAATGCAGAAACAGACATTGTAACAAATTAGACACATTCCATATAAATATTAGGACAACACAAAAGGCCAAGTATGATTACGTCATTATTCCAACACCTCCATTTTCCTCGCCCATCGAAGGCATGCAATATCATTGGTTCGAGTACCTTCGATGTTCAAAACGAGGTAGGCTATATGTACATTTGCTTTCTTTTGTACACCCATTTTCTTGTAATGACTAGGCTGGTTCTATCTGATGTTAATTCCCCAGGGATGGCCACTATGGTTATATGTTTATTAATATGATAGACAAGTGAGTGATTAAAGGGGTGATTGCGTCAGCTCCTATGAACCCTGATTCCAGTTTAATGTCTCTTCCCACCATATTTGGGGTCCACGCATGATATACTGCGTCTAACTAAAGTGAAATAATTTTGTTTTCCAGCGCACTTTCCCCCAATCTATAGAGCGTTTGTGGTGTCAAAGGTTTTCTTATACCTGCTTACACTCTGGAAATTATTTATGATAGACAAGAAAGTCTACAGTGATACGCTTGTGCTTTAGAATAAGTTATTCTGAAGGCTAGGGCGTCCAATCTTTTTGTTTTAGCCTCAGCTCAAACCATGGTGAGGGCAGAGGTCAGGTCGGTCCAAGGTGGTCAATGAGCCATACTCACGCATAATGCGATAAAGCCTGTAATCACTTCGGTGGGCAGTCTCCCCGACATTTTTCCAGTAACTAGCTTTTAAGGATCCGTTTCGTCCACAGGTACCAAAAATTTGAATAGTTTTTTTACTTTTCCCTCATATTTTGGCTAAATATTACAGAACAAGTCTCACCCTTACTATACGCAACCCTCAATCGCTTAGTTGTTATCAAACGAGTTAGGATGGGGTCATTTCGTCACCCTAGACGGGGTAGTTACCTGCAGTGCATGCCTTTCCCGATAGGGTTCAGGGACCCCGACAGTTGATAAGTTCTTCCCCTTTTCATAAGTGCTGATTTTATCAAATCAGAACTACCAAACCATACCAAATATCTGAACCAAAATTTTAAACCAAATATTTGCAGAAGCTTCGAAAACAATAAAAAATTTCTACGGCTTACAACCTTATGGCTATAAAAACCGTCTGATACGTATTAGCATCATTCAACGGCAAGTGCTGTCAAACTTATGCCGGTTGTTTTAATGTTTATGCTCGATTTAGGAGGAACACAGTGTTGTACTTGTAGACGACATATTTTATGGAAACAAAAATATTTAGAGGATTAATTCACCATTGCCTTTTTGGTATACATATTTTGTTTGGAAATTGAAAGAGTCTGTGTGCAAGGTCTGGATGCAACTTTTGTAATGAAATATGGTATTTTAATTCAAAATTTCGGCTCGCTTCTCTCACATTCGTCGCGGTTTACACTCTGCATCTAAGGGCAATAATATACAAGGTTCTTGAACACATTTCCGAAATCTAGAGGTTCATCTTCAGCTCTCTTCGGAGCCGGGGATTATGAGGGCAACATGTACCAATCTAATATCTAGAGAACGGTAACGTGCGCAGCATGATTTAGAAGAATTGAAGTATACAATTCTTGTTCAACAATCTTTCTAAACAACATTTCTTCTGCCCGCTTAGCGCGCAGTGGCGTAGCTAGATATTGGGGGGGGGGGGGCAAAAGCAAGAAATTTCCGACAGATTATTATCTTGAAGTAATGATGTACTATCTAAACGTAGCGCCACCATCATCTGGCGAGTAGCGCGCGGAAAAAATTAGATTAAAATATCTCTGAGATTACCTTAAATGACACTTCCAGGCATTGTCAGTAACCATTTCGATGTGTAATTCTGCTTAAAAACATAAGAAGTGTTGTAAGTGTTTCAAATGAATTGTTTTTATTTATTTCCGACAGAGACTAGAAATATCCGACAGAGACCTTCGGAGGCTTTGTGAGGGGGAGACCGCCCCCTGCCCCCCCCCCCTCTAGCTACGCCACTGTTCGCGCGTACCCATTATCGGTATATGTTGAGAGTTAATACATTGAGGAAACGAAGAAAAAGTATTTCAAAACTTGCTTATAAATCCTAGACCCAATTAGTTTAACCTATTTCCCCCTTGCTCACTCCCAGTAGAAGGTAGTCTCTGAATTTCCGCTGTTTATACCATGCTTCTGTCCCGATTTTGTATCAACCCAGAGCTTCCCCATGACCCCCATGGAAGTATTATAAGGGCCCGCCATAAGGCCCATGAACCCCATGCTTTACGAAACGTGCTCCAAGTGCCGAGACGAAACGGATCAGTACTCTGCCGAACGTTTTTTTTTTCTTTTTAGGCTCTTTTAAATCTTAAGTTTAAATCTCTAAGACATGAGAACTCCCAGTAGGCTTAAAGACGTAACATATAAATGGAACATACAGGGCATAAGAAGTGCCATTTTGCAACTTGAGAGGGAAAAATTTCCTCGGTAAGTTACGCGCTAACTGGTTGTGCGCTTCCCTGAGATACTTTCATGTCTCTCCGTTTTTTTCAACCCCCTCTCCCCGCCTCTCAACTGAAAAACTTGCTATAAAAGGACCTGCTCCCCTCGTCTCTGGAAGGGTGTGCCAAGATTGTTCGACCGCTTTCCGCCTGCGTATACACATTTTTAGCCGATGGAGCTTTCTGGGATGAGTTTACGACATTCTTTGTGGTGACAACTAATGGCCAACCCCTTGCAGTTTCCCCTGCAGATGAGGATTTAACACCTACAGATCCATATCACCAACGCCACATTTTTTCTTACTCTCTAAATGTAAAAGAGTGAATTTCACTCTTCAACGATTGCCTACAGTGACCACTCTCTGTTTCGAGTGGAATTCCACTCTGCCCGGAGTGGTAATTCACTCATTTGGAGTGAATTACCACTCCCAGCAGAGTGAAATTTTCACTCGAAGAAAGAGTGGTCACTGTAGGCAATCGTTGAAGAAATTTCACTCTTTTACACTTAGAGAGTACGGCAACGCACAAAGCCGCCATGTTGGGGTATAAAAAGAGAGTAAATGGTAAATCAGTCTAAGTCAGGCAATGGCGTCACAGCTGCTTGTAAAATATACTGTGCATGCACGGTGTAGTGTACAACCAGGGAGCTGTCAATGGCAGCTCCCTGGTACAACTAGTGTGTAGTGGAGAGATGCAGTGTGCCCTTAATTAGCCGCGTATAAACAAAAGATGAGGTCATGTGACACGGTCTATTTGAACCCCCTCTTGGAAAATCCTGCGTACGGGCCTAAAAACTCACACACGTACGTACATACATACGTACATACACACGCACATACACCAATTTGATTGCAATGGTTACGATGCTACCTCCGGCATTGTGACCAAAAGCTACACGAAGAAACCTTTGGCTATATTGTTATTGGTGCACAGTTTACAACACGAATGGTCACACAAAGTTAGCAAATTTACAGGATGGGTTAGACTTATGAAATTGACTCTTACATTGTAATTTGGGCTAGCTGTACTTGAAGAAACTCATGCATGACATACTGCTTTAACAAATGGCCGAAATCCGTCGAAATTGACAAGAAATTGGGGACACTAGGATAGGTACCAGGTCGGAATCGGAGGGTACTGGACTCAGAAATGACCCGGAATGGTGGCCACTGAAATCGAAACTATCTCAGAATCGGGTTAGGTGGACGTTAAGTGAACTTGGATACAGCCTTGGTTTGAAAACGAACACCCCACATACTTATTACTCCTTGCACACCTTTCCATGTTCCGTCATTCATGTCCCTCGTACTGTTCTGAGGTTGACCCATGTTGGCTCGAGTGAATAACGGGTATTAACAACATAAGTACCACAAACTCCTTACCTAAATTACTTCCACAAATCAACCCCAACGCCCTAGGTCTCAAATTTCCTTGCACTTTTTAATACAAGGGAATAGTTCGATGTAAAGGAAGGTCAAAAAGTCGTGTTACATAACCTCCTAAGGTGTACCTCCTATACATAACCTCCTAAGGTGTACCTTAGGAGGTTATGTAATTTAATTTAATATTTACCTTAATTGCCGTATGCTAGGAAACTGCATCTAATATTGTCTTGGAAAAGGACCGAAAAACCCGTGTTTTGGTCAGGCCTGTAGTCAATGGAAAGGGGAAGTGCGCACGGGGAGCCGCTCCTAAACAAATTGTACCCCCAGAAAATGAAAAATTACTGTTTTATGGTATCTCTCTCCCTTAAAAATATTTTCGCTACACTTGAACTTTTCTTGCCTCCCTCTGGCTAGTGGATACCGACCTGGTTTTGCTTTTGCTTATAACGCTTTTCCAAATTTACATAGGGGTCACAAAGCATAATGATTTACGCCACCAAAATTTTGTGGTCTCATTTTGATTCCCAGATGCCAAGGATCTAACAGTGTTAGTTTAATTTTAAGGTATTTCTAGGAAAAGTTCCAGCCATCACTCTCCGCTCCTCTCATTTCAAATGCCCTCCTCCACCTTAGCATGCTTTGCTTGCAAAGTGAACCATCTGGGTTTTTGAAACATTTCTGTGGGTATAGGCCTACCGTCATGGTGAGTGGGCCGCCTCTTTGCCATTTTTTGTATATGTAGGCCACAAGGTGGCTTGCAAGCAAATTGGTGATCTATCTTGGGCAAAGCAGGGAGCTGGAGGACAAACTTCGACCTCTTAAAATTCAACTAACAATTGTTGAGAAAGCTTCAAACTATAAAAGCCTAGCTTTAGGAATGGCTACTCTACACGTCCCAGAACTTTGTAGTTGTACCCTTATCTTAAGAATGTGCTTCCCTTTTTTGTCATTCAAATTCTGTAGACATGTGGGCGTTGTCTACGCCTTTAGGTGAAATTTTTGTGTGTTGAAAGAGTAAAATTGAAAGAAACTTGAAGTGAACTGACGCAAATTCAACGGCCGCTATCAAAGGGAATGCAAGGACTTTCTGATGGACTCGTGAAGTAATTTCTAAGTTGATTTTTAAAAACTGAACCACATAAAACCCTACACGTAATACGCTCAAACAGGGTCCGAAACTATCCAACTTGACCATAGCACTCTAGCAAGAAACTGAATGGCAAAATCTAGCAAGGTAGAGTAATGTTTGAGTTTTCATTTGCCTTATTAAAACCCCCAAAACCCCCAAAATGCATGCCAGTCATCAGGGGCGGAATTTGATGTCTGAAAGTGGGGGCAAACCCTGGTGGACTGCCATACGGCTCCGAAGGCGCCGCAGGAGTGCGAAGAGCTCTCCCTAACGGAGTGGGGTCCAGATTACAAAAAAGGCGCGTTTTTAGACTTTTTAGGGATATGACTAATAGAAAAGCTAAGAAAAATATCATCAAGGAGAGGGTTTTCCCTTTCCCTTCGATAAGTGCCTGTCATGTGTGACCGTACCGGAATGGCACTTTCCGTGCCTTACAACTTACATCTAAACAACCTTTAGAAACATTGACACAGATCGATGGTGATAAAAATTTTGCTTTGAATTTTTTTGGGGGAGGGGGAAACTTTCCCCCTCCTCTACGTACGACCATGGGACATTGGCGGTTTCAATGATAATGAAAGAGTTTGTACGAAGTTATGACAAGCGAGATGTTCTACAGGAAGTAAGCCCAAATCCCAAAACACTATTTAAAACGGATGAGCGCAAAGCGCGCCGAAGAAAACAACGTTGAGACAGCGTTTTTGACATTATTTGTAACCTATTGTTTTTCTTTAGTTTGAAATGTAGTATTCATTACAAAAAATTTCCTTCTTTCCCTAGGTGTCTGCTCTTTCAACAGAGTCCTGATAGTGGGTGGGGGGGGGGGTAGGAGAAGTCCATGCTTTGAAAGAAATTTACTGGGCCAAACAAAATTTTCAACTGTATTGGTCAGTTTACTCTTCGTGCCGACAAAAATTTTCCTAGCATTTTTATGGTATTTGATTTTAACGTTTTCCTTCATTTAACACTGCAAAATTTAATCATAATAGACTATTGAAAATTCTTTTATAATTTTTCTGGTCTTGCTTCCTTTCACTCATGTTTTTTATCATTTGTTTTTTTATTTTTTTTTATTATTTTTAAGCTCTGGAAAAAGGCAGGGGACAAGTGTCCTCCTTGCCCCCCCCCCTTCCGTAATCCCACCTATGCCAATCATTGAAATTGCTTTCTCCATTCTCACTGAGAAGCAACTCTTTCTACCAATGTATACGAAATTGACAAAACTATTGCAAAAATAATAAACGGGTGGACAAAGCAATATAATTTCAAGGCGCACTCGCTCTCAGATGTGGCCAGACCCCACTGCCATTTTCACTGTACTATTTTGATCTTGACTTTTGCAGAATTAAGTAGTACAGTAGTATGACCAGCAAATGTTGCCAAGTAGGTTGATGAGAAAAAAAAACAAGTGAGGGTTTAATTAGATGGAACATAACAAACCAGCAACAAGCAACGTCGCGGCATCCTTTAATTTTGTGTTCCATTCAGTGCTAAGATGTCTTTTTACTGTGTATGCTGGTCAGGTGTTTGAAACATTTTCTTTTAACAGAGAGAAAAGGAATGGATAACATGCCAACACAAGAGCGAATATCCCACGAACCGTCTAAACGAGCATGCAAACAAGATTTCGATAAAGCCCCTGTACAAACCTTGGTTGGGCTAGCTTTCTTTTTCTTCCATATCTTTCTCATTACCTTAAAGGGAATAATCAGTCGCCCCAAACTTACTTTAACAGATGAAATAAATGCTACAAATCTGCTCTTATCTCTATCGCAAGTATCTTTTATTCCGTTGAAGAAAATAAATGTGACATTCTTAAGGTAAGCAAACGGGTTGTTTTGAATATGTTTTTAACTTCAGTTACAAAATTGTTGTCACATGATTTAAAAGAGCCATTCATGAATTAGGATACACCGGTATACTAATTCATTTTGCGGTGACTGCATTTTTCCTTTAAATCCTCCAACTGAGTGATTTTCTCTTACTAATCATGAAGGTGGGGGAATCTGGCTGTGCCCCCGGCCCCTTCAAACACGCTACTGCACTACCAACAACAGCACACTTGTATCATGGCGCAACCACTGTCTATTTACGTGCATGGTTCTTCTCACTCCTCAGTAACACTCCTTCTTTGCACTTCTCAAAAAGGTGCCGTTTCCTCATATAGATTGCGTCACTGAACAAGGAATTTGACTACAACAAAATGGATGCCTTTCTCACGGGGGTCGCTAACTTAAGACATGCATATCGGTCTACTGAACCTAAAACTTTGGATACAGCTTCGAGTACCTGATTGTTTTTTTTTTTTTTTTTTTTTTTGCACGGATTAGTGATTCCATACTTTTCTTTCATCAACAAACCTTGGTTAGGCGCTTGATTCAGATATTACCTATGTGTCCACTCTTCGATTCGGATCGATATGGTGTTCACCGTGAGGCAAGAGCCTTTGCCCTGTTTTAGCAAGTCTCTTCATATACGCAACTGAATGTTGGCAGGTAGGCCTATTTATGTCATGCGGGTATGCTACCTACTGTGCACTCTCTTTTGTAATTCGACCCACCCCCTCCTTCCGACAACCCAACTGGAACGTGTTTGTTTTTTGTACCCCAGTCCGGATCGGTTTGCGGCGGCACTGTCTGTATTCTTCAATGTGACACAAAAACAACTCTGCAGAAGCTGCTTATTCACACCCTTAATGCATAACCTTTGCCTGACTTATCCTGCAGCATTAAAGGGACATATTGAGTTGAAGTCGATAACTTAACGAGGGTGTTAAAGGGTACTACCACATGACAATGATTATTATTAGCATAATTAGTCAAGTTTCACATCCAAAAGTTATGCATAAAGTTAAAATTTTGAATTTTTTGTTATCCTGGCTTGTAACGGTTGCGTGCATAATTTGAAAAAGTGTCTGGTCACGAATTTTTGAAAACCGAATTGAATTGTGTATTACTCACTTATGAAACATTTATTTGTATGCAAAATGTGGGGATTGTTTAAGTTTGACCAGTAGCGTAGCCAGAGGGAGGGCAGGGGGGCAGACTGCCCCCCTCCCCGGCGAAAAATCGAAGTAAAATCGGGACGACGGAAAAATGAAAAAAAAAATAAACGAAGGGAAAAAGGGGAGAAGGAAAAGGGAAGGGGAAGAGGAAAGGGGAAGAAGGGAGAAAAAGAGAAAAAAAGGGAAATAACAGGAGAAAAGGGAAATAAAATAATAACAATAGGAATCATTATCGATGGAAGGAAAGGATGGAGAGAAGGAAACGGGCTTGATAAGGTAGAGCACTGGTTCAAATATCGACGGGACGAGTATACTGATACAGGTAGGGCTAGGGACCGTGGAAAAGACCAAAGGGAATGAGAAAGAGAAGGGCTAAGAAGGCAGAAACGGGACGAGGGATGAAGCGAGGCAGATTGTGCATGAGAAAGAGGAAAAGATGAACTAGGAAAGGGAATAGAGAGCGACGACTAGGGAGTCCGGAAGGACAGACTATGAAGCAGAGCAGTCAGAGTAAGGGGATAGAAAAATGGACGTAAAGCAAGGCTGTCAGTGTGGGAGCTATAGGGATAGTAGCTACCTTCCCGATTTTTATTTTTAATTACTATCAAGAAGGGATACTTAAAATAAATGTCCCGGTGCAGATTTTCTTTCAAAGTCACACAATGAGTGGAAAGTATCCAGTTGCGTTGCCACTTATTGGGGTTTGGTATCAGAACCCTAATGAGTGGTCAAGAAAAATTGCCAAGAGAAACTAGAAGCATTAATTTGAATATAACATGGGCAAGCTCCACCCATATTTTGCTTTCCCAGCTGACTAGATATAAAGTGATAAATCTTAGCTCTATGCACTTACATTTTATTTTGTTCTCAGGGGACCTCCTCGTGTGGCTGACTTTGGCAGCAATCCTCCTAACATCTTAAAACCCAAAATATTTAGTAATTTTGGAGTGTAACGTAGTAGCGTGCGCAATGGGGGCCGGGGCCATGGCCCCCACCGTTGTAAGTAGTCGGGGGAAAATCAGCTAGTCGGGGGAAATTGGAAGCAGTCTGACCGAGACTGGCCGAGCATCAGGCGCACTCTCCCTCCCCCAATTGGCCGTTATGGGTGTTTTAACATGCTTCAGAATGTGTCAAATATAGCACCATTTTTCATCTCAGCGAGCTTCTAAAAGCAAAAATTCCCTTCCCCCGGGACGGCGAACAATCAATTTTTTTGTCTCTCTTATAACAATAATCACTAAATAAATAGCAGTCTGAAGAACGGTCAATCATCTAGTTATAAAGATGACTACCTTTATACTGGTCATTAGGCAAGCGTGAAGCCAGGGGTGGAGGAAGAGGGCAGCCGCCCACCTTATTTTTAGTATTTTATTATGTTTACTTTTTACAATAGTGCTAGTGTTTCCCCTTTTTATATGCGATAAATAGGCCCGGGAAGTGCCATTTCCAGCCATCTGGGAGGCATTTTGGACCAAAATTTCCTTGCGCTCCGAGCCACCATCGGTTGGCGCGGAGCGCTGAGAGACTTTCTATGAGCTGCGTCCCTCCCACTTCCTTGACATTTTTTTGCTACGCCCCTGTTAAAAATTTGCGTCTAGCCAGTTGGACTTTTCCCTGTGCCAGTCGGTGGAATTCACAGTCTACCCCCACCTCACAAATCCTGCGCACGCCACTGGTGTAACGTACAACACCCCGGGAAGGATCATTTCCTCAGTGTAGTTTGGGAAGGCATTTTGGCCAAAATATTCCCTGTACGCTTCGCGCCAACTGGTGGTGGCGCTCCGCGATGATAAAGTCTCAAAGGGTCTCTCTGAAGAAAGGCATTGATCCCTCAAGAATGATTCCTCCTCGATCTTACACCGAGTTTACCACTGACAGTTCACCCCGGCTTCATCAAATCGAGTTATGGTAAATAGTTAAATTGTGATCATCGTGACTATAAGTTCGCATACTGATAAGGCCATTTGAATATCAAGTCGATAATTTATTCTCATGCCCCCAATTCTATTCCGAAGCTTCCCGACCTGTCCCGGGGTGATAAACTGGACCCAAAAGAAACGGTGGGGGGGGGGGGGACCCACCTCTACAATTAGTTTGAAAAATCATGAAATCGGGACGAAAATTTTCATTTTGCCACCCCGGGCCGAAGACTCTGGCTACGCGCCTGAGTTTGACCATTTGTCATTAGTATGTGAAGAAAACTTAACAGGTTTGGCAAAATTTGGTGAATTTCATGAACCAGCTCAATGTGAAATACTTGTGAGATGTGAACCGCTTTGTATGGCGGGCGGTGAGACAAAGCGTTTATTCTGGACAATTACCAACGGCCCGACAAGTGTTTTCCCTCTAACATATAGTTTTTCCCTCTGAAAATAGATTCGCCTGCAAGTTTGTAAAACATTTAGCACTTGTACCTGTTATTCATGCCCCTGTATTTCAGATAATTTTTGAAAAATACAACCATTAAAAAGCTCGATACAATTTTTACACCTGGTGCCCAGTGTATCAGACGCGGATCCAAGGGGGGGGGGGGCTTTTCCGGCTTCAGCCCCCCTTTTTCGCCACATCAACAATAACAAATACGCAAAAATTAGCATAATGTTAATCTAGGAGAATATTCCCTTTTCGGAATGTCTGGATCCCCGCCTGTGTATCATGACATGGAATGACAATGTATGATAAATCTTTCCCATTTCAAATTAATCCCCGTCACTCTTCTCGAACATGTCGCTCATCTCATTCGGGCTTGAGGTTGCTGCCCAACTTCAGGCACCACCTAACATAACCTTGACCCTTCCTCCGATCCTTTATAAATTAAATAGTTATGACGTAAAAGCTTTTAAAACCTTTACTCAGAGTTTCACGCTCTTGCGTTCATCAGGAGGTCCAGATGAATAATGATTTTCGAGTCTTCCTTTTTTAACCCGGGTCGTTTTAAAAATAAATAAATAAAAAATGCCATTCTTTCGGCGCACTACAACGTTTACCCATCGCAAATGACCTTAACTGATAATGACATTATTCTCGGACGCCCCGCCCCTTCGACTGAATCCTACCCCGCGGAGCAGACTCTGTTTTACTCAGTCCCTTTTAAGGTTTCTCACAAACTCTGAAGAAGTATGCCGTGTACAACCTGCTAATAGTGCTATATAGATACGCACCCCAAGTCCTTATAATGTGCCTCATTATTTCCCTGATACAACAGGTCCCCCTCGGGTCTTTTGCCTGGTTCGGTGAATGTGGTTAACTAGTTTTCCTTTTCGGGAAACCAAAAAATAAGATTGCATGTACTATATTATTCTAAAAGAAAGGAGATGAAAATTGAACTTACTTTAGAGCCAATCTGGTTACCACACTGACCAGCTTGTATATGAACTATTTCACGCATTTTGACTAGGTTGAGTTTTCTCCAACGAGTCACAAAAAGATCGCTACCTGTTACCAGCACTTCTGTACTACTGGGTGTTTCTAATTCAAGTGATAGCAATGGACACTGTGAGAGAAGAAGAGCACTTTCTCAATTTGAATGGTATACACGCCTCATCATACAGAGAGTTGTTGGGAGGGTGTCCTAATACCTCCTCGGCTCATAACGTTTTATTCTCAGCCAATCGCAGGTTTTTTTGGAGCGAATAGTAAAGTATAGCTGTCAGATTTCAGATTTGCCACTAGCACGCGTAGCGCCTCTGAGGCTGCCGCCCCCTTGAGCTACCGCCCTTCCGAGCCTGGAGGCGATATCCAAGAATACCTTTCATCCCATAATACAAACATTTCATTAATGTGCATTACAGCTTCACATTTGACAACGTTTTTCAAGGCATAATAATATCCGTATTGTTGGATACCCAGCGGCAAACGACGTAGTTGTCTAGGAACTGGGAAAGATGTCATCGCCAAAGTCGGTATTTCGCACTGCAGGTTAAAACGGACCCACCGTGACGGAAGGTTAAATGGCAGAGATCGACACATTTTAATAAAACTATCGCATTTTCAAAATATCGATTGTAAAAAACGCGGGGACAGCCCCTTAGGAACGAATGATATTAGGCCTTGAATTTAACACATAGCCTAAGTAACAAGAATATGGTCACATGATTGATAGGAGCCATTCCTGAATTAGGATGACGGGGTACACAAATTCAAATGGGGGGGGGGACTGCATTTTCCCTTTAAGATTTTCTGGTGGGCTCTGGAGATACGGGAACGGAAAACCTTATGCTTTTGCTTTGTGCTATTTTTCTAAGAGGTTACTTTTCTGTTGATGATTACCTTTATTAGTGCTATACAGGCAAGTTCCTCACCCCATATACTATTTATTTCGTGCGGAAGGTACATCAACCCGGACCTCCCTATGGACCAGCTTGATGTTTTCATGAATTCGACTTTTCTCCTTTTTCTTATTTTTTACAACCTCCTATATTTGTATTTCATTTATCATATTTTATACGTATTACATGACTTGTGCATTGTGCGTAGGATATATGTGTTTCTTCCCATTCTTTCGATTGCTTGCCTCTCCCTGCAGATTTTTCACTAACTTATGGCGACAGCTTTCCAGTTTCTCTCTTTCAATGCAAGTGGGTTGAGGCGAGCAAAAAAAAAGGCGATTATTTGCTAACGTACAACGGCGTAACCCACATATTTCAATCATTCAAGAATCCCGTACACTCTTAATGCAAAAGAGTGAAATTCACTCCAAACGAGACTGTAGTTTGGGACCACTCCTAGTAAGAGTGAATTTCACTTGGGGTGGAGTGAAAATTCACTCGAAGTAGAGCGATATATCATTCCATGCGAGTGAAGTATCGCTCTATTTGGAGTGAATTTTCACTCCACCCCGAGAGAAATTCACTCTTACTTGGAGTGGTCCCAAACTACAGTCTCTTTTTGGAGTGAATTTCACTCTTTTGCATCTAGTGTAGTTGCATTGATGATGTGAACTATTGGATGCATAAATGGGGAGGGAATGTCCCTTTTTTCTCATGCATCTAACACAAGCAGAGGTATCTGCCTTCTGATGACGCCTTCTTTAGATTACGAAATTATAAAAGTAGACATTAGTATCTAATTCGGCAGATCAATCATATTGGATTTAAAAATCTAGGACTGGATTATTACAACTGTCGGTATTTATACCCCAAATATCTACCACCCCGGCTTCTTTAGCGATATTTTAAATCAACTGAAGAGTTTTGAAGGTTATGCCATATTAATTTCTAGGGATTTAAATTTGGTATTTAACCTTAACTTGGACGAAAAAGGAGGAAACCGGCGAATTAATTTCAGTTAAAGGCAGTATGCAGTCACCCCAATCAGAGTGAGTGTATCCTGTCACTCTAGTTCATGATTGGCCTATTTTGATCATGTGACAATATTTTTGTTGGTAAATTGTGAAATTCAAGGAGAATTTCTCCTTGCTTTACCTATTGCTTGTAAGAGTTATGTTGAAAACATCTTCAGAGGTTCTTGTAATGCAATAAGAGGAGATCTGCAAGAGTTTGCCGATTTTTCAAAGAAAATTTTGGGGCGACTGCCTATTGCCTTTAAGCTTTGGAGAAATGTTTAGATTTGATGGCTACATATGACCTCATCAAATGATATATCTAAGGAGAGATATCCATGTGTAAAGGATTTCACCCGGACTTCCAACATATGAAACAGTGCCGTTTCCTGCCATCTGGAGGGTTTGTTAAGTCAAAAGTTTTCTTGTACGCTCCGCGCCAACCGATGGTGGCACTCCGTTTAGGTAGTCTTCCTGGCACTCAGCCCCCCCCCCCCCCAATATTTTTTCCGTTCCGCCGCGCCTGTTGCAGGTTGGCTTATTTCCTCCAGTCTAGATATATGCAACCTATAGACGAGAATAATAGGGCAGGGGAGGTACTTACCCTCCACTTTTTTCCAGACCTTAGAAAAATAATAAAAATAATGAAAAAATGAACGAAAGGAAGTAAACCCAGAGGAATCATGAGGGACCTTCGCGCACCGGCAGTGAAAATTAACTAATACAGTGGCGGAACTCTAAAGTGGGAAGGTGCAATTGTTGTTGGAAAATTTTGTTTGGTATCCCAATTAAACTTTCTTTCATAGGATGGGCGCTACCCTTTTGTGACTTGAAGCCCTAAAATAATGGTCACTGACAGCACTTAATGTACTTCGTTGCACGTACCATGGTCCCTGCATATCACACACAATTCATAAACCTACCCGTGGTTAAAGGCGCTTGATTCAGTCATTACCTACATATGTGTCCACTCTTCGATACGGATCGATATGGTGTTCACCGGGAGGCAAGAGCCTTTGCCCTATTTTTTCAAGTCTCTTCTTCATATACTCTACCGAATGTTAGTAGGTAAGCCTACTACTTCGAAATCTTGTTGTATGCTCGTATAGACGGTACGTGGGATATTCTCTCTTGTGTCGGCATGTTATCCATTACTTTCGGATCATTTCAGTGAAAAAGTTTCAAACACCCTACCAGCATACACAGTAAACAGACATCTTAACCGTGAACGGAACACAAAATTAAAGGATGCCGCGACGTTGCTTTGTTGCTGGTTTGTTATGTCCCATCAAATTACACGCTCACTTGTTTCTTCTTTTTTTTCTAATCAACCGACTTTGCAACATTTGCTGGTCATACTATACTACTTAATTATGCAACAGCCAAGATTAAAATATTTCAGTGAAAATGGCAGTGGGGTCTGGCCACATCTAAGAGCGAGTGCGACTTGAAATTATATTGCTTTGTTCACCCGTTTATTATTTTTGCAACTGCTTTATCAATGTTGTATACATTGATGGAAAGATGCTCCTCAGTAATAATTTGCTACAACATCCACATCACAGGTTGAGCACATCCCTCCAACAATATGGTATACACTACACCCTCCAAAATTTTAAGGGACTAAATTTGTGAGGCAATATTTTGGAGCGGAGGAAATTTCTTCAATTAAAGTTATCCTGTATTATTATACGATTTTTAAGATAGCATATCCTCCAATAAATTCCACATTGACTTACACACTAATCTGAAAAAAAAGTAAAGTAGCCTCTAACTGTTTAAAGGTAGCGGACCACTAATTCAAGTTTTTTTCCGCCGAAAGATATTGCCTCACCAACTTAATCCCTTGAAAATTTTGAGAAGCTCGTTTTTTGATTGTGTTTCTTACTAAATATGATCAAATTTTAATTTGATTATTGGAGGATATGAGTTCAAATACAGACTGTGCAAAGTTAAAGGCAATTTGACTAATTTTAGTGCCATATTTTTATTGTATTGCTCTGTGAAGTGAGGTCTTTCAGTAGTGATCAGGACTAGAAACATGTACCTATTAATCAAGGCTTTTAAGCCCTTCTAGCTCCAAATTTCACTTGTGACGAGCCCTAACTGTGTGACCTTTCACCAGAGGGGTGAAAAGTCCAGGTTGAGAACTTAGGAAGCAGTGGCGTAGATATAATGGGTAAGGGGGAGATTGCTTGCCCCTCCCCCACACGGGCTCCGACATCTATGTCGGAAATGTTTGGACTCCAAGTTCTGGTCGTCGATGGTCATGAAATACAGTGGTCCTTGCCTATTGTGAAAACTATATGCTATTCAAATACTTTAATCATAAACCTACTTGGGCGCTTCTCCCGCCCAGTTTAATCAGGGAGTGTTAGACCTCCCTAGTATAATCAGCCAGTTCAGAGTTATCACTGCGCACGCACAGTGGCCTCAGTCGTAGGTCACATGGGTACATAATGCACGTGCTTCGGTTCGCATACAAATTGTGTACTGTACCCAACAATAACTCTGAAATGTCTTGTTGAAAGTCCTTCGTGTTAAATTTCGTAAGTGTATCTGAAAGCACAATTAGAGTAATGTAATTTAGTGTAAATTATAATGATATTTATAACTGCATTCTGTGCCCATATGACCTATGACCTGACTGAAACCACTGTGCATGTGCAGTAATAACTTAACTGGCTAATTTAGTGTCTTATTTTTACCGATTTTTGCAAGATTACTTGAGTAGGATTGTCTCATAGTTACTCTCTGCTCGACAACTTGAATAGAAATATACGGTTTCGACCCCCCCCCCCCCGGCAATTAGCGTCCCTACCAACTACTAAACTTAAAAAGTGACAAACTAAAGATTGAAAGGTGATAAATTATAATCTTTGTGGTCCAGGCCAGTATGCAAGGGGGATGCTAGGGTTCAAAAAACCTATACTATAAAGGTATATTCTAAAAAGACTGAAAGAAGCACGCCCTCTTAAGGGTTACCCTTACTATCAGTTACCCTGCCTCAGTCGATGGGAATTATAAGTAAGCGCACCACCATTGATTGCTGCCATTGACTTACACACTAAAGTGGGCTTGTTCTTTAGCCTCGCGTTCCTTGTCAGAGTATTTAACCCCAGCAAAGGACACATCACCTTGACGCTTACGAGTTGATGGTTGCTGGCACATCAAAATTTCCATACCATGAACACTGAATTTTGTATTAGAGGTGCCTGAAGGCAGACACTCATCACTCCAAGAACATTTTTGGTTGGGGCTATCAAAATTTTCATTTGGTGACTGCTCTTTGATTGACATCAAAATTTGAAATTCAAAAGCTGCAGAGTAGCTCACTTTTCACAAAATGCAGAAAGAGTGTTCTGATTACGCATTATAGCCTTGTATGCGCACCAGGACATAGTCTTACGCAATAAACTATGTTTGTGTTTTAACAACACGGACTTCTTATATACATGGACAGAGCATACTGCACTAACGTCCTATGCGTAAATTGTCTCCACCGTACGTACACGAATAGGCTTACCAATATGGCTGCCTGCTATAGCCTTGTGTGTAAAAGTTTGGACTTGCTCAAGTGGCTCGTATCGACAAATTGTGTGAGAAACTTGTAATATTTTCGAAAGAATGTAAGCTCAGGTCAAATTCAACAAATAGGATGGAGGACTGTGATATCGTTCTTCCATTCATACTGATATTTTGTCTGAAATGTTGCAGATTCATCGTCAAATTGGGCAAATGGTAGTAGCCCGGCGGCCATCTTGGTTAGCCAAAATTTGTTCGAACGGTGGCGACCGTATTGATTGCGTAATCCTCTGTCCATGTATTGAAGTCCGTGCTTCACAAGGATGAGCTTAACACAGTTTTGGGAGGGACTAGAAGTTAGTTGGGAGAATTGCAGGGCTGTATCCGAGACCACCTGACCCGATTCGTGTCAATTCCGATTCTAGTGGCCAACATTCCGAGTCCAGTAACCTCCGATTCCGAGCCAATTCCGATTCCAGTTTCTTCAATTCCGGACTAATTACGAGTCCGTCCGGCCATTTGACAATGTAGCATTTCGTAAAAATGCTTTTTGTACTGTTTTGCATTTACACTCAGGTGGAAACGGGAAATTTTTGGCGTCAATTTCATGCGATGGTTCAAGCTGTATTTTGATTGACAGTATGGGACCATTCGTGTGTCGAAGTGTGTACCAATAACAATGTAGCCCTAAGGAACAAATATTCAACTTCATTGATTCCTTACTGAAGGCGAAAGGAATCTATGCAGTAACGCGGGCTATTGCATGTGTATGCGTGTGCATGTATGTGAGTTTGTGACGCTTGGCTTGTAAACACGATACCTCAAGATAGCAATGATGGATAATTTTTATACTTGGGGATACAGGAATATCAGAACCGCTCCTTCCACCATATTAAATAGTCAAGAGCCCGCGACTCCAGCATATTAAATAGTGTTGGGCCGATCGCTCCAGCGAAGGCTTGGGGTGAGCTTTATGAAGACCTAGAATACCTAGAACACTGCAAGAATAGCCTACTGTACTGATGTTAGTTTTGCGCATGCACGGGTGGAGAATCGAGTAAACACGTCTATCGTGTATTAGTCGTTTGACACCGCTGCATGCACAGGGCCTGTCTCAGTAATTATGCCAATTTCAAGTAAAAAAAATGCTTAATCCTGCATTTACTGCCAAATAAATTTTTTTACTGCCATTCGAGATTTTTACTGCCAAATTTACCCGAATTTGGCAGTAAAAACTGCCAGCTGGCAACCCTGCGTGGGATCAAGACTTCCGACGTAAGTGCAGGAAGTCTACTATAATGGGATTACTTGCTGATTGGCTAAAAGTGCCATGCCACAAACAAATGACCAATCACAAAGGGGAGGGGAAACCAGACAGACTAGGTGTCGTGTCTCACATTTATGCAAACGAGGCATTGCACCATAACTCTGCAATCCTTAAGATAAACAACAAAATTGCGTTCCTCTTGATCTATACTGTAATACCTACTATACTACATGACGGGACTCCTTTGGTCTTTTAAAATTTTGAAAACGCAGTTTGAAAAATTTTACTGTTCTAAATATGCATATAAGTACTGTCTATATAATACAAAATGTTATGACATACATCGAATTCTATTACTATTACAAGTAACAGGGTGGTGGTAAGGCAACACGGGGAGGGAAATGAGTGTGGGTTTCCTTGATTGGAGAATACACTGAAATGTGAATCCAAAGGTAGTTCATTCCAAAAAATTCATGCATTCATTTTAAATATACTTGACTGTCATGGTAAAATATGCAAAATGCTTTCTGCTAACTTGATATTGTCTTGCAAAGTGAAGTGACGCATACATCCTGACAATTTGTAAATGACAGACTGTATCACACAGACGGTCCGGGTACGAATCCCTCCTAGGACATGTTTTTTTTTTTTCCTTTTTTTTTTTTATTTTTTTGATATTCACTTTCTGGTAGGGTTCAAAGGTCATATAAGGTCAGCAGAGGTCAAGTTGTGAAAACATCGTAAAAATGATAGGCCTATGGTCAAGATGTATAACTGAAATCTGAGGGATGAACCTCAGTTAAACAAATCATCCCTTTCAGCAAGGAATCACCGTTGGGCTTCTGGTTTTGTGGACTCGGCTCCGTGTTCGAGTCCAGCTGCAGTTCATTCTGGGCCAATTCCGATTCTAGAATCTCCCACTCCGGACCATTTCCGGGTTCGACGAAAAACGGAATCGAGTCCGAAGTTTACAGCCCTGGAGATGACATTTGCGCTTTACAGTAAGTGTAATCCGTCCACTCGCGCTCAACACATAGAGATAGAAGATGGCTCCACTCTCTTCCAAAGCCTCAAAATAAAAAAAACAACAACAAAAGCAATTTTGACTATTTTTTCACAACGTATTCTTCAATATAAGCACTACATCATGCATTATGCAAATTGGGTGAAAAATGAACAAAACAACCATGTTAGGCACTTCATGCCGATGAATTACCCCTTCGGCCAAAATTGTAATTTTTTGTTATGATGGAGCGCCATAAATTGAGGGATTTCTGCTCTGGTTGGTGCAGAGAATAAATTTTTGTAAACACGCACGTCAGGGTGACCATGACTAAATATGAGCTGTGTTATTTTCCCGACTGTCGGGTAAATAGCTTCCACCTTGCTAAATTCTGTACGCTGTATATGTTGTATGTTGGGCCTAGCCTAGTACTAGGACTGATGCTATACTGTTACTGTACATGATATGTATAAGTAGTGGGCTTGTTATAGTAACTGTCTAGTATACAAGACAGCAGCCGATTTCAAACGACGGAAATATGTAAGCTTCGTTCGCTTGCTTGTATCGCTAAATTATTACATCTAGTCATTTCGATAATTGATTCCGTATATGGTTGTAGGTACAAAATATGTATTATATGCGTGAAACTGTGAAAGCATGTTCTATGAGTATGAGTTATAGGCCCTAGGCCTAAGTCAGTAACAGGAGTGGACTGATGAACATCCAGCTGCACTGTAGTCAAGGCCTGTTACTTAGTAGGCCTAGCCTAGAAGCCTAACTATTAGGCTTGTTAAAGTTAGGCCTAGTATGAGTGAGACCAAGTTAGGCCTAGGCTAATATTGTTGTTAAAAGACTGCAACACTAACATTAGGCTTCTGAGCACAGTACAACTATAGAAAACCCTGCCAATAAGAAACTTTAGGCCTAGCCTACCTCGCCTCGGGCTCTGGAGGCACAGTACACAGTGAAACACAGACGACTCGCATTCATGAAGGGTCACTGCGACTGCGCCTCCACTCAAAACTGGAGGCTCGGTGGACTTGGAAATGTTGCAAAAAACAGCATAAAAACACATGTAAGTATTGTGTTGCAAATAACACGAATTCATAAACGGCCACTGCGACTGCACCTTCACTCCAGACTGGAAAGTTTGCATTTTACACAGGCAAGTTACTTGTTGTTTCTCATCCGATGTGCAGCCATGGTCCAGATTCACAGACCACTGCAAGGTCAAATGTTGGTCAGGTCTTGCCACCATATGGACACTGTCGGGCGGTGAGTTTTGCATTAGCTTTGTGATAGCTTTCAGGTAGGCCTAACGTTAGGCCTACTTTTTGCCTCTAGCATCACGACCACGGCCAATATGCATCGCATATGCAGCCAGATCTATGACCAGCAAATTTTTTTGCTACCAATTGCCAAACCGCGCAGCAAGCAGCGCGGGCTAGATCTTGTGTGCACAAGGCAAACTTTCCAGTCTGGCCTCAAAACTGGAGGCTCAGTGGACTTGGACATTTTGCAAAAAACATAAGGGCCTAACATAACACACATCATAGGCTAATTATTGTGTTGCAAAATAACTTGAATTCATAAATGGCCACTGCGACTGCGCCTCCACTCAGAACTGGAGGCTCGGTGGACTTGGACATTTTGCAAAAATCATTTACAGTGTACATGAAAACATGAATTCACAAACAGCCACTGCGACTGACTGTGCCTCCACTCAAAAATGGAGGCTTGGTGGACTTGGACATTTACACAAAACATATGTTGACTCGTTCTCAAATATCTCTGTAGCAGTTTGTATTTTGTGGTAAGTAAGTTAGCACAACGTTAGGCCTAACTGTAGTTCTATTTCACTACAATTGGTAAAGCTTTACATAAATTAGCCTGGCCAAAGTAAAATTCAGGTCCAGAAGCAAGTATGCTAATGGAGAGAGTATTTCAGAATTTTAAGTTTTGAGTGGATGGCCATTTGTAACCATACAGCGGCTGTGACAGTAGGCCTATGAGCTTATGAAGGTGTGCCATAGGCCTGAGTTTTGTCTGTGGTTGTGGTTGCAATGTTAAGGAGGTGAGGCACAGTATTGGTGGGGTATTCAATAACTGTAGGCTACCGTACTGCTATTGTTAGGCTATTCAAATGGCCACTTAACCCAACTGTAAGCTATCCCAGAGCCAAGCTCAAGTTTGACTTAAAGGGAAAATGTAGTCACCCCAATCAGAATTAGTATACCCCATCATCCAAATTCATGAGAGGCTTGTTTTGATCATGGGACAATATTTTCATTACTGAATTGTTAAAATAATGGAGAAAACTCCTTTGTTTACGTTTTGTTTGTACTTTTGTAGTCATTTTTTTTAAACATCTTCAGAGGTACAGCACTTGTAATGCAAATAAGAGAAGATTTGCGAGAGTTTGCTGCTTTTTCAAAGCAATTTTTGGGTGACTGCCCATTGCCTTTAAACTTAGTTCCAACATTACAGTACCCCAACATAGCATCCCAAAACATCTGAAAGCAGCTGTAACACACCCCACTGTGGGAGAGCATATTGTGTTATTTGTGGGTACGGATTCATTCTGTAGTACAGGGGTGCCCAACCTTTCTTGACCCACGATCTACTTTTCAAGTAGCCACCCTCCCGAGATCTACAAAACATACACTGTCATACAGTTACATGTAGAAAAACTTTTTTGTTTTTCATTTTTCCTACACCCCTCGCGGTCGACTTGGGATCAGTCCGCGGCGTACCAGTAGACCGCGATCGACTGGTTTGGCACATCCTGCTGTAGTAGTTCGAAAGGTGCTGTAATATTAGGCTACACTGAGTCCTTAGAAAAGGCACTTGTGTAGTTGGAACTTGGAAGCTAAAAGACATGTATATAGTTTGAAGCTCCCTTTACATGGTCCTTAGTATAACCCATTGAATATCTAGGGTCTTCAACCAGCACAGTACTGATTTAAATTGATTTTCTTCTCATAGCAAAGCAAGGACCTTGAGTCTTAATGTACTACCATCACTTTTCCTTTCCAAGTGTTTAATACACAAAAACATATTACAGTTGATATTGATCATTTAAATCCTCTGAAAGGGTTGTCAGTTTGTAGAATTTACTGTAGGCCTATACAGTATTCAAAATGTTTGTTGATATCACAGTATGGTGTGTGTAACATTGTCATGTTGTACAAAACATTTGATCTTAGTAGACCCTCTACATCCACATGGCACATTGCCTCTGCATAAATTCCATAGTGACATAATGATGCACATGGCTCATTAGCTTACTGATGTTAACAAAGTTACTTAGCCATGCACTAAATTCATGAGGGGGGGGGGATGCTGATTTCATTTCAAATTTTTGAACCTTTACAGAAGGTCTCAGTGACAAAAAACAGTTGCAGTACTCCTGTAAGATTTGGAAAATTAAAATCATGGTAGTAAATTAAGAGTTTAGGTCCAAAATTTGCTGTGGGAAGAAAGTAAATTTCGACCACACAGACGGTCGATCACCCCGTTATTTGCATAGGTCTTAGTAAGGACCGTGTATTGTGAGCTGTGGACAAACAACCGTACATAGTCCTTTACTGAGGACTAAGCTTACACTTCAAGTAGTACTGTGTGCCAGACTGTGAAGTTTGGCTTGCACAGTTGAACAAAAATGGCCGATTTTCCATCTGAGCAACTTCTTTGGCTATACTCATATCCGCACAAACAATTCAACGTTCAGAATGCATTTCCTGTGCACAGTTGTAACAGCTTTCTTACTTATGCAATGTCAATACAAACCTGTCAGTTGAAAGCATATTCACCATCTATAATCCTGGTTTTCCCTCAAAAATCCATTCTTTTTGAATGGTCATTTGTTAGTTTCCCTAACTGCAAGAAAAAAGTTTGAAGTCTGAACTGTGTGATACATCTTATGTAGTATATTTAAAGGGATTTGCCAGTGACAAAATTTATTGAATGACTTCAAAAAATGCAGAAAATTTTTCTCTTCTAGGAGGTGAAAACCGCATCTCAGTAGCTTGTAGCATTTGGAAGATACTAATTGTCAAAGGAATGCAATTTTTTCTCAAGATAAAGAGCATTATGGGAAATCTGTGATGTCATCGTGGCACATTAATTTGACAAAGCATTGAATTTCTTAATGATATTGACACTGTTGTAGGGAATATTTAGCAACTTTGTTTGTTATGCCATACATGTATATGGTGTAGATTATGCTAAACCTACATGGAAAGATATTCAAACATTCCAACAGTATGAAATTTCAAGGACAACAGGACATTCAATTATGAAGGAAAAAAAAAGAAATCTGAGGCAATGTGCCCACTTTACATAGCATTCTGTGACCTTGATGAGAACTGGAGGTATTTTTTGACAAAAATAAGCAGTCTTTAATATTAGATATCTCGAGTTAGGAAAAGAATATTGCTACGGGGTTTTGAGGGCATGAACTGAAATTTTTCTCTTTCACATGGAACCCTTTTGAAAAGCCACTGGAAAATGCCTTTAACTCTAAAAAATTTTTAAGTCCAAAAAAGTCCAGACGATCTGTCATGAAGAAATAATAATTTATTTTTCTATAGCACTTTACATCAAGCAAAGACCTCAAAGCACTTTACAGTAAAAAAGTAAAACAAAAGGCAGAGAGTGAAAGAAGAGAAAGAAGGGATATATAGGCATTCTACTTGACCAGATATATCCATTTTGGGCTTGATTTTGTAAGTTTTGAAATTACTACTTGACTAAGCACTAGGTTTCCATTATTAGCCTTTAGCTGGATTCGCAGTCATAGTCAAAGTCTCTGCTGGGGTAGGTATCTATTTTGAGCTGGAGTTGTAGCAATAGTCATAGGCCAAGTTATTGGAACTACAACTAGGAATCTGGATGAGCAGTGGATATTGTTTGGGCAAGATTATTAGAAGTATTATACAAGCTTTTGTGATCAGCAACAACTATAAATGATGCATGACACAATGATAGGGCTCCAAATGTCCTCGGGCTGAGAGTCTGCATTAGTGTCAAAGTTTTGCATAGCAATTTCTGGTGTCGTTCTGGCCAAATGGAATTCTGCATATATGGTTTTGTGTACAGAAACTGCTATTCATATCAAAAATTTTGTAGCAATCACACTCATTTGAGGAGCATTTTGCTATGCTATACCAGCTAATGCGGACATTGCGGCAGGCTATGTTCTTACACTTCACTACTGAAAGTTCACTTAGCCTCATAGGCCAGATCATATGCCAGTATTATCCTCTTTGCCAGTATTCTCCTCTTTGACAATTGTTGCTTTAGTAATTACCACTGCATAGTGAAGTGGGAGGGGGAGGGTGGGGGAGAGGGAGGGTGGGTGGGTACATGTCTACAGATGTATGGAACTGAGACTCCATATTTCAATGAACTTAGTGCATGCCAACATGCACACACATGATTTGGGTTCCCTTAAGTTTTGAGTGGATTCTGGTGCTGTCTGGGAACTATTAACACTGTACAGACTGTTGACTGTCCTAAGTCCATAACAAATTAGAATCTTAGTCTAGACTTTTTTCCAGAATATATACATTTAATAACATTAACAAGATGAGTCAGTCACTTTTCCTGAAAAAAGTAGGAAACAATTTTCATTTTCAATTTTTCATATGTTTTGTCACAATTAATTTTATGATATATTTATTTATATAAATACAGTATTACAGACAACATGCCTTTTTAGGCTGTTTGTTGTGTTGACCATATTTAACTCTCTCAGTCACATCATTCTTTGAGCTTTTTTGAGCGTAGCATACATGGGTGGAAAAATGGGAAAGCTGGGAAGTGTCTTCCATGTAAATTTGGGTATTTGCAGGGAAATTTGAGCAATTACAGGAACATTTGATTTTTTGTTGCTCAATAGAACAGGTGACATTTTAGCTTTTGCACAATAAAGAGAGCTCTAGGATGGTATACTTAGCTTACCTGGAATCTCATATTTTGAACTGGAATTTCTAATGAGCACATTGAGTATGAAAAATCTTCAAGTTAGTTAGATGAGGTTTTACGGCTCCGTTTCTAACTAATTGGTATAAGTCGGGCTGGCCACAGCTTTTTTTCTAGTTGTGGCTCACTGGCGTGTTTTTCCTACTCCATTGCTTATGCTGAGCACCAAGCACAATGGCAGTAGGGTACATTTTTAAAGTCTTTGGTGTGACCCCGGCCAGATCTTCAAACAATGCTAGTCTGTGCCTATTTGATTCTGAGGACTGGGTAAATTCAAATCAGCCATGGAAAAGGGTCTAAAGAGAGGGAACATGGTGTTCTCCTCTCCTTTGAAAATATTGCATTCTTCAGGCTCCCTAAATGGAAACTGATACAAGAGTTAGTTTCTACAAACTTCACAATTTAATTTTATTGTACAGAGTCGAAAATGTTGTGAAATAGTGCTTGATAAATCTTGCCTTTTTTACATGAGTGCTGTTTATTGCAGTATGAGTGACAGATGTTAGCAAGTGGTGGTGCCCAGTGTGGGCACTTCCTCATCCTTAAGGCGGTAGCACTGAAGGTTTAAATGAAGTGTACTTTTCAGCAATCCTTTGCCTTGTTCAAGGACAAAGCTGCTAGCCCTTCATAGAGGGACAGGATACCATTTTGTGGTCACGTTTATGCAATGAATCTTATTTGGTTGGAAAAGTTTTATCCTGTACCTTAAATGTTTGGATATATAGCTGAAGTTGAATTTTATTCAAGGCCTCTGCTGTATATAAGTGGCAAGTCCTACAGTAGGCATACATTTCTGATTGGATGCTTGGCAGGTGGACCATTCTTCAGAAAACAACTTAAGCTAGTCAACAACAATGGCTGACCTGTACAAGGAGCAGTTGATCATGTGTGTGAAGGGTTTTCCAGTACTTTACAACCATCACATGTCAGAGTACAGAGATATCATGGCAAAGGGAAAATGTTGGGAGGTAATTGCTTCCCAGCTAGGACGTGATGGTAAGGTTGTTTTCCTTTTTCCTCAAAACTGTTTTGATCTATCTTCTACTTTATTTAATCAATTGTCCACCAGATGTGTTTTATCTTGTACATACTTGTGCCTTGATTGGTCACTGGGTACCAGCATCAGAAATTTTGGGATGAAGCCACTTATGCAAGATTTTTATTTATAGGGTGGACAAGACCATTTTAAGACCATTTCACCCTTTTTATGAAAAGAGAGGAGCAGACAAAATAATTATGTTAAGATGTTTTTCTTAAATTCTCATATCAAATGTTTCTCAGATATTGTGTATTTTTATCCAGAGGGAGAAGCAATGAATCAACCTCACATAGCACATACATTTCTTCATGTCTTAATGTAGGTCTGTCTTTCTTGATATACTTTGTGTAGTGTTTGTGGGGAGATACTGACAGAACAGGAAACTTTTGTGGAGGAATATCTCCTCCTCCCAACTCCCCCCTCCCCCCCCCCTCTCAACTGCAAAAATATCATCCTTATATTCCATTTCAGTTAACCAAGTGAAGAAGACATGGAAAAACCTTAAAGACAGTTATAGGCAAGCATCTCATGCTGAAGCTAGAAGGAGGAAGTCTGACCCTGATGCTGTGCCTAAGAAGAAATGGAGGTTCATGGAGTTGATGAGCTTCTTGAAGCCATTTATGCTGTCAGAATCAGGGTACAGTAATTGTCAAGTTCCTGAAATTTGATAAAATTCATGATATGGATTACAAATTTGGATTGATCACCATTGATTATGTTGATGGTATCAATTATGAATGTAAATTGATTCCCATTCATGTGAGTTGAATCACAAAACAGTTGTTGGTTTAAATGTCAACAGTGTGGAGGGCAGGGGACAGGCTAAAACAACTCGAAAAAAATACTTTTTGGAAAGAGGGACAGAACTTACATGTAAATTGGGTAAAGACATCTCTCTTGCATACTGTGGTATTTTCTAATTGGCTGCACACATCTTATTATGACTTATGAACTCAAAACTCTTGTGCAAGCATTAAAACCATACTTCTTGAAGAGCCTCATTTGAAGATGTGGAGATCAGTATTGAGAAAAAGGTAAACACAGGCATGGGCGATAAAACCAGAGAATATTTTGCAGTGTGTAACTTTAATGGCCGTCCGGTCGTCTGAGATGACCTGAATTTTTGACGGACAACCAAATGTTGCAAAAACTTGTGCATTAGGTTGTCCTTTGGACTACCAAAAATTCAGTATTCTCATTTTCAGAAAACCACTATCAGTATCGGATAATATTAGCATTATCCGCTAGATACTAGTATCAGTAAAATTTATGAGATTTGTTTATCAACCACTGTCAGTTCTTCTTCCCACATGTCAAGTCTCGGTGAATAATTGTCTTGTGTATATGCACAACAAACATCGTTATGATAATACTACCCCAAGTCACAGCCATTCTCAGCATACACCAGTTGCATAGCTTTGAGTCAAACCATGAAAAAGATTGCTTGCGGCTCACATTTCACAGCATGTGCTTTCAGTAAACACAAAATATATGTATCCAATCCATGCAGATACTCCAACGTAACAGCATGAGTGTTTATATGTTAAAACCATGCTGTGCTGCTTCCCTCTGCTTAACCGAGTGGTGATAAAAAAATAAATTAAAACAAAATAAAATTTCATTCTACATTGTCTTGATTCCCTGTTTCACTAAAACTAGGGGAAGCAACTTGAACTTGCGACATTTGTGTATTCGAAGTACTCCGTATGATCGTAACACAAACTCAGTTGGTGAATTGCATGTCAAAGCAAGAGCTCTTTACACAAAAAAGTTGCATTGACTGTATCACGAGTTGTGATTGGCTGGTTAGCGTGGAACCAATCACGGTGTTTTTCATTGAGTTTCTGTTGTTTTTCAGCTTGCAACTCAGCAGTGGGACTACATAGGCATAGATACAGTATTAGGCCTAATTATATTTCAAATCTGTAAAAACATGTTTTTCAAGTTGTGATGAAAAATCCCCGCTAACTAATGGACATGCAAGTTTTACCTTTCCTAAAAACGACCTTTTCTGGCCTACTAATTATGCTGTCCCTGTATTTGTAGGCAGCAGGAATTTCAAGCAGCCATTATTTAAAAAATTGGCGAAAAAGTTTGGGTCGCCTGTTCTGTGTCAGAGATTGGCCAGTCTATTCTGTCATCTCTGGAAGCAAATGCGGCAACTTTCAATCAGAGTTACAAAAAAAAAAAAAAATAGTAACTTGGCAGGACCACCCCATTTGGGGCAGGACAACCAATTTTCACAAAACGGTTGTCCGCTGGTTGTCCTTTGGACTACCAACTCAACTTCCTTAAACTTACACACTGTTTTGGATGTGTGAATTATGTCACTGGAACTTTAAATAGGGATAAGGGGGACTTTTTGCAGAGCTGTACTGACATGTATGATTCTACATTTTTACTTTGCCACAGTGTTTGTTTCAGGGTTGTATGGTCTCATTTTTTCCTAAATTTGTACTGAAATGTCCTCTCTTTTGTTCTGTTCATACTTTCTTCTTATAGTACCTACCCCAGCGTACCAGCGCAACCAACTGTGGAGAATGGTGAGGAGGTGGCAGAGGAGGAGACAGAGTTACATGTAACAGAAGTACCAGGAATACAATGTATTGCAGCACCCTGGGAGGAGTCACTGGATGAAGAGAATGGAAACCAAGAACATGAAATAGACAATGACTCTGAGCCATCAGACTCAAGAGCATCTGCCCTTCCAGCAGTGTCCACCTTGCCAACAGCCTCCACACTGCCAGCAGTACCCATACTGCCAGCAGTACCCATCCTGCCAGCAGGATCTGCTCCACCAACAGCTTCCACCCTGCCAGCAGTATCCACCCTTCCAGCGGTATCCACCCTGCAAGCAGTATCCACACTTCCAGCAGTATCCACCTTGCAAGCAGTATATACTCTGCCAACAGCTTCCACCCTACCAACAGTATCTACCTTGCCAGTGGCATCTACCTTGCCAACAGCGTCCACCTTCCGACAGTTGGCTATGCAAAAGCATTTCACTCCTCGTAGCCGGAAGAGGAAGGACACATCTGGTGACAGTGATCACACTTTACCGAGACTCCTTCCAAATTCGAAACAAACACGGGTGTATTTAGTGGAGAAAGCCACTGCTGAATTAATGACTGATGAAGAGGGTCTGGTAGGACAAACAGTTGCGGCTGCATTGCGGCGGTTGCCTCCTTATAAACGTGCTCTCGCTAAAGTAAAAATTCACGAACTTTTGCTAGAGATGGAGTTTGGTACTGGTGATGGCCAACAACATTGATTTTTGTGATCACATTCTACACTACTCACACTTTGAAACCAAGTAGTGTTGAGAACTGAAATAGTGTTATAACTGTAGGTAGCATTGCCAAAGTACATATCAGCAGAAATAAACCGTGAGATTAATTAAATTTAGGTTTGCAAATTAGGTAATGACAGAATGTATTTAATGTGGCAGATTTCGTCCATGTAAAGATATGGGGGCCAATTTTCATCTCTCAAGAACAGTGGGATGGAACAAAAAATTGCCTATTTGGAAGCAGGTGCTCATTTTTCACAGAACTTCAAATTCACCCAACAAGGTTTAATTTTAGGCAAGGGTGCCCAACCTTCCAACTTTTTACCGAAAGTCTAGAATTTAAGATCTCATGTTTAAGAAATTTACAGTTCCAAAAAGCAGTAAACCAGGGGTTAAAAAAAAGATTTTGGTAAATCTAGTGATTTTGACCAGTCTTCACTTAATGGACTGTTAATTATTCTGCAATGGACCAATATAACCAATGAGTTGAGTGAGCTTCACTGTTTTAGAATGAAGTTTCATTGTCTATGGCTGATTCTGTACTACTGAAGGCATTACAGTTGTTTCCAGCATTTTCCAAGAAACTTTAAGTTTTAGAAAATCTCCACAGAGCCCGTCTTTACAGCTATGCTGCTAATGCAATGTACAGACAGACTTTTTTCATTTGTTGGTGTGTTGTAGCACACTAAAAGGCAATCCCAATGAAAAGCAAAAGCCTCAATTTCCGTTAGAACTGAAATCAAAAAGAGCATTGACGGCATTTGTTTGCAGAACGTTATTTACGAGATGGAGCAAACCTTTCCTACCTTTGGGTGTGACCCCAAAAAAGTAATAGCAAAGAATAACATCATCATTTAGTATTTCTGATTTTTCTTCTTTTTTTGTAAGAATAACCTTATTATGCTTTTAATGTAATTGCATGTACAGAAATGTAAATAAATATGAATAATCCTTCATGACATTTTTAATTTTTTGTTTTCAGATAATGTTTTTTATCATACCCCTGTAAAAGGTGTATTGTACCTTGCTTTAAGGGGGCACCATCAAGAAATGAATGTAAGGAGAAAGTGAAGAAGTTTAACTCAAACCATCTCCTCGTAGCGGTTTAGAGACATGTCCTTGCATGCCTATCTATCATACAGGTTGGAGATGCATATCATTCCTGGCTTTGGACGACATACTATGTCATTAATTCCTTGAGATGCAGGGAATTGATGTAGATTTAGTCAGGGCCAGATTTAAGCATGGGAGAGTGGGGCATGTGCCCAGGGGCTGTCAAACAAAGGGGCCCCCCACAAACTAAATTCAGAGTCTACACACACTGGGGGACCCACAGTGTAGGCTATCTTATTTTCAGATTAAGTCTGTTGGAGTTAGAGTTAGATGAGGTTTTACGGCCCAGTTTCTAACCAATTGCTTTAAGTCGGGCCAGCCATGGCCTTTTTTCCAGTTGTGGCTCACTGGCTTGTTTTCCCTACTCCTTAAGTCTAGTGGAAGGCATCATCTAACCTAATCTTGATTCACATCTCTAGTCAATACAGTCACCTCATCTGTCTTAGTCTAAAGCAAAACTCTGCACTGTTGCAGTATGCAGACTAGACCACTAGTCGCTCATTTTCAAAAGGGAAATGACAGGAGCAATTGTATCATAATTTTCTCATAGAAATAATGCAATGACTCGAGTCACTGACTCTACTCACGTCACATTGAAAGTAGTAAATGACACGACTCTACTGCAAAATTGAGTGACTTATTACAAGACTGAATATGGGGGGGGGGGTGAACATGTCCCCCATTCCCCAGGGATCCCTGCCATGAATGTGGATCAGCTGACAAGCTAGCATACCAAGTTATTAAGATAATAGGAGGCCTGGCTAAGGCTAGTTTATTTCAAGTGCCTTACCAATATTTAAAAAAAAAAATCTCAGAAAATTCAGACTCAGAAAAATTATCTTCAATCATCCCTTGCAAAATTTATTCACATATTCCTCTCAGTGTTTTAACACATAAAAAGTGATAAACAAAAAGGAGTTTGAGAAAAGTCAAAGTGACTCAGGAAAAGCCCAGAAGAAGCACCATAGAGGGATAAAGAATTTCTGTGAATGAATTTAAAGGGCATATGTCAGTGCCCTGGTGTAGTATTCCTTTTAGAAAGACATTGTAATATATCACATTATCTTAATGAATAGTCACTATGATGTTTTGTTCTCAAAACAATTGAAGAGTGAATTGGTGCATTCTCCCATGTGAATTACTGACCATTAGGGCATAGTCACTTACTGTAATGTTAATTTATCTTAACAGGTCGAGGATCATATGACAACCCAGTGGTTTCATAGACTAGATCCTTGTAACTTACCATCACTTTTAATCATGTACTTGTTGATATGATACAAAAAATCCGCTGTTGTGACAAAACTCATCTGAGTTGCTTTTGCTTGGGCATTGATTGGACTGCATCCATAGGCTACATCAATCATTTCCATCTGTCAAAAAGAGGAGTATGTGTGTACTGGGTGGGAACTGGAGGGATTTAACCCTTTTTGACATCCTTAGTGTAGTGGTGATATTCAGAAATCTAGCTGGGCTGCCAAAAGACAGTGTGCCCCTCCCAAAGCCAGTAAAGTGGTCTAGATGTGAAATCTGTATCATGAAAATTGCTATACATTGCCTGGAGCTAAGGGGTAGGGGGCAGGAGGATGATGCCCACTTGAAAATATGTAGTTTCCATTGCTTCAATATGTTTTTACACCTCTCCCCCTCCCCTGAAAATGTTTAGTCCCCCCTTCTCTCTGGAAGCTATATTGCCACCTTTCAGTACCATGTCTGGCTACAGTTCTAGCCTGGTATGCTCTTGACTGTTCATTTTTAGGGTTTCGTGTAAAAGGTAATGTATCCTCCTTTATGACTTTTCTTGTGAGCGTTTGACATGATTACTGTAAAGGGAGCAAATTATTTGCCATATCTGGCAATATGTCAACAATTCCAAACAGACCTCTCTTTGGAATGTATTAAACAGAAATTAAGCTTGGTACATGGAAGTAAGACTTTCGGGTGGGGGGGGGGGGGCGGTACTATCGCAAGGAAATTGTGTGAACGTCATGTTCAGGAGACAAAAAAATGCAATTCAAAATTTGATCAGCAAAACTGCCAAGATATGCATTGGGTACTGTGTGCATTACATTTGACTTATGCAAATTTTATTCCTGTGTCTCAATTTCTGGGATATTGATTCACAAAGTGTGTTGCAATATGGCTCAAGCTTGATCTTTCCTTGCCTTATGTGTTACGAAAATTTAGTGCTGGAAATGGTTGTAATCATAATACATGAATTACCTATTGTTAATTTTCTTTTTCTCATGAACAGTTACAAAAGAGACAGAGCTGATGAACTCTGGAATGAAAAGTAAGGGTGGTCAGTGAGGTGTAGTAGGAAATAGCACTTGCATCATAGTTTTGTCCAACATGGCCAATGCTATAAACTACAAATGGGAGAAACTCCCAACAATGCCAACCAGAAGGGTCTATGCAACAGTCATCGAGGCTGAAGGCTTCCTCTATGTAATAGGAGGCTGTGATGCCAGGGGCACTGCCCTGGATGTCTTTGAATGTTACAATCCAAAGAAGAAGAAATGGTTGAGATTACAGAATATACCAACTCAGAGGGCTGCACCAGCAGTGGTTGCAGTTAACAAGCAGGTGGTTGTTATTGGAGGGCTGAGTGGGCCAAATGACCCAACAGATGCAGTTGAAGTTTATGATATAGGACAAAAGACATGGATCACGGATAAGAAGAATATGGGAGAAGAATTACAGGGCATGGCTGCAGTTCTACATCGTAAGTAATGCTTTATGTGAACTTTATGTTAAAAAGGATTGACATTCTGGTGTTATAAATTTCACACATTACTATTTATCACAACACTAGAACTATGTCTGCTTCCAAGTAAGGGAGCTGTGATACACAGCTGTTAGGTAGGTGCTGCTAGTTGATACACATTGTTCCATTCTTGAACCACCCCCAGACAGTGAGTGATAGCCTTACGTAATTATCATCTCTCTGACCCTTTGTAGTGTGGAATTATAATTTATCTAGTGAGAGTTTCATGGCATGTGTGGATTCTGAAAGAAAGAACAATGCAAACAAATTTTGCTTGAAATTTTAGGTAACTTTCATTTGCTTCACTGTCTTCCTGCTTTTCTTTCAATAGTTGTGCTGTTTGTGCATTAATCTGCAGGACTGTAAAAAATGTTTATTTCCTAGGAAGGGAGTAAAATTTTCCACAAAGTTTGTCATGTACAAAACAGGTAAACTTCCCTTAAGTTGCCAAAATTTCCTTCTATATACTCATATTGCACAGAAAGGAGCCTCCCAGCTTCCCAACTTTTTCCACCCATGACTGTCTGTCAAAAGCAGAATGTTCTGCATACATTTTCTTTCTATCTTTGTTGTAGCTTTATTGCTAACCAGGAAAGAAAATAAGAAAGTGAATATACTCATTATAAATCCTTTGACTTTTTGAAAAAATGTCACTGTTAAAGCAGAAACTATATTTATAGTTTGATGATTGATTTTCTCATTACTTTCTCCTAAGGAAACAACCCTTTGGTTGTTGGTGGCATGAGAAAAGATAGCAACCCAACAGGAAGATGTAGTGTGCTTGACTTAGAGGAAAACTGTTGGAAGGAACTTCCAGATTTACCTACACCTAGATATGCATCAACTCTACACCTAAATGGAGATAAACTTTATGTACTTGGTATGTTTTATAAACTTTATTTGGGTGGGGGCAGGGGAAGGAGAGGGGAGGTATTTTTCTGGAATGGTTTGACGAAATTTTTGGTCCCTTGCCAGGAATGAACTATGAACATGCTCTAATGCAAGCTTTGTGTTAAGTGGGCTAAGCTTGGACCAGGCACCAGTCCAAACCAGGTTGTGTAATGCAATGCATTTAGGCTATAGGAATACCTGGGTTTAAAAGATTACCAGAACATGTGGAAGGAGCTCATGAACTTGTGCCATTGTGCAAAAATGGAGAAAATTTTATGTGCACAAATGAAGGATGCTCTCTTGCTACTTGAAATACTAACCACAGTATTGGATTTGATATGTTTGGGGGATATTGCAAGGCTATTTGTAAAAAAATTAAAAAAGTTGCCTGGTCATGTACTTTTGAGACAAACCATGCACCACATCTCAGGGAGTGTAGGGTAAAAAATTGCCTGGTGCCTGTTTAAGGTAATACCTGAACACAGTTGAACATACAGTATTTTGTGTACATGTATGCATTAGTTACTTCTTGCTTATGTTCAATGTTGAAAACAATGTCCTATGCTCCTCAATCTTGGCTGTACTCTTAAGGAGGTCAGAAACCCTGTAATGTTTGATGCAGTGTAATACTTAAACTGTAAAACAAGGGATGAAATAGTCTGAGAGAGTTAATTAGCAATAATTTTCCAATCAGTGTTAAAATTAATTAACAGTTGCTCCATCTTCATTTGTAGTCAGAACAATCAAGATTTGTAAAAGAGTTAAAGCATACTCCTGTAGGCAGACCATGATGGTACACAGGCACATATCCAGAGCAGAGCATTGGGGTGCATGCCCCCCATTTTGCCTCTTTACTTTAATATTTATGAGTCTTTGAGCCAAGAAATTGATTTGTGGTCTAGTACTCATGACTGTGACATCATGATATTTAGTTTTCAAAGCTATACTGTATTTTATGAGACATAGATATGCTGGAAGATATGTGCAACATATCCTCCCAAATGGCATAGGAGTTTCAGTGAAACCTTTCTATCAGGTGAATAGTTCAGTTGCTTTGTAGAGAGATGTTGAAAAAAATTATCATGCAGATTGGTTCATCATTTTTCACTGTGTTTTGGATATGTTATGTAGCATGGTCAAAACCAGGGCTTCAAAATTCCTGGGAGGGTGTGGAAGTACTGCTCCTAGAAAATCATTGGAAGTGGCAGGAAATAATTTGTATCATTGGTAAAGTTAAAAACAACTATTTTGGTGTGCCAGTTACAGAACTTTGACAAAGGTTTGGGTTATACATTTCCATGAAATTTGACATCAGGTTTTATGCGAAATGCTCTAAAGTCACGATTGCACTAGAAAGCATCAAGAACCTCTGGGATTTCAGAGAGCCTCTTGGGCCCAGCCCTAAGAGACTTGGTACTCTGCAAAAGAAATTTGAGTACTTCTCTGTATTTTCCTTCAAAGGCTAAATTTTGTGGAGAGGTTTGATCATAGCTTCATCAGCAGCCAGTCTTGGCTGACATCTGTCTGCATAGATGAGCTGGGAGTCTTACACTAGCTGCAAATTGAAGTATTACTGATTGGCTCAAGTGGTGTATATAGTGTATTAAATTGATTGGAAAAGTACTACAATGTTTATCTGTTTGGAAAACATTAGTTTGGAATGAATATTTGTGTAAAATAATTTCAACTGGCCCTCCTTTTGATTTCTTGCCGAAGGCCAACGAAATCTATGTCATGGTGATGTCGTGCGTGTGTGGGCGTGTGTATGTGTGTTTGTGATGTTTTTGCTTGTAAACACGGTATCTCAAGAAGGGTAACTCCGAGGGATCTCATACTTGGCACGTAGGTTACCCATATTGAGTAGATGATCCCTATTGTTTTTGGTGGAGGCCAAAGGTTATTTGGGGTCACAAGAGGTCAAAAGGTCAAAACCTTGTAAACATGATATCTCAAGAAGGGTAACTCCGAGGGATCTCATACTTAGCAGGTAGGTTACCCATATGAAGTAGATGATCCCTCTTCTTTTTGATGGAGGTCAAAGGTCATTTGGGGTCACAAGAGGTCAAATGGTAAATACCCTGGAAATTGCTTGTAAACACGATATCTCCGGAAGGATATTTTAAATGTGAGGGCATCATTCTTACCATGTGGATTGCCCATATTGAGTAGATGATTCCTTTCATTTTTGGTGGAGGTCATTTGGGTCATCAGAGGTCAAAAGATCAAAACCTTGTAAACATGAAATCTCAAGAAGGGTAACTGTAAGGGATCTCATACTTAGCATGTTGATTGCTCATATTGAGTAGATGGTCCCTGTCATTTTTGGTGGAGGTCAAAGGTCATTTGGGGTCACCAATGTTCAAAAGGTCAAAATCTTGTAAACACTATATCTCAAGAAGGGTAACTATGATGAATCTCATACATACCTTTGTGTATTGTCCATATTGAGTAGATGATCCCTGTTGTTTTTGGTTGGAGGTCAAAGGTCATTTTGGGTCATCAGAGGTCAAAAAGTCAAAACCTTTTTAAACATGATATCTCCAGGAGGCTAATTGTGAAGGATCTCATACGTAGCATGTGGATTGCCCATATTGAGTAGATGATCCCTATTACTTTTGGTGGTGGTCAAAGGTTATTTGGGGTCACCAGAGGTCAAAAGGTCAAAACCTTGTAAGCACTGTATTTCAAGAAGGGTAACTGTGAGGGATCTCATACGTAGCATGTGTAAATATTGAGTAGATGATTCCTGTTATTTTTGGTAGAGGTCAGAGGTCATGTGGGGTCACCAGAGGTCAAAAGGTCAAAACCTTGGAAACATGATATCTCAAGAAGGATAACTATGAGGAATCTCTCACTTGACATGTGGATTGTTTGTATTGAGTAGATGATCCCTATTATTTTTGTGCAGATCAAAGGTCATTTGAGGTCACTAAAAGTCAAACCTAGTAAACATAATATTTTAAGGAGGATCCATCCATAACTATGAGGGATCCCATATTTGACCTGTCCATTGTTCATATTTAGCATGTGGGTCATTTTGGGTCACAAGATTTCAAAAGTTTTTGACCTTATTAACATGATATCTCAAGGAAGATAAGTGAGGATTTCATGCTTGTCATGTGGGTGATTCATGTTCGTACAATATATCCATATGGCAAGGAATCACGAAGCCTTTTGGCTTTCTGGTTCATTTGTAGTAACTCTGCAAAGTAAAGAAAATGTGGTCAGTTTTAAATGAAACTGATTCACGTATACTTTACTTTTTCCAAAATCCCCTGGACTCTGTGGCTATTAGCTGTATTTCAAGAAGGGTAACTGTGAGGGATCTCATACGTAGCATGTGTAAATATTGAGTAGATGATTCCTGTTATTTTTGGTAGAGGTCAGAGGTCATGTGGGGTCACCAGAGGTCAAAAGGTCAAAACCTTGGAAACATGATATCTCAAGAAGGATAACTGTGAGGAATCTCTCACTTGACATGTGGATTGTTTGTATTGAGTAGATGATCCCTATTATTTTTGTGCAGATCAAAGGTCATTTGAGGTCACTAAAAGTCAAACCTAGTGAACATAATATTTTAAGGAGGATCCATCCATAACTATGAGGGATCCCATATTTGACCTGTCCATTGTTCATATTTAGCATGTGGGTCATTTTGGGTCACAAGATTTCAAAAGTTTTTGACCTTATTAACATGATATCTCAAGGAAGATAAGTGAGGATTTCATGCTTGTCATGTGGGTGATTCATGTTCGTTACAATATATCCATATGGCAAGGAATCACAGCCTTTTGGCTTTCTGGTTCATTTGTGGTAACTCTGCAAAGTAAAGAAAATGTGGTCAGTTTTAATTGAAACTGATTCACGTATACTTTACTTTTTCCAAAATCCCTTGGACTCTGTGGCTATTAGCCTAAGGAAGAAAACCAAAATTGTATCCCAAAAGAGCTCTGCTTAGTCCCCTGAAGGGACACCAAGACTTTACATGACCAACCTCTCGGCTGTCAGACCTCTACAGGTACATCAAGGGTCAGTTAATATGTATGGCCCTGTTCTAGACTAGCTGAGAAGAACATACTTCACATAATCTTAGTCAAAAGGCCCAATGGGGTCCATGTATATTTTAGTGCCATCATTTTCATGCTATTATTTTGCTGTCCCCGTAGCCACAAAATTCTGTTCCTTTTTGCAGGTGGAAGACAGGGAAAATTACCATGCCCAAGTCTGGAAATGTTAGATTTGTCTGTCACTCCAGATCCGTCCTGGGTGACTTTGAAGGACATTCCATTTTATGGAGTATTTCCTGCAACTGTGATGACAGACAACAAGTTTTATGTCTTAGGTGGTCTGAAGAAAAATGCTAAGGAAGGGTTCCACAATGAATTTCAGGAGTATGATGTTGAGAAAGGTGAGAATTGTAAAATGGAGTAAAAGGTAACTTGCAAGCCAGGGAATAACTTAGGGTTTAAAGTTTGCGGGTTTGCTGACCTTAGTATCATCAGGGAGCTGTAAGGGAAGGAGAAACATCGACTAAATCTGTCAGACAATATATACTTGAGAATGACTTGATCCTTTTCAGGTACCAAAATTTGATTGACAGGTCTCTTTGTTCCTATTGCTGAAACACTGTTTACTTTCCTGCTTAATGAAGATTCCGTCCTTTCTAAATGCAGTAATCCTGAAACAAAGACCATTGTCAAGATAATGCTTTGAAGATATCTCTGCAACATATATCTATGTTCAAAAAGTAACATGAAACTACACTCTACTATTTTAAAACGTGGGACCTGGCGGCACAAGATAAAATAAATTTTATTTTCCTTGACAACTGGCAATGTTACATCAGTAGGTGAAATCACCCTACGAGCTCTCTCAGGAGTAGCAGACTACAAGGACTTTTGTCTTCATTGCTTAAGCCCTCTCAGCTTTAGAGGAATTTTGGGAACGAGACAATGTGAAGCTTAAGTGTCGGCAAAACACCTAGTTCAAAGGAAGAACGAGCATTGTTTCTCCTTCCCTCACAGCTCCCTGGTATCATGGTATTAGTGGAAACCCAAGGATTACATGTACAAAAACTATTGTAAATGTTTGCTATTGCCGAACAATTTAATCAGCTGATATAGCGTACAAAATGTGGTGCAATACTGTACTGGATTAATTATTTCCTGCTGAGGGGATTTGTCAGACTCCTTATGTTTTTGCATATTTATATGCCTGTATGTGTGAATAAGCCAGAGATGACAGTACCACCCCACCATAGGGGTGAGATGGGGGTTATTCTAGTCTCTTGCTCATACTAAACCTGGAAGTTTAGAAGATGCCACTGGGAAAATGATTAAACTGGGCAAGGGAACTGTTGGCTGTGCTGGCTTTAACTCGAGTGAAGTTGTTGACATAGTAAAGTGGGAGTGCCAGCCATCTTGTTGAAACAAGTGAGAGCAAGAAAAATGGTTGCATTCCAAGTGCAGATATTACAGGCATAAAGAGTATGCAGTGCAATTCATTATTTGATTATCCTTTGCCATGTTGTCAATCTTGAAACATAGCAGCTAAACATGATCAGTGTAAAATTTTCCTTACCCAATGACACTTGTGTTGGTATTCATTTGTATACAAAGGGTGCCAGAGTAGAATGATTTATTATATGCTATTAATAAAACCAATATTCCAGCCTTTCAAGCAAGCATTTGTGTAGGATGAAAAACCCTTTGAAAATGTAATGTGTCTTTTGTTTCATTGTAACCCTTAAAAAAACCTGCTGTTGTGGTGGTTTTGAAGTTAGCAATTTTTATGAAAGCTTTTTATTTTATGTAGCATCCTGCATGTTAACTCTTTATAGCTTTCCTCACATAAAACAAGTCCCTTGAAAAGTCAAGAATGGAATCTCATCTTTGATGTGTCATTCTTCACTCCAGCATATCATGCATGTGTTGCCCTTCCATTCAAAACTATGATCTTTAACCTGTACTGTAATGACTTGTTGTTAGAAGAAGTTCTCTTCATTTACTTTACAATGTTCCAGTTCTCCTCAAGATCTTATTCTTAATTAACCTGAATAAGTGAACTACAAAATTGCTACTTCAAATGACGTCCATACCCACAATCCAGACATGAAAATATGTATGTTAGGCCCAATATTTTTGGCATGCAATTATAAATTTCTACTCCAGTTTGATGGCCTGATTGTCCTGCCTTTTGCATAGACACTGTGGTAAGTTACCTAGTATGCCAATGTGGCATGGTGCAAAATTAGGGATAGGGGTTACTAGTACAAAACTTCAGCAGATAGGATAATAACTTTTCCTTATGACATACAGTGGTATGCATTGTTTACCCCAACCTGTATTCTCATGTAAATGTGTTTGTTTTTTGAACAAAGATGAATGGAAGCAACTGCCAGTACTACCAAGAGCAAGGACAGACTTTGCTGCTGGAATGGTTGGTGGAAAGATTGTGATTGTTGGTGGATTAAGTGAGTAACCTTAAAATAATGGTATTTATGAATGTAACATGTTGACCTGTAACATTCAGTTAGGATTATGTCTTCTAAAGTCTGCTACCTGACTCATATTTCTTCAAGAGGGTGCCCACCCTCCCTCCCCTCCACCCCCCCCCCCCCCCTTTCAAAAGAAATAGTGTAAAGTCACTATGGAAAGAAGTATTAAACCTAAAGGCAAAATGAATATACTCCTCTTTTGCTAATTCATGAATGGCTCCTTTTAATCATGTGACAACAACATTCTTGTTACTTAATTTTTGTTTAGAGACATCATGAAAAATTCTTGAAAAAAAGTGAGAATTTGCTACATGTAGTTGATGAATCAAAACAAATTTGGGAAAACTGCATGTTCTGTTAAGGTGATATTTTGCTTGTTATTTGAGCTGTCATTTTCATGCATCTTTCAAGATGTAGAATTGCATAAACGGAGCCCAGAAATATCAATACAACACAGCTTAAATTGTCCATGCAGTTATTTTAAAGTTTGTTCAGGTCGAGTGAGAAGAGATAATTTGTAAATTAGCATGATATTTTTAGATAAACTTGCCCCATGTAATGCAGAAAAAAATGTCTGGAGTCACATATAGGTAGGTAGAATAAGTTTTTCCATATGCAGTGCCAGCAAGACTTTATCACCAAGGGGTGGTGATCTTTGGGGTGAAGACAGATGAAATACCTCCTCCTTACCCCTGGCGTGAATATTTGTTCAATTTGTGCAAAATTTTGCAGATATTTGTAAGTTTGAGACAATTTTGCCATCCCTTGATGACACCCTTTGCATGCACCTTTAATACTTTGTGCACCAAGGATACATGCATACATTTCTGGTGAGGGGGCTGGAGGGGCAACGCACACCTCCATCCATTCAGGCAGAAAATTTGCTATTGTGCAAAATATATACTATTTTGGGCAAACATGCATTAACATTAGGGACAGTAGTACTGATCCATCTCACCCTCCTCCCTCCTTCCTCCCCCTCCTTCCTCCCCCTCCTCCCTCCCCCTCCTCCCTCCTTCCCTCCCTCCTCTCACCCTCCATCGAAGGTAGTCATGTACGCTCATATTATTTGCTACCAGGTAGCTGTCAGGAAGGAGACCCAACATTCTTCAGACCCTTTGAAGTAATGTTTGTTTCTGATGGTAATCTTGCTTTTCTCCTCAAATGTCTATTACAATCACAGGATCAGCAAGGATTTAGTGACCTATTGTTAAAATGATAATGAACAGATCTACTCTTCATATTGTACTAGTTAACTTTTCATTGCCAGTCGTCTTACGAAAATATGAAATTTTACCCTTTTTGTCGTTGTCGATTGCAATAAATCTTATTTCTGTTTAATAGCTTCATTGAAGACTTTCACACAACTTACATTTTGAGTATGTTTCTAAGTGATATGGAAATTTGCTAAAATTGGAAAAAATGATTAAAGTGTGAACAATGCTTAAAGCAGATGATGCATCAAATTCGTAGGGACATAAAGGAAGTACATTATTTAAACTTTCATTGACAGCCATTTTGCTAAAATCTTGATTAAAGCTTGGCCTAGTTGGTAACAAACCTGAAATCAAAGCATGTCTTAATAAAGGCAATTGTTTCGGATACTTTTGAGTGTGAAAGGGGCAGATCATCATTAGGAAGGGGTGAGTCAGTATGCTCAAATAATAGGAACAAAGAGGCCTGTCAATCAAAGTTTGATACCTAAAAGGATTAAATCATCTTCAAGTATGTATTGTCTGACAGTTGGTTGTTTGTCTCCTTCCTAACACCTTCCTGGTGCTATGTGTGCATGTGTGTTTATACATAGGTATTTGGAAATGTATGTATATTAAAAATGTAACGTCATTGTGAACTGTCCTCCATACCCTCTAATATCCAACACTACTTGTTGCCCTTAAGTAAATTATGATGTCCTTTTACAAGAAAATGTTTCATATTATTTAACAATTATGGCTATGGATAAAACTTCTCGTCCTTATCTTATCCCTACAGCTAATTCACAGACACCACTCACTGATGCCTTTGCCTATGAATCTGACATACAGAAGTGGACAAAAGTTGGTGACATCCCAACAGCTCGTGGATCCCACAGTAATTACATGTACGGGGAAAAGCTGCTCATAGTTGGTGGTTTCACAACAAGTGGGTTAAGTAATGCTTTAGAAATGATTAGTCCGAGCTGAAGTTTGGAAGGAATAGTAAGCACACCATCAGAGGAGAAAGTTGCAATGCAGGGTAGACAGTAATTTCTTGCATGTGTGATGAATGGCTAAGAATTGTGCAGGTTTCTAAGGTTGTTGAATTATTCATGATGAGGGTGTGGTATGAATGAAATTCTTGTCAAGACAAAGTAAAAGGAGAATGTCACCATTTTGTAAAGTCTATACATGACAGTGAGCCTGTTACATGGGATACTTGCATCTTGTGTTTACAAGTAAGCAGTGTAACAGTATTTGGTATTGCATGATATTCACCAGTTGAGCCACTGTAAGGAGTGGTATAAATACTTCTTACAACTTTTTTAGATTATTTGCCCCTTTGTGTGTAAAGAAAGGGGGGTGGGTCTGAGGAGAGTTTGATGCAATGCCCTTCTCATTGGACTGTCACAAAAGTTTATGATACAGGTCATGCATGTACATTTGCATGTCTTGTTGAAACAAAGGTTTGCTATCCACAAGTATAAAATCTAACCAGGGATTGCCCAGGATTTTCTGAGAGTCTGACAAATTGATTGCTATGCTGTGGGAGGTGTTCAAGGGAAGGGAATATATTAGGGGTGTGCCAGTCCCTGGTGGAAATAGTGCTAGGTGGGATTCACAGTTTACAAAATTTTAGTACTGGGCAGAAATTTTAAGGGCTAGACAAATCCACCCACTGCAACTAAGCATTACATCCTTGCATGACCATACCTTGATGACACCGAGGAGGTTACAGTACTGACCATTCACATACAAATTTTTACATATTTGTTTTGTATCCGAGTTACAATCTTTGATATTTCAATCTTTTTAAGAATGATAGTTTCAACCCATTTAAATATGCACGACTTACATTTAACATTCGCGCAACATTTCCTGTACTGTGCTGTTTATTTTTGTAATGTTTCAGTTGCAGCGCCTGTCTATTTGGACGTTACAGATATAAGTGTTTATATCTGCCAAGTAATTGTAAAACAATAACAGTGTTTGCTTTTCAGTTGGAAAGAAGATTTAGTTATATTGCAATAATAATGAAAGTTCAAAGACAGTAGCAGAGGTTGATAAAACCTATAGATACAAATAGTTGCTTGCTTACAAATGTTTTTCATATGTAGGTACATAAAGCATTGAGGCTTTTAGAGAATGCTGCTGTGTAATAGTATTATACTGCCACCATTCTACAGCTTTTATTTTTGAAAGGTAACTACAGTTTTAATACGTTAGTGTAGCTGCTCTTTTATTTACCTTTTATTCATGGACAAAATGTGCTGAAAGTTTCTTTTATTTTGGTCTTTTACACATCAAATTAACATCCTACTTACTACTGCCAAATGGGCTTAAACAGAGGCTCTTAAGTGGATTCATTCGTTAACAAGTTGGTCATGACTTGCTGAATGGATCTATATGTTATAAATTGCAGGTAAATTTGACTGGGTTCCCACAGATCATGAAAAACCTGGAATGCCATAGAATTTTACTTTCACATTTTCCAGGCCTTGAAAATCATTGAAAAAAGTCAACTTGCTTTAGAAGTCATGGAATATCATGGAATTGTGAGAATCATTTTGAAATGATCCAGTTATGTCTGAGTTACAATTATGTCTTCAAAATTCAGGAATTATGTGATATGTTTGCAAAAGCCATGGAATGCTTGCTGTAAAGGTTGTGGAATTATGGAAAGGCAAAAGTGTAAGAATCCTGATAAGCTGATGTGAGACTGATTGTAAACAAGCTCTTAGGGATTGTAGGGAGTGTGGTGTGTTGCAAGCTGACATTGTGAGTAAGTGGAAGTAGTACATATTACTTTGTATTCAAGTGATATAGGCTCTGAAGAACTCACATCAAGTTGTACAGAAATTTGCTTCAGAATACCTTCCTGAATTTATTTTGAGTTCTTGGAAGCTCTCAGTGCTCTTACACACCCTGGTAGTGGTTGCATACGATAAGTTCACATGAGGTTGGATATTGTTGTATGTTTTCTGGTAGTGTGCAAAATTTCTGTGATCACAACGGACAATTAATGCAAGGAGTTGCCACCATCAACATGTTAATGATATGGATTGGAAGCAGTTGGTCACTAATCTGACTTAACAATGTAACTATCAAACGTATAAACCTTGCTTAGAATTAGACCGATTATCAGTATCCATTATTGGTATTGGCCGATATTTCCCATTTTGGTCCTCTATTGGTATCCGTAAAATTAAATGCTGATGTTTCCTAACTGATATATACCTTCCTATACGTCATGAAAATGGTACACTTTTTGAGTATTTTTGAATTAAAGTCCATATATTTGACCTCATCAAAGTGACACGACACTTAGTTGTGGTGCCACGTAGCCTCTGGCAAGTATGCAGAATGCCTGTTTCTCAAATATCAGTTTGGATCAGTATCATCCTATATTGAGAATTGAAATATCAGTATTGGTAATATGTACTACTTGAACTTTCAGTAAAACACTACTTAGAATACAAGGGTAGACAAAAAAACATTTTCAACAAATATTGCATGTTACACTGATATATCTATACATACACTGTTTGAGGATATTGTTTTGTACGATGGTGTTGCTTCTTATTTGATACATAGTAATCTAAGTCAGTGTTCAGATAGTACCCTAGAATGTTGCATAATACAAGGAACTCCGTAAATAGTGAGTCTTCTTTCATCAGTCGCAAGTCATTTACAGAATTCAACAGGTCAGAGGTTTGATCATGCGACAGTATTTTTTATCAGTGTTAATCATTTCTAGTCTTATGTCAAAGATATAGTGATCCATTTATTCTAATAGTTGTTCAAATAGGAAAGCAATGTAACAACAAATCTAAGAAGAGCTGAAGTGCACAATGAATTGCCCAAATGTATGAAGTGAAAGTCTTCAAACAAGTGATGCTTTCATGAAAGTTCTGGATCAATAAACAAAAAATTGATTTTATTGAAAGAGTTTACAGGTACTTCTTTTCTTTATGAGTATCAGCTTAGCAGGAGAACGTTGTTTCTTGTATTGGAATAAACAGGCCTCGTTCAAGGGTTAGTTATGATCAGTGCAATTAATTTCACCAACTCTCTTCAAGATTATACTTTGACAGTATAGATCAAACTAATAACAGAATGCTGAGCAAAATTCTAAGCCACAATATAGAGACCCCTTTTTTCAGTCTTGTTAGCTTTTGAAGAATGATCTTTCTTGTGATTTAACAAAGGAGATGCCAATTTGCAGAGAATTGACTTGTGACAAGTCTGTTGAGGTGACAAGGGTTACTTCCTCAGATTGTTTGCTTTTCTTTTTAATATTATTTCCACTTGTTTTGATGGTGCATCTACCAACATACAAAATTTATATGGGGGCAACAGGTGATCCACCCTTGCATCAGCCAAAATTTGCCCCATAACGATTTGAGGAGGGAGAAAGAAAAGTGCTTGACGTTTGGAAAATCATCCTTTTACCTAAGTATTTGTCATAAAGCCATAAATGTAGACCTGTAGACTACAAAGAGCCCCTTACCCTGTAAAGTTTTGTAGTGAGTGATATTTCCAATATGTTTGAAACAAAAGTAATTTCAGAGCTCTAATGCTCATGCTATCCTCCAGTGGAAGAAGCATTGAAATAAAATGTAGAGTAAACCAACCCCAGCCTTGAAGTGAGCATGAATTGTTAGAAAAGACTTGCTACAAGTCAACTTAGTTGCCAAATGGCAGCTACCTTATGAATGAAAAGTCCAAACAAGAAATGAAGATGCAGTTTGTAGTTTGGGATCAGGGTTTCCATCAAGGGTGGGAAAGGGGGGATTTGTCCCCCCCACCTTTCCAGAAGGAGGGTAAAATCCCCCTTTTCATTTCCATAAAAACATAAAGAAATGTCATTATCTTGGTTTCTTAAGAAGAACACACTTTTGCAGCAATGTTTGAACTTACATAAATAAATGGCCTTTAAACCCCTTTTTTCAAATTGCACCTTGAAGCAAGTTTTTGCCCTCCTGAACCCACTTGTAACTTTGGCCAAGGACAGCATCAATTTGGACTCAGAGTTTAGCAGTAATAAATCCCCCCCCCCCTTTTTGAGTTTCTGGCAGAATCCCTGAGGATTCTACAATTTTTCTCTCCTTTCTTTTATCTGAAGGAAAGTCAGAACCTTCTCATCTCTTTTCTACCAGCATTTTGAATCTTTCAGACACTTTCATCTCACTCTGGAAGAATTTAAAACCTTAACTTTGCAGTACGCATCTTTTATAATGACTCTTGACGCTACTATCAAATGCTGATTAAGCAGTCCTCAGTCGCTTCTCAACCTTTTGGCCAAGATCATAATTATGTAGCATCTGTTTGATCAAACCAGTCTAGAATGGGGTCACACGTGACAGACTCATGATGCAGGCTTAGAGATTTCAAGGTTGAAAGGTTGGTTACCTTTTATCTGGCGTCACATCTTTTATCTGGTGTCTTTGGGGGCAGAACCCCTGTGATTTTTGCCCCCCAGCATCTAGCCATCAGGTCCTCTACTTTCATAAAAGTTGGCAATACATGAAAACAACTAAATGACAAACTAAAACTTATGTACAGTATTCACAATATATATTAGAATATCTCATAAAAATAGTTGCAAGATGAAAAAGAAAAAAGAGAAGTACATTTTTGGGGATGCATTTTCTAACAGAGACAAAGAACAAACCATTACAGTGCTTTTTCTTTGTACAAACTCCCACATTCTTCACTAGATTAGTAGCCAGACAAATATTTCCTACAAGACTTTCTGACTTCCTCTGTATTCCTGTACATATAACAAGTGAGAGATATTCTGACTGACATCAAGATCAAGATGACAAAAGTACAAGCACAGTATTTACAATCAAGGTGAAAAGAGCGCATTGCACTTCCTGTCAAAACTTTTCTTAGACCCATATAGAATACTTGATATGGAACTATTTCTATGCCTAAATGTCATGAATTCATTAATGATCTGAAAAATTTAATATTTATGATAAAACAAATAAGCCTGTGTATGGGAGGTATTAGGTACCCAAACAAGGAAAATGTCTTCAGCCTCAATTCTCCTACTTTTGGCGAAAAATACTCAAAAGTGAATATTACAAAATGCAATACAATTTCAAGGTGTTGCTTTCACAAGTGTAATATTAGTATCATGTGACAAGGATGCAGATTCAGATGAGCACCTACATGATTTTGCCCTTGATTGCCTTCAAGACAAAGATGAAACTTTAAAGGGCACATACAGTATGTGAAAGCATATTTCAAACCCAAACTGGGCCTTTTAAAACACTCAATCTGAAGTAGCAAAGCCAGACTGTTTTAGTTGGGTATGAAAGTGAGGGAGGTGTTGAGGAACCCATACAGTAATTTTAGGAAGACTCCTTTTGTATATATGCCACTTTGCCAAACACAAGTAGACATGGTTTTACCATGAATGTTTATCCACCCAGGTTGAACAGTTTCTTCCAGAAATCAATCTGCTAAATTGTTAAATAATGTAGATCAGAGTCACCATACTCTTAGCCCACAGAAGTTTTTGGAGCAAGAAAGGTCAAACCACTCAAATGGGGGGTGGGGGGGCTATCTCCTGCCCAACTAACCCCCTGCTGGCTATGTCACAGGAGGTAATACTACTCCCTCAAACCCCCAAGTACCTCCCTTGATGTTCTTTATGATTCAATTTAAAACATAAGGAACAGAAGTGAGTCCTTCAATGTCCAGCAATAGTCCAACAAATTCCTGCAAAAATAAGTTCATTCATTTAAGGATATTAAATCCAATGGAACCAGTCTGGCCAATAGACCTTATGCACCTAATATCACAGGGTAATAAAAACCAATGTGCACCTGCTCAGAGGGACACCATGTACACACTTTTGTACACACACTAGTGCATCATGTCCTCAAAGATGGTTATCAAATGAGGTGGTATCAATGCATAAGGTTTATTTACTAAAAGTGGCGGTATTTGCCCCATAGTACTTTACAAAACAAGAACAGAGTACAAAAAAAAAGTATTTTTATGCAAGAACTTTTCAACAGATGTAAGTAAATAGACATCTCAACTGAGCTTGGTTGGTCTGGTCAGGATGTACAAAAGTTACATACCTACTATGTCAGTTCCTTCGTACTGTTGTAGCACTTCACATATAGCTCTGAGTGCACAACATACATATGCGTAAAAGCTACGAGGCAGCCGCATGACGTCAGCACGACTGTCCAATGGCATGCAGTATTCAGCAAGTGACCAGAAAGCCTACAGCACACATGGGCCTGACATCGCTCTCTAGCTCGTAGCCAGCCGGATGGAACAGATGCTGGATGTTAGTTCTCAGACTTCATCAAATGCAGCCTCCAGTCCTAAACTACGGTTACTCAGAATTATTGGCCCAAGTCTCGGAGATACAACTTTACAAGTTTCACCGACACTGTCAGTTTTGTCATACCCGGGCAGCATTAGCCGCTCGACCATTTAATGTAATCGAGACTGCAGTGTTGTGTGTAGCTGTAATACCGTTCCACAACAAGTCAAGCCACGAGGTCCTGCGACGCCATTTTGTTGCAGTGGTATGAACGGACTCTACTAAAGTAGAGGTGAGACCATTACTATTACACATCTCTAAACTGTCTCCTTACCTGATTTATAACAAGGTGACCTTTATTCAGGCTTCAAAGTGGTCCATCACAGAAATATAGGAGGTTTTATAGGAAGGATACTGATGAATATATAGGGTTTTATAGGATTTTTCAAGGAAAATATAGAGTAAATATAGGAATGTTACACACTAGCAGTTCTAATTATCTTCAAAACTCCTCAAAGTTGTGGATGGGGAAAACATAGTACCTTAGCAAACTAATAAACTATACTGTTTAAATGATACAAATGGATTCAAAGTATCACAAGTGCGGACCATATGGCAGAACTGTGTGGTTCTACCATCAACATGGAATTAAGAAAACCACCTAAATATTTTAGTGGAAGGGAAAGTGCAAATCCCCTGACGGTAGTGTATTTGCATATTTTGACCCTGAAACAAAGTATCCATAAATGTTATTATTTGTGCATATCAAAATGGCACCAAACTTTGCAATATTTGAAGTTGAGAACACATAATGTGACCATGATAGTGCTTTCAAAAGATGGGTAGTTAATGTGGACAATGAACTGTTGCTAATGTCCTAAAGTACACAGACAGAATTCACCTCAGCTCCAATAATAAATGGAGTTGAGGTGGGGAAATTTTTGAATTTTTTGCACCCTAAATACTGTAACAGGAAATGGTCTCTTAATACAACATTTTTCTTTAAACTGCACTGTATTGCTAGTCAATCTTGATAAGTGTGACATGTGGGTGATGACTGTAAGATCATAGGCCTGTGACAACTGTATGGTTGCCATGAAAACCTTCAAACTCATGTCCCAGTGGCATAGCCAGAACTGTCTCAAGGGGGCCATGTAGTTTATTCTGTGATTGCCAACATGGGGGGGGGGTCTAAGGGGAGGGGATGTCTCCCTCCCCTTTAAAATTTTTTTGAATGATTGGGTGAGTTACATGCAATCTGGTGCTACATACGTTATCTTTTTGAAGTACAATTTTCACAAAATTTACATATTTTAGGTTACTAAATTAATGAAAAAATTAGCATCAGCAAAGGAGAGAGGTCATGGTCCAATGGTCCCTTCCCCTAAAAATGTGCTGCTCACTTGGAATCTGTACAACTTGGCAGAACAGTGTAGTCCCCATATGTCAAGATGCCTACAGTGTGCAAAACTGTCTGTGCATTAACATACTTAACATCTAAAATCTCACTTGAGGAAGTTACATGACAAACTCAGGGAAAGGACAACTTGGCAAGTGCCCCACTTGCCACCACTGATGGACACTGCAGCACAAGATCCCATACGTGGATTACATTTCCACTTTGGTCTGTTGGATAAATTGATGTGGCATCCAGAGACCTGCCATAGAGCTTCTTGTGGAGTTTACAGTAGGGAAAACCTCCTTAGAGATCTGCACATTGTAAACTTGTAACCATTACAGAGAGACTCTTAATTTTCTCAAAGCACTAAGTTCTTTTTCTTTAGGGGAGAATTGTAATTGTACAACACTTTGAAGAATCAACTGATTTAATGGTAGAACTCAGTTTAAGGAAAGATGGTAGATGACACGGAAAATACTGGTATTTTGAACCACTATACTACAATATTTTGAATTAAAGAATTAGTTATATCACAGACCAGCTACCTGCATGTGCATGCAAAGCATAGGTAAAGGTTTTAAAATGTGGAAGACTGCATGACTACAGGGGATGCCAGGCAAAAGAAATCTAATCCACCCCCTTGACAACACCACTACAATTCACTCAAAGAGATGAAATCATAGAGTACTTAAAATCACAGGTGTGAATGTGGAACATTTATGGGTGATGAAATAAGTGTTTATTAGTGTCCTATGTAGTTTCACATGAGAATATTTCTGAATCCTATGATTTGTCTTTGTGTACTTGCATCTAATGAAGATACTTGGCATCTATACACTGCTACCTGTCTGACTAAGCCACTCTGGGTCTAAGACACTCTGAGTCTATGGCAGCTATCTTGGAAAAAGAATACATCTGAAAATTTCACCCCAAAACACCACATAAAAGAACAGTTTTTCGCCAAGATAAGAAAAATATAGGAGAATATAGGAAAACAAGCCCAAAATCATACAAATAGAGGAAATATAGGATTTTTGGAAATTTATAGGAAATTATAGGAAATATAGGATCACTTTGAACCCTGTTTATTGCATGAAAAAAGTACTTCCTGTACATGATGCATTCCAACAAGTCATGACTCCAGTCACTTACTTTATTTCGTAGAACGAGCTGAGATGGTCTCAGAAATAACCCCCCATAAAAGTAGGAGAGTTAACCAAATTAAAATAGCTGAAAAATGATGACACTCAAACCATAAAACAGAGACCCACTAGATCTCAAAACTACATTAAATGATTTGTATACATAACATAATTAATATCACCTATGGTTTTGACCAATGGGAATACTATTCATACTCTCACATACATAGTAAAACATCAGAGCAGGCATTGCTATACTGATCTGCCTCCTCTACACAAGAGTTACCACCTTCATAACACATACAGTGCCACAGCTTGGGGGTCTATCAGGGTCTGTTCCAGGGGAACATCTATGTTGTATTCTTTGGCTTGCTGTGCTCTCTGACGGACTCTCTTTCCCCCTCTTGGTATCGGTAGCTCAGAATGATGGGCAGGGAGAGGTTCAGTGAAGAAGTAAGGATGAAGAAGGGCCTGTGAAAGAAACCAAGTTTAAAGAACACTGTGACATCAGATTCAACCCTTCCGCTTATTTTTGGTTTTTGGAAAATATGTTCATCTTTTTAGAGCAAACTGTAACTTTCACCTTACCAAAGCCCTCACTGCATGATGATGAGTTGCTAACCATATACCAAGGGCAGCTTTGTTTTACTCATTGCATTCAATCGTTTTGAGAGAGTACTGGTAATTAAGAAAGTTCTAAATTAATACACATACTGGAACAAGGGAAATTTTTTCTTACTCCTAATTCACAAGAGCAGTAGGTAATACATACACAATCTGCCACTTTTTCTTTTTCTCTACCAGAAAGAAGTACTGCATAATTCTGACTTCATACGACATAGCTGGGAGTAACTTAAAAACACTCAGGAACCATGACCAAGTCTAAAACTTTTAAATTACATACTATCAATTTAGATACTCACTTAAGATGGAAATGACATAGCCTGCCCTTCCATGAAAAATTCATTTAAACTTCATTTTCAAATTACCCAGATGATGTGAAAATGTCAAACATGAATCACTTCTTGGCAATACTTCAATAAGCACTATAAGCACATTACTTGCCAATATTTAGTTGTCAAACTGATGAATTATACTTTAATGCCTTAATCCCCTATTTGTTTAGATGTGCATGACAGTGAATGATTTCGGAATAAATATTTGATGCAGCTAAAATCTAAATCTGCAATTATGTACAAGACTTGAGACACTCTGTTAATCCTTCCTAAACCTTTCATACTAATTGTTAATAGCAAGGTTTCCAAACTTATGAGATACTTAAATTAAAAAACTTTTTTAAGATTTTCTCAAGATCAAGGTGACCATTTCCCAGCAAGCCAAGACTAACCAATTATGTCCGGAAGTGAAAAAATCCACTTATTATCATGCATTTATGCAATATGGCAACAGACAGCTACATGATTTCAACTTCAAGTACAATAAAGTTGTCAATATACGAGAATACACCCCAAACTTTAAAGACCATAAAAATTCTACAAATTTTTGCACACTTTTCTCATTTTCCCTTTGATGTAAGAATGCTGTATTTATGGTATATGAAAGAAAAGTACTGTGATTATCAACATCACCACAGTCTTACCTCCTTTGCTGATATTCTTTGTTTTGATGGGTAAACTAAGAATCGTTTCAGGAGGTCCACAGCCTGTTGGCAAGAAAATCCAAAACTCAGCAACTGTGAACCATTTTATCACCAAAAACTAAACCATTTTAAGAGAAACTTCACTATTAGTGATTTACCAGCACAATGAGTTGAGCATCTGTGAAACATAAATGCAACTTACCGACATCAAAAACTTACTTTTTTACATTTCATTTTCATTTTAGAAATTTTGTCTCAATTGCAGTAGTAAACACATATATAAACTTTTCACATTTCTGACAAATGAACTCTCTGTAAAAGCCCCATAAAGATCTCTACCATTGTAAATTTCATCTGCTTCAGGATAGAACATGTCATCATGTGTAACGTCCAATTCCACTTAATGCTAGTTGGGATACATGCCAATCTCCAAGCATTTCTGAAACCAGGGTTGGCAGCTGCAATCAAGCTCTTATCTCCCTTATCTGTCATTATGTGTGCAAAAGATGTTGGCCAGCTGAATTAGTTCTACTGTTGAGTGAGCACAGAGGAACTACTACTAGGAAGTGCTTCTAGGGTAAAGATACGTTCACGTTAAGTATCTGCTCTTTTTAGCCATGCCAGTCACGAATGAGACCATACATGACAGACACTTGATGTAGAAATCTGAGGGTCAAGAAGTGGGTCAGCTAAGTTTGTTGTCCTTTCGGAAACGTAGCTCCCAGGCGCGGTTCTAGATCGAGACTTTTGGGGGGGCTTAGGGGGGACTTGAAACGGAAGAACCATAAAATTTTCTCTCAAATATGTAAATCGGCCACGCGCACGCTGAAACCAATGATAATAAAAAAAGTACCATAACCAGGGACGGCGCAAGGTTATTTTGATAGGGGACATGGGTTGAGTGATCGCCGTCGTGGGGGAGGGGTCTAAGGGGAGGGGAGTCCCCTTCCTCTGAGAAATTTTTGCTAATTTAAGGTTGCTAAGATGCAAAATGGTGCGTTCTTTGGGTAATTTTTTGACTATATGACTGGAAAATGTTCATAACTTTGTGAATTCTAATTTTTGGTTGGGGGAAAGAGGGCCTTCTTAGGAGAGAGGTCTAAGGGGAAGGGTGTTCCCCTCCCTTTGAGAAATTTTTGCTAATTTAAGGTTGTTAAGATGCAAAATGGTGCGTTCTTTGCCTAATTTTTTGACTATATGACTGGAAAATGTTCATAACTTTGTGAATTCTAATTTTTGGTTGGGGGAAAGAGGGCCTTCTTAGGGGAGAGGTCTAAGGGGAAGGGTGTTCCCCTCCCTTTGAGAAATTTTTGCTAATTTAGGGTTGCTAACATGCAAAATGGTGGGGTCTTAGGGTTATTTTTTGACTGATATGTATGGCTGGAAAATGTTCATAACTTTGTGAATTCTAATTTTTGGTTGGGGGAAAGAGGGCGGTCCTAGGAGAGAGGTCTAAAGGGAGGGGTGTTTCCCTGTCCTGTGAGAAATTTTGGTTACTTTAAGGTTGCTAAGATGCAAAATGGTGCGGTCTTCGGGACAGTTTTGACTGATATATGGCTGGCAAATGTTCATAACTTCGTGAATTCTAATTTTGGTTGGGTAAAAGAGGGCTGTTCTAGGGGAGAGGTCTAAGGGGAGGGTTCCCCCTCCCCTTTTGAGAAATTTTGGTTACTTGAAGGTTGCTTAGATGCAAAAATGGTGTTGTCTTTGGGATATTTTTGGACCCAATCATATGAGTTCAAAACATTCTTAATTTTTTTGGTTAGGTGAAAGAGGAGCCTTTTTTGTCTAAGGGTATGTATCAACAAACCTCCTGAAGTCCCCTTTTGGACCCATTACTGCCCTCTAGTCGGGGAAAGTTTTACGCAAAAATACGTGCGTGGAGTCCACAGAAATATTCTCGAAGTATTAAGAAAATTTGCCTTTATTTGTGCATTATAAAATCGTATCTAAAGGCTGGTAGAAACCGGAATATGGCCTCTTGGAAGCCCTGAATTAACTATATGGATCAGATATAGGCCTACCCCGCCCTCCTCTTTTCTTCTCTTTCACGTCTTCTTTTCCTACTCTTTTTCTCTTTTCCTGCAAATTACAGGGGGGATAGGCCTCCCTTCCCCCTGAGTGGCACCTCCCCTGACCATGACGTAGATGTAACGTATATACAGGCATATATTTTTTTTTATTTGGAAGAATGTAGCAAACGTTACTGAGAGATACGAGCAACTGGACCTGTTCACATTAATGGGAATAACGATTCGGTCTGTAGATTTGACTTAAAAGGGCTAGTATAGCTTGACGAGATCAGCGACGAAATGACTCGTTTTGAACTTCCAACAGATGATTAATCCTTTAACTTGATTTACATGTACGTACATACTATCATAGATGTTACTTATCTGACCCAACTTCCATTGTATGAAATCGTGAACCTAATATGTGATTTCGAGACACAGACGGCAGTTTCCCTTGACAAACTAATTCCACTGGACCAAGATGTGCACAAGTGTATTGGACAATTTTGTTTTTCTCAGTACACGCAAATATAGCATAACACAACCTCTGAAAATTTTGGGGGGGCTTGAGCGAACTTTGGGGCGTAAAACCGCGCCTGGTAGCTCCTCTGAGGAACAGAACTCCTGCAAGAGTAACGTTTGGTTTCACCTTGGCTCTTCGCCAGAGAGTCAAGGGGACTTTGGAAAGAGAATGTATTCAGCTTGGAAAGGTGAGTAAACAAATCTGCTATTATGGGAGGATGATTCCCCTTGGTTCAAGTATGCTAGCAATCAGCATGGGTAACGGTACTTAAGTTTAGACGTGAAAGCCTCATGAGAACATTTGTCACTTGTATGATGCACAACACAACCCTGGAACAATTGAGTCTTAAAGGGAAAATGCAGTCACCCCAAATTAAATTATAAAACCCAGGAATCCTTATTCTTAAATGGCTCTTTAGAATCATGCAACAACAATTTTGTAACTTAATTTTGAAATTTATGCAAAACACCCCTTTTGTTTACCTTGAGAATGCCACATTTATACTTGCAATGGAAATAAGACAAGCTGATATTTGTAACATTTAATTCATGTGTCAAAGTAAGTTTGGGGTGACTCTTTATTCCCTTAAGTGAGTCATTTACCACTGAATACAGTAAACTTTATTCCTTTTTAACTCACCTGGGCCGATGCATCAGGCACAATCTCTTCTAAAGGTATTGCTGGATTTTCAGGAAAAGTGATTTTATTGTAATCAGGAAGGTCTTTCATGCCCTAATGGAAACAGAAATTCCTTACATCAATATTACACAATTTTTACCACTTCATTTAGCCAACTTCAGTTTCAACAACTTTATTTCGGTCATTTACATACAGGAAAAATACAAGATATATACAGAGATACAGGTGACAGACTGGGGAGTACCCACAGGAAGCTTGACAAAACTTATAGGAGTGGATACCCCTACAACATGAAAAAGAATACAACTAAAGAGATTACAGAAAATCAAACAAATACAGAACAAAACACTGCAATGTGGAAGAGAAGAACGTGGTACATTTTAAATATAGAAAGTGTCAGACTGTTGTTTGTTAAAAAGCATTTTCACTTTCTTTTGAACATGCATATAGAAGAACATTGAGTAACTGAAGAGGGAAGGGAATTACAAATACAGGGAGCAACATAATGCACACAATGAAGAGAAGACTGAAGTCTGTAAAGTGGTGTTCTCAAGCGGTTAGCTGAGCGAGTATGATAGGTATTTACCTCATAGCACATCTTCAAGTAACCGCTAAAGATATCGGGTAATTTTTTATCAAAAATGTTGTAAACAAGAATTCCAGATTGATAACAATTTATATCATAAATTGATAAAAGGTTCAATTTTTTAAAAAGTGGGGGCATATGATGAAGATGACGAGTATTAGAAATATTAAAAATATTATATAATATATAATATAAGTATTAAAAATAACTCAAATATAACTTTGAGTTGGCAAACTTCTACTAAGCTTGGACTTATAACTTTTGCAAACTGAAGATTGCAGTTCCCCTCCTAAAAATAGATGGACCCATCTTTGGTTGACACAAAGTTTGATTTGAGCTTTGAATAAGCCAACATTTGAATAAACTCTGAGTAATATAATCTAGATATTTATGTCCATTCACTGCAGTGGAGTACAATATTACTTCAATTTACTAAACCTCTAGTTTTCTTCAGTAGATACTCAGTTGTATGGTTGTATTTTCTCTTTCATTAGACACTAGAATTATTCCCCCCTCCCCTTCCCCATTGATGGAGTTGATGAAGGCTAAAATCTTTATCTCTGATAACAGTTATACTCTCTATATTGTCTAAAAGCTGTATGTCTTCTTGCATTATTGAAAGATAGACTGAATTGACAAGGTTCCATCTTTAAAGGCCAACTTAATTGACTGAAGCAAAGTTTGTCCATTTTACTTACCGGCCAGGTTTTTTCAGTTGGTGTTCCCAGCACACGTCTCACACAGCAGAGCTGTTCAATGTCGGACTCTCCAGGGAACAAGGGTGAATTATTTAACAATTCACCAAATATACAGCCGACAGCCCTACAGCAATAATAGAAGTTGTGTCACTTCATATAATACAGCCCATGATGATGATCTATCCAGGTTTAAGTTGCAACATATTACCTAAAAGTCTAAAACTATTTTTTTATCCTTCAGTTATCACTACTCATACTTGTAGTACTGAAGATCATAATCATTCTTAAAGTTACGGTGAAATGCCACCAAAAGCTGTGTTTACTTGACAGTTAAAGAATAAAATCTCCCAATGAAAAATCTCTTGGAGTTATTTCAATATCTTTTACCATTCTTAAGATATACCCCTTCAAAGTTTGATGGTTTCTGGAGCAACTTATTGCTTTTGCAAAAATAATGATGTTGAGTGTTGCACAGTGTTAGCATTTCTTTTGTTAACCCAATAAAAATTATCTCTTACTCATCAGATAGTTTTACAGTTTGGTGAGTGATATTGATATTTTTCAAGAGACAATTTTAACTTCCATAATAAACCCCTCAGACAATACCAGTGCTACAAGTGTCCTTGTAATGAAGGTTGGAAGTACAAAGGCTAACATTAGCCATATTTTGGTATGTCCATCTTTTGACATCACAGATTTGTATGTTTATTCATAATACAAGGGTGAAATACAAATTACCCTCTAAAATGGTAAATATTTGATGGACTTTGATGGGAATTGTGGCTACTTTCTGAATTTTTAATGCTTTTTACCTCAAATATTCAACTATGTTATTTTCTTGTCACCAGACCTTTAAGTAAAATTTTTCTGTACTTGAAATTGAGGGAAATTTGAGTTTCTTCCCAGCAAACAGGCATTTTTACAAGCCCTGCCAGTAATCATGGCTTAGTATTCCTGCTAAAACTTGCACTCAGAGAATTTGAAAAGCAGGTACTCTTACTCATAATTTTACTCAGCACTTTGCACTTGTCCTTAATACTCAAAGACTTGTAATTGTATTCAGGACTTTATACTCACATTTCAAATCTGTTATTACTCAAGGGTAATGTCCCTTAATCTGTACCTTACATCAAAGTTTCAAATGGCCATACAACTTTGCAAGACTAATCTATCCCCTATAACAACTTAAAGACACTATTTTTTTCTTTTTAAGTAAACTCAGAGAATCATATAGATCATACATTCTATTACACAGAAGCATATTGTCATTGTATTAACACATACTGTGAGAGTGTGTTTGAAAAGAATTAAAAATGCTTTTCGAATTAAAAATGCTTTTCTGAAATCAGAAAAAAAGAAGTCTTTACTTTTATATTCAGTATACTCAAAACATCAAAACAAAGTACTACACAAACAAACAAGATTCACCCACCACAGGTCTACACCTTCGTCATATTTTCTAGCACCATAAAGTAGCTCTGGAGCCCTGTACCACCTGACAGCAAGACAACATGGATGGGAAAAAAGAAAGGGTTACAATTGTATCAGATCAAAGATACATTTTGCTTACAGCTCAAAATTTCTTTCTACTTAGACTACTTTATATGTGTACACACCTATCATGTGCAATCACCATTTGTGAATTCTTGTTGTTCCAAACCTAAACTGTATTTGGTGGATGAATGTCTGCCTTTAAGTAGGATTCAGTTAAAAACATTTAAGTTGTCAATCATGAACAAAACTTTATTCAGCAGGAACATTACAGCTCAGCTAGTAAGGAAGACAGCACATCTTTTGAAAATGCATCACAAAAACTTGTCCATGGATTACAAAATGTAACAAAACACAGTTAACAATCAACTAGTTTACAATTGAGAAACTCTACTTTTCACAATGACACCAACTTAGTTAATAAACAGCTCATCTACATATCAAGGGACAATGGAGTTACATAAAGTCACCTTCATGATACCCTAGCTTGGGCCACTGTAAGATGAATTAGAGAAAAGAGGGCAGGCTTATATACATTCACAATTGTTTTCACAAGGTGTCAGAATTTGGGGGGTTCCCTTCCAAAATATTTTGGGGGATTTGTTTCAAAGAGGGCAATCTTGGTAAGTTGCAACATAAAAAGTCAACTTTTTCCCAACAGGAAAGGGAATTTCCCGCACCCGATTTTAAAACTTGCTCAGATCGTGCAATCCCGCTGCCTAATGTGAACATGTTCGCTCCATAATAAGAAAAGGTAACAAGCATTAAATAACAGGATTCAGCTATTTCTACAGAGTAAAGTAATTGCTATTTTGGTAGATAAATATTATAAGCTGACTGCATAACAACTTTTCAAAGTCTAGTTTATCTGTGAAGAAACTTTTTTGCTCCTTATCTGACGACTCTGATGCCATCTCATATTACACACCTTGTTGCCACCTGATGACTGTACTGTCTCCCATCATCGTTACTGAAGATTCTTGCCAGACCAAAATCAGCTATTTTTAGATGACCTTGTTCACTGATAAGAAGGTTAGCTGGCTTCAAATCCTGTCAGAGAAGCAAAATTACCTAGCAAAGTTTGTACTTGTGGTGCTGTTGTAAAAAAAGGGTAGTGAATTTACCCCTCATCACATGTCCTTTGTGAAACAAGCTAAACTGCATACCAAGGCAATGAAAAAAACTAAAAAACATCTTTCTTACAATGACTTCATTCTCTCTACCCAGCCCCTCCTCAATCCTATTATCCTCCCCATAGTCAGGACACTTTTTCTTATGTTTATACATTAGTGCAACTAGCTGTGCTCATGCTTGAGTATTCGCACTTGCTTTGGTGCATGACGATATTGAAGGTTGTCATATCTGCACAAATCTTAACTTTTTGTAATCCTCTTTTAGAGCAGACTCCTAGGGTACTTGTACATGTATACCTGCAAAAATTGACACACTGATCACATTCAGTGACATGTCATCATAGAAATTAAAGTAAGGGAGAAAGCTGACACAGTGCAGTACAGCATGTTTAACCAGTGAAGCTACAAGAATTGTGAGGGCGCTTCTGCTGCACAGCAAAAAGCTGCTTGATTGTTGAGTCTCTGTACATACAGCATGCAAGCACCTTCACAAGTTAAATGTCATTCTATCCATTTTGCAAAAGATTAGGAGTAATTTTCACAACAGGGATAATTTATGGTGCTGTAAGTGTATTTTTTTTTTTATAGTACTAACTTGGAAACTTGTAGTTTCTTCGCCAATAACTGCAAAAGCAACAATGTGATGTTTGTAAAAATTAAAAATTGGGGTGGCTGTCTTTCCCCTTAGGACTCACCCTGTGCATGATGGAGTTTTCATGACTGTATGCTACTCCTTTCAGGAGCATCAGCATGTAACTCTTAACCTGAGCTTCAGTGAGAGGGAGCTTTGATTCACGGAGGACTTCACTAAGGTCTGACAGCATGAAGTCAAAGACTAGAACAAAGCCAGTGCCATGGGGAAATACATCTCGTAGCTTAACAACCTGTGGAGGCATTATAATATGTTTCAATGATTCCAATGATTTCAAAAGCAGTTGCATCAAATTTACAAAATGTTAGACAGCACTTAAATTAAAACATGTAATGATCCAACAGATGGACTTAATTTTACACAAAAAGTTCATGTTTAGTAATATGGTGGTTATGACATTAACACAACCACCTGATATTTTAGAATGAACAGTTGAAGAAAGCATCAACTCACATGTTGGAGTCAAGAACAAATAAAAGTTTTCACTTCTGGACAACCAAAACATTCTTTCAGGGACCTCAAGCACAGGCTAAAGGGAGAAAATGTGCAATGTCTTTCCCACCCCCTCCCCCGCCACTCCCAGAACATATAAAAATTCCTTGTTAGGATCCTACTTTGTCCTCCTATTCATTTCATACTTACATACTGACTCTCTTCAATTTCCTGAAGTGCTTTAATTTCTCTGTAAGACAAAATAAGGAAAAACACAGTCACAGAAAATCACAAGCTTACTTAGCTTGAAATGTCCCAAATAAGTACCACATGAATTTCTTATCAAAATTTGAAATTGTCTACCAGAACCCTTCAAAGCCAACAGCCCAGGATTTAAATAATTAATATTCCATTGGAAATGTCTTTTCATCTATGTGACTGGTTGTTGGCAATTACAGGTGTACATTAAAAACACACCCACCCTAACACCCAATTATGAGATCACCCAAACTGTTCCTACTCCCCCTCCCACAGTCTGGAGTTAGATATGGTTTGAAAGGGGATACAGGGGTGAGTTATATTTAGACATGTTTTAGGCAAAAGAAGTTTTTGTTCTCCAAAATTTTTCCATGGGTCGAGGGTGAAAATTTTCCCAGGGGGTGGCATGCCCTGGTTCCACTTGACTATGAAAATTGCTCCTGCCCCCACCACATCCACCTGCTTGATTTAAATGTTCTTCCTAAAGGTTCAAAGCTACTGTGAAATTTTTCAAGTCAACTACAGGAATTATAATTTGAATAAGTACTGTAACTTCAAATCAGCGCATCCCTGTACAAGTGTTAAAAGTTTTAAACCAAATTTTGCCCTACAACAGAATCAGAAGAAAATCTTCAAACAAATACACTGGAAAATACTGACCTACTTCTACATACCTTAAGGCTGTATTTGGAATTCCTTCATCAAGCTTCCTTAATGGAACTTTCTTCAAAGCAACTATCTCCCCTGTCTGCACAAAGAATGAAAATGTTTACAAAAGCATAAGACAAAGATTGTGTTGTGTTACACTGGCTTCCAGCTAGTTATGAGAGCTTCTCTATCTTGTCAGACTTATTCCCTGAAAAGCGATTTTGCATCTCTTCTCTGTTCTCTATTCGATAATAGCCTCCCTTAACATTCTTTTATGCAATGGAAGTAAATCCAAGGCATGTTTTCTCAATCAGACCCCTCGCAACTTGTTACCTCTAACTTCATAAATAACTTAAAACTAGTGTTGGACCGACATACTGTTATCAGCCCATATTCCTCATTTTGTCCAGTATTGGTTTCGGTAAAATTTACTAAAAATGCCCATACTTCCTTACTGACATTTCTCGACCTACCAATACTCCATAAAAGGTTATATTATTTTCTTACTTTTGACTAGAATTCTCAGCACTTTACCTCATTTACGTGAAACAAAAGTTAGTGGTAGTGCACACTGGCCTAATGTTTACTGTACAATATACTAACTTCTCAGATATCTGTATCGGGATGGTACTGGCTGGTATTGAAAATCGAATGTCGCATATCGGTCATATCAGCTGGTTGTAATATTAGTGCAACACTACTTAAAACTATTGAGGTTTTAACAAATGTACACAGTAGTGAACTCAGTTTCAAGAAATATAATTTGCTACTAATTTTTTTTGCAAGGGAATAGAGACTCTTTCTCACTTCAATGTATTTTGCTTTGAAAACAATTCCATGAGCTCCTTCTCCGATGCGGCCCAGTATAGTATACTGTTCCATTGTCAGCTCTACAGACTGAAGGTTTGCTTGGGATATCAAATCTCAAAGAGACCTAAAAATAACAGAAGAAGAAACAATGCTATGAAACAAAGTCTCACCAAAAGAGTTGAAACAAGATTTTAAAACAAACTGCCACACACATGTATACAGTTCCAGGCCATTCAAAGTTTTGCTTAATAGAAATAAGCAGTTACCCCAAATTTATTTTGAAAACATCAGCTAAATCTCTTAAATCTCCTCTTATTTCACTTTCAAGTAACTTGAACGATGTTTGCAAATATGAAAATCGAATATTAAAGTTTAAATAAGGAGGATCTGCATGAATTTTACAATTCCTTAACAAAACTTTTATTACATGATTAAAATAAGCCATTAATGAAACAGGATACCTTTGTACACTATTTCAAATAGGGGCGACTGCATTTTCCCTTCAAGGAAGAGGAGACTTTTAAGACTCATAAACAAGACTTTTAGTCCAAAATCATAACACCAAGGAAGACAAATACTTTTCAATGATGATCTTTCTGCCACTAAAATTTGTCTCTGAAAATTGCTTTGTATGTCTGTCTGTAGTATTCTGTTTGCAATGTAAAAGTGAAAAATTGAACACTGTTTTCATTTTGTCTTTACTTATTTATTTATCACAATACAATATTAGCAGGAGAAAGACAGTGTAGAGATCAAGGACTCCAAAGTCAAACTGAGCACTTTGGAAGGAATTGCCCTAAACATGATTGAACATGAGACTCATTCAAATCAGTCACTCAGGCTGGAAAAGCTCATTTCTTAAAGCAGCTATGGCGTCACCTCAAACATATTTAGGAATATGATCATATCTCTAAATACAATTGGTACATGCACTTTGACTGACAAACAGTAGCTTCACTCTGGTTGATTCATGATGACTTGTGCAATCATTTGTGTTTCCAGGCTTAGAGTCAGTATGGTTATATTAATGTGCTCTTGAGGAATTTAAACTCATGCAAGCTACTGTAATTTTGTCTGTGAGATGCACCAGACAAGTGCTTTTTACTTCAATTAAAGGACGGGCTAAAAGTTAAAGCACTCAGGCAGGGTTACTGTCTGAGCCAGATTGTAGAGGCCAATCTATATCATTCATTAAACTTCATGATACATCACTCCATTTTTCTAAGTAATGACTTCCTTTGAATGAACTGTTAAACTCCCAGCTTAGGACATATGGGAAACTGAGAAAAGTATGGTTAAGAGCAAAGCAATATTCACCAGTGTTGAAAGTGTGTTGTTCACTTTTTCCTATGGAAGCTACCTGAGTGGTAGCTTCTTTGTTCAGATAGTATAGTAATTTAGTATTAAAAGGAGGGTTTAAGCAAAAATTTACTTTTTGTATGTGAAAGAGGAACTAAATCTATGCATTTTGGTGAAATTTTCATTCAAATCAAGCTTGTATTACTCGAGATATCAGCAAAAGAAGTTACAACATTTGTGACCCAAAGGCGAGTGGAAGTTATATTAGTAGGCAGCTCCCTGATATCACTTCCTCACATTGATAAGGAATGCTTTGTGTCCTTTGTTTATTCAGTCTGTTGTGTTGACCTTTCAATTAATAGGGATAGGACCTCCCCATGGGGAATGTAAAGTTTGTAATTTTCCCATGCTATTCATGCAATCACATTGCGATAACATTTGATTGTTGAGGAGAAAATTGGTGATAAAATTTAGAGAAAAACAAAAGACTGCTCATTAATGTGAGGGTATGACATCATATGTGCTTGCTTCAAGTTCACTTTGTATTGAAAATGTGACAACTTTATCTGCTGATATCTTGAGAACCACACATTGGATTTCAATGGAAATTTCACCAGATTGCTTAGAATAAGTACCCCTCTAATATAGCAAAGCTTGATTAGAGCTTAGACCCTTCTTTTAAAGAACGCATAATAATGAAAGAAGGCTTGCATAGTATTTTAACCAGAAAACCAAAAGGCTTAGTGATTCCTTGCCAATGAAACTTAAAAAGCAATCTTCGAAGCACCAATCATGTTTGCTAATGACGTTCTCTCCCTAAACTCATGTTTTGAGGTTACCCTTCTTGAGATAGTGTTTACAAGCTAAGTGTCACATACACACACACATACATACAGCAGACACACACATACATACGGCTAACATGGCATCACCGTTGCATAGATTCCTCTATGTCAGGGAATCAAAAGCTTTGTCTGGTCTCAACCTTTCTCAAATTCACATAGTAGGCCTAGGCCTATACATACTGAAAAGTTTGTATGATGTACGCCACAGAATTACGCCAAATTATGTCATGCAATGGGACTAATATTTCACGGTATACCGGTATTTTTGTAAGTACAAGTATATACCGGTACCCATATGTTACCACCCATCATAAGATACCAAAGTATCGATGAGAACCGTACCCGATGGTACTGCGAAAATATTTTTTGAAAATACAATTGAATGGAATATTACTGAATTATAAACACCACATCCATTGATAACTGCCTTGCATTTTTTATATTAAATTATAAACCTGAAACGTGCATTTGATAATTATTTTTCACCATTCCAATAACAAATTTCACCTCGGAAATGTTAATTTTAATGTTATCCTATGTTGCTAATGAGTACCCTTGTGACGTTTGTTTTAACTTGGAGAATAAAAGTTTGCAAAAACAGCTTTGCGTTGTATTTGTAACTCATCTAAGCTTTAAACTATTATAGAAAATATTATTAACCAATGGAGGAGTACAACAGTATTTATGAAAAACTATACATGAAAACATACAGCTTCCTCAAAATGTGCTTGCAGCATAATGGTTCCGTAAGTATAGGCCTACACATTACTATGCATAGTATACAGTGTGCAGATATTTACTAACATACTGGAAGCCCAGCACCAAGCGGTCCTACTAATTAGAGCCCGGCTGTCCATGTACGTACAAATCAACCGCCGTAAAGAAGTTCAATTGTTTAGCAAACGTATTAACATAACATAACATAACATAACAGGTTAAAGGGCAAAGGAGGGCTAAGGCCCCATTAGATGCCCTGAAGTCCAAACAACCATAACTGAAAACAAAGAACCAACCAATACCAAACGAGCCCAGCACAATTAGATTCTACCGCACTTATGGAAGAACTTGTCAATGTTAACCTTAAAGCAGTGCACAGATGTGGAGTTAACTACCCACTCAGGCAGACTATTCCACTCGTTAACAACTCTATGAGAAAAGCTGAACTTCCTAATGTCGAGCCTTGCAAAATTCTTAACCAGCTTCATACAATGGCCTCGAACCCGAGAATTACATTGAACCTTTAAATAATTGCAAGAGGACAAAGGATTCCTTTCAAAGAGAAATTTGTACACCTGAAGCATGTCCCCCCTAATCCTTCTCAACTCCAGGGTGGTAAGCCCAAGATGCTTAAGTCTAACATGATAAGGTAGGTGTCTCACCTCGGGTATAAAGCGAGTGGCTCTCCTCTGAACTTGCTCGAAAAGAAGCTTGTCCTTTTCATAGAAAGGGACTCCAAGCCTGGGCTGCATAGTCGAGGTGGGGTCTTACAAACTGCTTATACAGATTTAGTACAATTTCTTTACTAAAACTACTGAAATTCCTCTTGATCAATCCAAGCACCCTATTAGCCCTAGCAGCAGCAGCTGCACACTGTCTAGATGGCTTTAAATCACCTGTAATAACTACACCCAGATCCTTCTCAAAAGTCACATCACTCAGAATACTACCATTCATGTTATAATCATAGCTGAAATTTTTAGGACCAAAGTGAAGGACTTTGCACTTATCTGCATTAAAAGACATTTGCCAAGTCTGAGACCATGAAAATAACCTATCCAAGTCTTTTTGCAGTAATGAGGCAACAGCAAATTGGTACGTAAATCACACGTATAGTAATATTAAACAAGTTTGTCCCCCCCCCCCCAAAAAAAGCCAATTACTGTATGTGTTAAGTTAGGCTATGTTGTCACATCATGGGGGAAAAACTTTAATTGATCAGATTAGCAGGCCCGTAGCTGGAGGGAAACCACTTTGAGGGGTCACATCAAAGTAGGATTGTCGCTGGCCTGGGGGAGGGGGCGTCCCTCCCCTTTGAAAAGTTTTTGTCTTTTTCAAGGAGCCTAGATGCAAAATGGTGTGAGATCATTTCAAAATTTGACAGAAGTAGTCTTGAAGGTTTAGTTATTTTTTCTTCGTTTTTGATTTTCCAGGGGGGCACGTGTCCCCCCTTGCCTCAACCTTCGACGCCCAGGTGGACAGAGCTAATGAAATTACGGTATGATCACGAATGTACCTCTAGTTATTTTCCCATACAGGATTCCGTCTGCCGGGAAAGAAAAGTGGCCCACGGGGGCGGAGAATAATCCCCTACACTTTCAAAAGTAACATGCCCGTCACTCAACTGTTGATGCCCATTCAAGCTGAGGCACTCCAGGCAGGCCTATGGACCCGGCAAACTTTGCAGTAACTTTGCCAAAACACTGAACATGATCTTTGAAATTTATGATTGATAAAAATTAATATTGTCAATGCAGACTCATTGACTCATTCTGTAATTACTTTTGTTAAAAAAATATAAATAAAATCATACTTTTGCCTTGAAAATACAACACTGAAAAGGTATTTTTCGGCCACCAAGTTCTTTAGGCAGTCAACTTTATCGTACCTCATTATGTACATTTACGATGCTTCTATAATGTACACTCATGTATAGCCAGGCTAGTTTTTAGGTAAGCACGGGTGAGCCGTATAAAAATTAGTAGGACCCCACCAAGTGACTGCTATCCGGAATTGCGACTGAACGAACATAAACTGGGGAGTACTGTACAATTGCCACAAACCCCATTAGCAATATCAATGGCACCCTTTAAGGGAAGAGTTTGGCGCTCTATTCCCCTTCTACCATAGCACCACAGTGGACACAGGTTGGGCCAAGTCCAGAGCGTAACATATGGCGGAGCCACTCATGAATGTTGCGAATAAGGGTCCAAGGAACCATTAACTGACATCCATGTACCAAGATTCCATTTTCAATAGTAACATAGTCGGGCCGAAGCCAACAGTCGGGAGAATGGCAGTGACAAATAATGCTATCTATGCTCAAATCTTTTTGTTCTTATTGTGAGTCAAGTATTCACTTCTCTTAAATAAGAAGAGTATAAATATTGCTGCCACATCCCTAGCCACATCCCGGCCATAATCTTAACCAAAGTCTCTCACAGAAAAAACTATAAAATGGAACTTCGAGCCCACAGTACTGCCATGCAACTAGGCCTACTTGGCTATTTCACACCATCCTACCGTGTAATGCATATACACAAACACAGGGTGTAGGCCCACATGTGCTTGTTTTTAGGTGTTTTAGTATCATAAAGAGGGGTAGGTTACTGCATGCACGCACTGTATATTACTAGTTTACTACATAAGTATCCGTTCGATACGGTCCACAAATCGATGGACTGTACTCGACTACGTACGCATTATGTAGGCCTATGAGTTTGATAGATCGAATGTGGCCTACTGTCTTTGTGATTTGCTACAAACATGGAAAAATTTTGCTGCATGAAATGATGAACTAGGGTTGTAGCCTACCCACAAATATTAGCAGAAAATTTTGTTGTGGTTCACTGACCTGGCGCGGACCAGTTAGCTACAACCCCTGACTCTCTATCACTTAATAAGGCTTAGTTTTTGAGCTGATGAATCTAAAACATTTTTGCAGGTATTTTGTGTTTAAAAACTGGACTATTTTCTCTAATGGAACCAGTTATTGCGGTATTACCGGTACCATTTGTGGCAGTACCAACTTTTCAGCCTGGGTACCGTGAAACCTTACAGGGGACTAGCCTATGCCACGCCAACTTATTGTTAACACCCAGTCTCAGAAAGCATAATCCTGCAGCCTGACACTACAATACATTACTGTTGGTTACTGCAGACATAGGCCTACTGTGTATTTGGCTTAAGTGTAGTCTAGGCTAACATTAGTGTTTGTTATTAGTACCGACATTCACTTTAGTATGCCCCCTCCCCCCCCCCCCCCAATGACGTCGCCATCGTGCACCAAAGCGGGCAAAGCCAGTACGGCATACAATTTTCAGTTGCCACAGATCTGCATGAAAACTCTTGAACTTTCTTTCTATGGGCCTAGGCTATACTCGTAGGTAGGTTCTTGCCTAACTGGTTTCATACAAATCATTAGCCAGCTGCCTCATGTAACTTTGCAACACCCTTCATTCGAACGATACTTGCACCGAGTAACACGAACCAGTAACAGTTAGTCACAGGCTGTCCTAACGTTATACAGTAAACGAGTAAGTTAATACCTTAGGCTATATACAGTACATATAATAGTGGAAAGGTAGCGCACTTCACAGCCTTTCGCCTTTCGGTACCAACTTCGCCTGCCTGAATCACGCTGTTCATGCCTTATTCTCCGTTATCAATTCACAACAATCTTCCAATCGTGCCCGTACAGCACTTCTGTGGTATGACGGCTCATTTGGACCGATAAATGTGTTTAAAAAAAGGAATATTTTTCTGCGAAAATTTCGTTTGCACATGATCACGTTTAGTCGTCGCGATGGTGACGTCACTTGTATAAAGGGATATCCCCTATCTTCGAAATCCGGTCCTCCTCCCACTGGATAGTTCGGCCTATCGTCATGAGAGACTCACTACGTCAGGACAACTATCCAATGGGAGAGCTGAATACCATCAGCTAACAGCTATCATGATCTTCTGGATACGGATGCCCTTGGGGTATGGTTAAGTTTTACAGAGCGTGTAGTAAATATACGTAGACCGTTATCACATTATTAATATGAATGGTTCATCACAGCTACCGTAGAATGAAGACCTTTAAAGAAAATGCAATTTTGACCTCAAATGACTTCTAATCTTCATGAAATTTTAGGACAAATCGGTACTACATAAAAGCAGCTACACAGCAAGTTTCAAGTTAAACCAAGTTCTACATTCAAAGATATTGTGCTTGGACGATTTTGGCCCTTTTCACCTCTGGTGACCCCAAATGACCTTTGACCTCTACCAAAAACGATAGGGATCACCTTCCTGATATGGGCCATGCACATGCCAAGTATGAGATTCCTTGAAGTTACACATCTTGAGATAGAGTGTTTACAAGCAATTTCTATGGCGTTCACTATTTGACCTCTCGTGACCCCAAATGACCTTTGAGCTTCACCAAAAACAATAGGGATCACCTACTCAATATAGGGTATCCACATGCCAAGTATGAGGTTCCCCAAGATTACCTTTCTTGAGATAGAGTGTTTACAAGCAGCGTCACACACACACATACATACGCACACACACATACACACACACATACACACACACGCCATCACCATCGCATAGATTCCTTGCCTGCCTTCGGCAAGGAATCAAAAATGATAACTGTTAAACCCTTGATTATTTGTGATTGTAACCAGTATTTTCAGTTTCTTCACATACTTGGCATACTTAATACAGCATGTAAATATTGCTACAAATTGTACCCGACATTGCTCTCATAGCCTCTAATCATGTCAGAGCATATGGTCTATACAATTAGGTAAGCAACTGTTGAGTACAGGGCCACTTGAGGGATTTATCTTGTCATATGGGTGTGTCAGTGCATATGCAGATCCTTTGAAATTTTCTAGTTCTGTCTCCAATGTCAGCAGAGTGGATGCATGAATGCATAGTGAAAAATTTTCAAATGAAACAGACAAGTTCAGTTTGAGATTTTGAGATTGACTCATCATTGTTGTCCATCTCTTACTATGTCTACAGAGAATATGTTGGAGTGGACAAGCAGACGCTAAAAACGTTTAAACGCAGATGCTTGGATGCCCACACAATGATTTGACCCAGAATAGGGTTAAATAGTATTCACTCGTATGCTATCCTTGCTATTAGTTCTTCAGAGATTGCTTATTAAAGAGGCCACTTAACCCTAACCTAAACCCTAAACTAACTGAACCCCAGGTGGAACCCCTGACCCAAACCCTGTTTTAACAATTGGGTGATTTTCTCTCCCTAGCCATATCTCCATCTAGGCTAGGCCTAGGCATAGCCTAGGGCTAGGCTAACTGCAGTAGCCTGGCCTATATGGCAACTACCCATAATCACACGTGTAAGATATTCAGGGCAGCGTACAAACTTTCAATCCGGGCACCACATGGGGCTCTTATTGCTACACCATCTACACATTAGCACTGCTACCACCGCTGAAACTGAAAGTGAAATGGTCTAAAACCACTATGGAAAGTATGGCACTTTTCGCCGAGATCTCAGGTGTGCACGAAAAAAAACTGAAGTGTGCAGTGTGTAACAAGGTGTCAAATGCACACTTCAAGTGTGCACACGAAAAGTCAAGTGTGAAATAAATACTTGGGAGAAATTCAAACAAAACCCTTGAAGGCCTCCATTACATCCAGAGTGGAAAGTATGGGATTGATACTGGATCATAAGTTCCAAATATGCCTCACTCCAGAGGTCTTGGCCGAGTGATGGCCGACACTGCACAGGACTAGGCTAGGCGTACATCATTCTATCATTTTCAAGTCATCAGCACGTCATGATCACGACTTGGATCATCCAATAGACCAAATCAATATAACATAGGCCTATACCAGGGTTCGAAATAACACATGCACATGTGCACCAGTGCATGTAACTTTTTGTCAGTGCATGCAACTTTGAGTTGCTTACCTGCATGCGTGCACGTAAGCCTAAGCCCAATGGTAGTTAAAAGAGAAATGTATTAAAGGTAGAGTCACAGATTTTCCGCTTGAAAAATCTCCAAATTCCGTTTTTAACTTCTAAAATTCTGTAAAATTCCATTTCAAGCATAGAAAAATTCCGTAATTTTTGTTTGAAGCCTACTGTGTATGAGCAGCCTATGCTAACACACTATTGCATAGGCAAATTGCAGCCTATATCAGGAAAATTTTGACGATTTTCAGTAAGTTGCTTCTCCTTTATGGATCGTATTTTTGATGGATTTTGATAATTTAAATGGTTAATTGCCATCATTATAGATAGTAAAATGTCTGTGTATCTCTTGCATAAATGCAGACATTCATTTGATATGGTTTTGGAGAATAATAGGGCCTAGGTCATCTTTTCTATCAAAAAGTTACATGTATTTTGAGCTGGATAATTTTTTGCTAAATTTCGCAGAGAATTGCCAAAGTTCCGTCCTTTTTTTTTGGGGGGGGGGGGAGGAGGGGGCTAGATGTAACGATGGTATCACCGTGCATGCCTAACCATTGCTAGGTGGCATGCATCATCTCACTGATTGTTCCTACTTAGGTCAAGGCTATTATAAAAGGGAAGAAACAGGGGTAATGTTAGTTTTTTAATCTTTCATTGTCATTCTTCAATGGTGCATGTAAGAATTTATTTGGGCTTAACTATAGAATACCCCGCCACTGGTAACTGTATCTTCGTAGCTGGCTACGGAGTCGACTGCGCGTGTTTGTTTGTCTTCAAGAACGTGGTTGCGTTAGTTGACTTTTGCACGCATAAAACCTTCCTGAAAGTTAAAGCGAGCTGAGCGCTTTAACATTGCAGTGTGTGAGAAAGTAAAAATATATATATCTATGGCACACCAAAAGTGTGCCTTAGTGCATCACGCAACAGTGCGTCTTATCTTTTCACGGTGTAACACGACGAGAGTTGCGGACACGACGATGAGCGCATATTGCGTTCGTGCTCGTGTTTTAGCCGTTTCCAGCGAGTCGTTCAGAGAGTTATCAACTCAATGTCGTTTTCAAAAATTGGGTTGCTACTAGAACCATGCATTTACTCGCAACTGTGTTATCTCTTCAAATTTAATTTGTACTTGCAAACATTTTTTACTTAGGGGATTAGGTTAGGTTAGGTGAGGGTTCTTAGGGGGTTAAGGGGTTGGGTCTCTGTTAGGGTAGTTCGGGGCGTTTAGGGCTTAGGGTTCAGGGGTTAGGGTTAGGGTTACGTGGGTGTAGGGTTCAGTATCAAGTAAGTCGACTCCTGTATCTGCGTAGACACTTCTAGGGAAGACATGTGAGAAACCAGTGGAGAGCTGCCTGATGCAAACGGCACTGCGTCATCCACATAGGCCACCAAAAAAAAGTACTTAGGGTTAGGAGTTGAGGATTAAATGTATCCTACTATGAATCAAATTAGTATCAAGTAAGTCGATCTCCGTATGATTTCCGGCCGTAAGCCACTTCAAGGAAGATATGAGAAATACCAGGGAGCTGCTTGCCAACGGTATATTAACTTGTGTACATGGAATGCCTGTTTCCCCACTGATTTAGGGACTCCGTAGCCGCGTAGCAACTTCAGAGGAAGACAGGGACCACCAGAAGATAGGAATCGTGATGTATCTGAACTGCAAATGCGGTACTATGACCCATTTCTAACTTGTGTACAATAACTGTATGTTTCACTCCCTGACTCGCTATCCACGTGTAGCCACGTCGAGGAAGATAGGAAAAGGTTATAGATTCTTAGTTAAAGTAGGACACAATATCTGCGTAGCTAGCCATAAATGTGCATACTAGTTACTACAAGCACTAGAGTATCAGCCAAGGTCAGAAGGCATGCAGCTTTTTCACTGCGTAGCCGTGTAGCCAAAGGAAGGAATACCTACAGAGTGGCGGGGTATTCTATTGTTACTCCTTTATTTGTGCAGGTAAAATTTTAAAGTTCCATGCACAGGTGCATGTAACTTTTCTTTCTAGGCCTAATTCGAACTCTGGCCTAGGCCTATACTGGCCTACCTAGCCTAGCCTACAGTATGTGTACCAATAGCGTGAAACCAATAAAACACTGTTTACCGGTATCTTAATAAACTTTGCGAGATTATTTTAATGCTGTATGAAAGACTTTGTCTTTGTACTGAATATGGATGATACTCGATGTACAATTGGGTAAGTTGTGAAAAATACAACCAAAAAATGTGTTTCACGCTATTGGTACACATACTGTAGGCCTAGGGTTATATGCGGCAATCGCCGTCGGCTTGGCTTAAAAAATCAAGTGTGCAATGTGAATTTTCAAGTGTGCAATAAAAATCTAGACAAAAAAAGGGTGTACAATTGCCATAGGCCTACTTTCCATACTGGGTCTAAAAAGCGGGTCTAAAACGCTACATCGCACAACTACTCCCTACAATAATGGGTGTGCCCTTGTTTACCTACTGAAGCATCATGCCGTCAACACAGATTAGGTCTCAGTTTACCCCCATCTTCCGATCAAGCCAGGACCTCCATGTATTATTTTCAGGCGATTATCCTACTGTACTCTAAAACTGTTAGAGACGAGATGCCGAAGAAAGCCTTCCGTGGCTAAAACTAAAGAAGTAACAGTGGGGTGTGTACTGTAACTTACAGTATGTGTACCAATAGCGAGGTATCCCCAACAGCGCGAATATGTTTTCATATTTGTTCACCATTTCTACAAACCACGGCTTACCACCTTTGCATTCACGACAATGAAAGTTAGCCTAGTGTTACACTTTCCAATACAGTTCCTAACCTTTCAATAGGATAATTTATCGAGAAGTGAGATTGGATTTCGTTAAATGTACGATGGTGTGCAACGAATCCGCCATCTTACTTTTCTGTACAATTGTAACCCTCATTCAAGACGTAGTTGAAACAAAAAGGCTTCTTTTTCCTGGCAAAAGTGATGATATTACACTTTGAAGGCTGGAATCTCATACCCCACGTCTTAGCCCAGAGACCTAGATTATCAATGTCATCCTGGAGCCTACGACAGTCACTATCATTATCAATGATTCGATAGCAAACACAATCATCGGCGAAAAGCCTGACATTTGAACTGGCAACATTTACGATATCATTAATGTGCACCAAAAAGAGAATGGGTCCTAAGACAGATCCCTGAGGGACTCCAGACACGACATCCTCAAAAGAAGACCGAGTACCATTCACTACAACAGCCTGTTTACGATCAGAGAGGAAATCATCAACCCACTGGAGGATCTGGTTCGAAACACCTAGGCTAAAGAGCTTGGTTTTTAGTAGCTCATGAGGCACAGTGTCAAAAGCCTTTTCAAAATCCAGAATGAAAACATCAATTTGTTTGTTTGCATCCAGGGATGAAGCCCAGTCTTCAATGACTGACACCAGTTGAGTATCGCAGCTGTGTGATCTTCTTAATGCATGCTGCTTTGAAGAAAGGATATTCTTTGACTCAAAGAGGTCCATGAGATTTGAGCTTATAATGTGTTCTAACAATTTACAACAGATACAGGTAAGCGAGACCGGCCGATAATTTCTTGGGAGAGAACTGTCATTTTTTTTATAAATAGGGCAAACATTTGCCCTCTTCCAGTCAACGGTATTCTTCCGCTTGAGAGGGATTGTTGATAAAGGTGACTCAACATAGGGGCAAAGTCTGATGCAATTTCTCTTAGGACCCAAGGATGGATATTGTCAGGTCCAACAGCCTTATTTTTATTGAGACCTTTTAACAGTTTTTCAACCCCATGTGTAGAGATAGAAATATCAGCCATTCTGGTACCAGAAGGTCTACGAAATGGGATTATACTGAACACAGTCTTAGTGAAGACACTAGTAAACTGGGAACTGAAGGCAAGGGCCTTATCCAGATCAGTGATGGCTAGTTTGCCATTCGTCTGGAGAGGAGGAATACTATGCTTATCCTTTTTTTGACCATTAATGTACTTCCAAAAGGGCTTAGTGTCATTTTTTATATCTCCAATCATACCATTGATGAAATTTTTATGGGAGATATAAATTTCTCTTTTAACTTTCTTACGCAATTCAGCCCATTTGTCATGGATATTGTTCTTACGAGTTTTCTTAAAAACAGCATGCAACTTGTCCCGCCTTCTGATCAGCCTACGTATGCCGTCATTCACCCAGGGGAGGGATGTCCTAGTTCTAGTTATTTTGGTAGGAACATTTTTCTTAACAGTTCTTTCAAGGAAGGACTTTATTAATTGCCAGTTTTCATCAATTGTGCGATTATTTTGCCCCCCGTTAAAGTAACCTAAGGCGAAAGTCCGGGTATCACTCGGCCAAGACCCCTGGAGTGAGGCATATTTGGAACTTGTGATCCAGTATCGATCCCATACTTTCCACTCTGGATGTAATGGGGTTTTGTTAGAATTTCTCCCAAGTATTTATTTCACAGTTGACTTTTTGTGTACACACTTGAAGTGTGCATCTGACACCTTGTTGCACACTGCACACTTCAATTTTTTTCGTGCACACCTGAGATCTCAGCGAAAAGTGCCATACTTTCCATACAGGTTTTAGACTTTCACTTTTCAGTTTCAGTGGTGGTAGCAGTGCTAATGAGTAGAAGGTGTAGGTATAAGAGCTCCATGTGGTGCCCAGATTGAAAGTATGTATGCTGCCCTGAATATCTTCCATGTGCGATTATGGGTAGTTGCCATATAGGCTAGGCTACTTCAATTATCCTAGCCCTAGGCTATTGCCTAGGCCCAGCCTAGATGTAGATGTGGCTAGGGAGAGAAAATCACCCAATTGTTAAAACAGGGTTTGGTCAGAGGTTCCACCTGGGATTCAGTTAGGGTTCAGTCAGTTTAGGGTTTAGGTAAGGGTTAAGTGGCCTCTTTAATAAGCAATCTCTGAAGAACTAATAGCAAGGATATCATACGAGTGAATACTATTTAACCACATTCTGGGTCAAATCATTGTGTGGGCATCCAAGTATCTGCGTAAACGTTTTTAGTGTCTGCTTGTCCACTCCAACATATTCTCTGTAGACATAGTAAGAGATGGACAACATTCACAACAATGATGAGTCAGTCTCAAAATTTGAAACTGATCTTGTCTGTTTCATTTGAAAATCTTTCACTATGCATTCATGCATCCACTCTGCTGACATTGGAGACAGAACTAGAAAATTTCAAAGGATCTGCATATGCACTCACACACCCATATGACCAGATAAATCCCTCAAGTGGCCCTGTACTCAACAGTTGCTTACCTAATTGTGATCATATGCTCTGACATGATTAGAGGCTATGAGAGCAATGCCGTGTACAATTTGTAGCAATATTTACATACTGTATTAAGTATGCCAAGTATGTGAAGAAACTGAAAATACTGGTTACAATCACAAATAATCAAGGGTTTAACAGTTATCAATTTTAAAATACTATGCAAGCCCTCTTTCATTATTGATTCCTTGCCGAAGGCAGGCAAGGAATCTATGCGATGGTGATGTCGTGTGTGTGTGTGTGTGCGTGTGTGTGTGAACTTGTCTTCCTATCAGACCGAGGACCTGAACAATGGATTTGAGGTCCTCTGAAGGAAATTCAATAGATTTGTCAAGTCCTCGAAAGTCTGAACAATAGAGAGTCTAATGTCAAGGTTAGGGTTAAGGAAGTAAACACAAAGGAAATAACAATGAGGTCCTCGGATTGTATGTAAAATCGACTTGCGTGCGTATGTGTGGGTGTATGTGACACCTAGCTTGTAAACACGATATCTCAAGATAAGAATGACCGACACTTTTCATATTTGGTATATGGATTTGTCATGTTGAGAGAAAGTACCCTATTGTTTTTGGTGGAGGTCAAAGGTCATTTGAGGTCACCAGAGGTCAAAGACCGAAAACCTTGAAATCGTGATATGTCAAACTAGGAATGGCTGATATGGATTTGTCATGTTGAGAGGAAGAACGCTATTGTTTTTGGTAGAGGTCGAAGGTCATCTGAGGTCACCAGAGGTTAAACTGCGAAAATAATGTAAATGGCTTGTAATCACTATATCTCAAGATAGCAATGACAGACACTTTTCATATTTGGTATATAGATTTGCCATGTTGAGAGAAAGAACCCTATTGTTGTTGGTGAAGGTTAAAGGTCATTTGGGGTCACAGGAGCTAAAAAACTGAAAAGCATGTAATAACAATATCTCAAGATAGGAATGAAGGACACTTTTGATATTTAGTGTATAGATTTTTCATGATGTAAGGAAGAACCCTATTGTTTTTGGTGGAGGTCAAAGGTAATCTGGGGTTACCAGAGGTCAAAAAGCAAAATTTTCCAACAATTCCCAAGATTGTTATCTGGGGTAACCAGAGGTCAAGAAGCAAAATTTGCCAAGAATTTGCAAGATCCAAGATCCATTGGAGTTGAATCCCTTTCAAGACACTTCCTTCCTTTTTCCTTTTTTGTTATATTTGGTGGTGTTCAGAGGTCTTGTGAGGTCAGCGGAGGTCAAATTGTTAAAACATCATAAAATGATGTAGTCAAGGAAGATAAATTTGAGGGATAAGGCTCAGTGCAACAAATCATCCCCATTCGGCAAGGAATCACTAAGCCTTTGGGCTTTCTAGTTATGCCTTCTTTAAAAGAAGGGTCTAAGTGGGGTACTTATTCTAATCAATCTGGTGAAATTTCCATTGAAATCCGATGTGTGGTTCTCAAGATATCAGCAGATAAAGTTGTCACATTTTCAACACACAGTGAACTTGAAGCAGGCACATATGTTATCGCAATGTAATTGCATGAATGGCATGGGAAAATTACAAACTTTACATTCCCCATGGGGAGGTCCTATCCCTATTAACTGAAAGGTCAACACAACAGACTGAATAAACAAAGGACACAAAATGTTCCTTATCAATGTGAGGAAGTGATATCAGGGAGCTGCCTAGTAATAACTTCCACTCGCCTTTGGGTCACAAATGTTGTAACTTCTTTTGCTGATATCTCGAGTAATACAAGTTTGATTTGAATTTAAAATTTCACCAAAATGCATAGATTTAGTTGAACCTCTTTCACATACAAAAAGTAAATTTTTGCTTAAACCCTCCTTTTAATACTATTACTATACTATCTGAACAAAGAAGCTACCACTCAGGTAGCTTCCATAGGAAAAAGTGACCAACACACTTTCAACAATGGTGAATATTGCTTTGCTCTTAACCACACTTTTCACAGTTTCCCATATGTCCTAAGCTAGGAGTTTAACAGTTCATTCAAAAGAAGTCGTTACTTAGAAAAATGGAGTGATGTATCATGAAGTTTAATGAATGATACAGATTGGCCTCTACAATCTGGCTCAGAAAGTAACCCTGCCTGAGCGCTTTAACTTTTAGCCCGTCCTTTAATTGAAGTAAAAAGCACTTGTCTGGTGCATCTCACAGACAAAGTTACAGTAGCTTGCATGAGTTTAAATTCCTCAAGAGCACATTAATATAATCATACTGACTCTAAGCCTGGAAACACAAATGATTGCACAAGTCATCATGAATCAACCAGAGTGAAGCTACTGTTTGTCAATCAAAGTGCATGTACCAATTGTATTTAGAGATATGATCATATTCCTAAATATGTTTGAGGTGGCACCATAGCTGCTTTAAGAAATGAGCTTTTCCAGCCTGAGTGACTGATTTGAATGAGTCTCGTGATCAATCATGTTTAGGGCAATTCCTTCCAAAGTGCTGATTTTGAATTTGGAGTCCTTGATCTCTACACTGTCTTTCTCCTGCTAATATTGTATTGTGATAAAAAAATAAGTAAAGAAAAAATGGAAACAGTGTTCAATTACTACAAAATACTACAGACAGACATACAAAGCAATTTTCAGAGACAAATTGTAGTGGCAGAAAGATCATCATTGAAAAGTAGTTTGTCTTCCTTGGTGTTATGATTTTGGACTAAAAGTCTTGTTTATGAGTCTTAAAAGTCTCCTCTTCCTTGAAGGGAAAATGCAGTCGCCCCTATTTGAAATAGTGTACAACGGTATCCTGTTTCATTAATGTCTTATTTTAATCATGTGATAAAAGTTTTGTTAAGGAATTGTAAAATTCATGCAGATCCTCCTTATTTAAACTTTAATATTCGATTTTTGTTTTTGGAAACATCTTTAAAGTTTTACTTGAAAGTGAAATAAGAGGAGATTTAAGAGATGTAGTTGATGTTTTCAAAATAAATTTGGGGTAACTGTTTATTTCTATTAAGCAAAATCTTGAATGGCCTGGAATTGTATACATGTACTTGGCAGTTTGTTTTAAAATCTTGTTTCAACTCTTTGGTGAGACTTTGTTTCATAGCATTGTTTCTTCTTCTGTTATTTCTAGGTCTCTTTGAGATTTGATATCCCAAGCACACCTTCAGTCTGTAGAGCTGACAATGGAACAGTATACCATACTGGGCCGCATCGGAGAAGGAGCTCATGGAATTGTTTTCAAAGCAAAATACATTGAAGTAAGAAAGAGTCTCTATTCCCTTGCAAAAAAAATTAGTAGCAAATTATATTCCTTGAAACTGAGTTCACTACTGCATACATTTGTTTAAACCTCAATAGTTTTAGGTAGTGTTGCACTAATATTACAACCAGCTGATATGACCGATATGCGACATTCGATTCTCAATACTGGCCAATACCATCCCGATACAGATATCTGAGAAATTATTATATTGTACAGTAAACATTAGGCCAGTGTGCACTACCAGTAACTTTTGTTTCACGTAAATGAGGTAAAGTGCTGGGAATTCTAGTCAAAAGTAGGAAAATAATATAACCTTTTATGCAGTATTGGTAGGTCGAGAAATGTCAGTAAGGAAGTATGGGCATTTTAAGTAAATTTTACCTAAACCAATACTGGACAAAATGAGGAATATGGGCTGATAACGGTGTGTCGGTCCAACACTAGTTTCAAGTTATTTATGAAGCCAGAGGTAACAAGTTGTGAGGGGTCTGATTGAGAAAACATGCCTTGGATTTACTTCCATTGCATAAAAGAATGTTAAGGGAGGCTATTATCGAACAGAGAACAGAGAAGAGATGCAAAATCGCTTTTCAGGGAATAAGTCTGAGGAGATACAGAAGCTCTCATAAATAACTAGCTGGAAGCCAGTGTAACACAACACAATGTTTCATTGTCTTATGCTTTTGTAAACATTTTCATTCTTTGTGCAGACAGGGGAGATAGTTGCTTTGAAGAAAGTTCCATTAAGGAAGCTTGATGAAGGAATTCCAAATACAGCCTTAAGGTATGTAGAAGTAGGTCAGTATTTTCCAGTGTATTTGTTTGAAGATTTTCTTCTGATTCTGTTGTAGGGAAAAATTTGGTTTAAAATTTTTAACACTTGTACAGGGATGCGCTGATTTGAAGTTACAGTACTTATTCAAATTATAATTCCCGTAGTTGACTTGAAAAATTTCACAGTAGCTTTGAACCTTTAGGAAGAACATTTAAATCAAGCAGGTGGATGTGGTGGGGGCAGGAGCAATTTTCATAGTCAAGTGGAACCAGGGCATGCCACCCCCTGGGAAAATTTTCACCCTCGACCCATGGAAAAATTTCGGAGAACAAAAACTTCTTTTACCTAAAACATGTCTAAATATAACTCACCCCTATATCCCCTTCGAAACCATATCTAACTCCAGACTGTGGGAGGGGGAGTAGGAACAGTTTGAGTGATCTCATAATTAGGTGTTAGGGTGGGTGTGTTTTTAATGTACACCTGTAATTGCCAGCAACCAGTCACATAGATGAAAAGACATTTCCAATGGAATATTAATTATTTAAATCCTGGGCTGTTGGCTTTGAAGGGTTCTGGTAGACAATTTCAAATTTTGATAAGAAATTCATGTGGTACTTATTTGGGGCATTTCAAGCTAAGTAAGCTTGTGATTTTCTGTGACTGTGTTTTTCCTTATTTTGTCTTACAGAGAAATTAAAGCACTTCAGGAAATTGAAGAGAGTCAGTATGTAAGTATGAAATGAATAGGAGGACAAAGTAGGATCCTAACAAGGAATTTTTATATGTTCTGGGAGTGGCAGGGGAGGGGGTGGGGAAGACATTGCGCTTTTTCTCCCTTTAGCCTGTGCTTGAGGTCCCTGAAAGAATGTTTTGGTTGTCCAGAAGTGAAAACTTTTATTTGTTCTTGACTCCAACATGTGAGTTGATGCTTTCTTCAACTGTTCATTCTAAAATATCAGGTGGTTTCCCTCTGTATACATTTGAACTGTGTAAAATATGGTTGTGTTAATGTCATATTACTAAACATGAACTTTTTGTGTAAAATTAAGTCCATCTGTTGGATCATTACATGTTTTAATTTAATGTTTTAATCTAACATTTTGTAAATTTGATGCAACTGCTTTTGAAATCATTGGAATCATTGAACAAATTATAATGCCTCCACAGGTTGTTAAGCTACGAGATGTATTTCCCCATGGCACTGGCTTTGTTCTAGTCTTTGACTTCATGCTGTCAGACCTTAGTGAAGTCCTCCGTGAATCAAAGCTCCCTCTCACTGAAGCTCAGGTTAAGAGTTACATGCTGATGCTCCTGAAAGGAGTAGCATACAGTCATGAAAACTCCATCATGCACAGGGTGAGTCCTAAGGGGAAAGACAGCCACCCCAATTTTTAATTTTTACAAACATCACATCGTTGCTTTTGCAGTTATTGGCGAAGAAACTACAAGTTTCCAAGTTAGGACTATAAACAAAAAATACACTTACAGCACCATAAATTATCCCTGTTGTGAAAATTACTCCTAATCTGTTGCAAATTGGATAGAATGACATTTAACTTGTGAAGGTGCTTGCATGCTGTATGTACAGAGACTTAACAATCAAGCAGCTTTTTGCTGTGCAGCAGAAGCGCCCTCACAATTCTTGTAGCTTCACTGGTTAAACATGCTGTACTGCACTGTGTCAGCTTTCTCCCTTACTTTAATTTCTATGATGACATGTCACTGAATGTGATCAGTGTGTCAATTTTTGCAGGTATACATGTACAGGTACCCTAGGAGTCTGCTCTAAAAGAGGATTACAAAAAGTTAAGATTTGTGCAGATATGGCAATCTTCAATATCGTCATGCACCAAAGCAAGTGCGAATACTCAAGCATGAGCACAGCTAGTTGCACTAATGTATATGCATAAGAAAAAGTGACCTGACTATGGGGAGGATTATAGGATTGAGGAGGGGCTGGGGAGAGAGTATAAAGTCATTGTAAGAAAGATGTTTTTTAGTTTTTTTCATTGCCTTGGTATGCAGTTTAGCTTGTTTCACAAAGGACATGTGATGAGGGGTAAATTCACTACCCTTTTTTTACAACAGCACCACAAGTACAAACTTTTCTAGGTAATTTCGCTTCTCTGACAGGATTTGAAGCCAGCTAACCTTCTTATCAGTGAACAAGGTCATCTAAAAATAGCTGATTTTGGTTTGGCAAGAATCTTCAGTAACGATGATGGGAGACAGTACAGTCATCAGGTGGCAACAAGGTGTGTAATATGAGATGGCATCAGAGTCGTCAGATAAGGAGCAAAAAAGTTTCTTCACAGATAAACTAGACTTTGAAAAGTTGTTATGCAGTCAGCTTATAATATTTATCTACCAAAATAGCAATTACTTTACTCTGTAGAAATAGCTGAATCCTGTTATTTAATGCTTGTTACCTTTTCTTTTTATGGAGCGAACATGTTCACATTAGGCAGCGGGATTGCACGATCTGAGCAAGTTTTAAAATCGGGTGCGGGAAATTCCCTTTCCTGTTGGGAAAAAGTTGACTTTTTATGTTGCAACTTACCAAGATTGCCCTCTTTGAAACAAATCCCCCAAAATATTTTGGAAGGGAACCCCCCAAATTCTGACACCTTGTGAAAACAATTGTGAATGTATATAAGCCTTCCCTCTTTTCTCTAATTCATCTTATAGTGGCCCAAGCTAGGGTATCATGAAGGTGACTTTATGGAACTCCATTGTCCCTTGATATGTAGATGAGCTGTTTATTAACTAAGTTGGTGTCATTGTGAAAAGTAGAGTTTCTTAATTGTAAACTAGTTGATTGTTAACTGTGTTTTGTTACATTTTGTAATCCATGGACAAGTTTTTGTGATGCATTTTCAAAAGATGTGCTGTCTTCGTTACTAGCTGAGCTGTAATGTTCCTGCTGAATAAAGTTCTGTTCGTGATTGACAACTTAAATGTTTTTAACTGAATCCTACTTAAAGGCAGACATTCATCCACCAAATACAGTTTAGGTTTGGAACAACAAGAATTCACAAATGGTGGTTGCACATGATAGGTGTGTTCACATACAAATTAAGTCTAAGTAGAAAGAAATTTTGAGCTGTAAGCAAAATGTATCTTTGATCTCATATAACTGTAACCCTTTCTTTTTTCCCATCCATGTTGTCTTGCTGTCAGGTGGTACAGGGCTCCAGAGCTACTTTATGGTGCCAGAAAATATGACGAAGGTGTAGACCTGTGGTGGGTGAATCTTGTTTGTTTGTGTAGTACTTTGTTTTGATGTTTTGAGTATACTGAATATAAAAGTAAAGACTTCTTTTTTCTGATTTCAGAAAAGCATTTTTAATTCGAAAAGCATTTTTAATTCTTTTCAAACACACTCTCACAGTATGTGTTAATACAATGACAATATGCTTCCGTGTAATAGAATGTATGATCTGTATGATTCTCTGAGTTTACTTAAAAAGAAAAAAATAGTGTCTTTAAGTTGTTATAGGGGATAGATTAGTCTTGCAAAGTTGTATGGCCATTTGAAACTTTGATGTAAGGTACAGATTAAGGGACATTACCCTTGAGTAATAACAGATTTGAAATGTGAGTATAAAGTCCTGAATACAATTACAAGTCTTTGAGTATTAAGGACAAGTGCAAAGTGCTGAGTAAAATTATGAGTAAGAGTACCTGCTTTTCAAATTCTCTGAGTGCAAGTTTTAGCAGGAATACTAAGCCATGATTACTGGCAGGGCTTGTAAAAATGCCTGTTTGCTGGGAAGAAACTCAAATTTCCCTCAATTTCAAGTACAGAAAAATTTTACTTAAAGGTCTGGTGACAAGAAAATTACATAGTTGAATATTTGAGGTAAAAAGCATTAAAAATTCAGAAAGTGGCCACAATTCCCATCAAAGTCCATCAAATATTTACCATTTTACAGGGTAATTTGTATTTCACCCTTGTATTATGAATAAACATGCAAATCTGTGATGTCAAAAGATGGACATACCAAATATGGCTAATGTTAGCCTTTGTATTTCCAACCTTCATTACAAGGACACTTGTAGCACTGGTACTGTCTGAGGGGTTTATTATGGAAGTTAAAATTGTCTCTTGAAAAATATCAATATCACTCACCAAACTGTAAAACTATCTGATGAGTAAGAGATAATTTTTATTGGGTTAACAAAAGAAATGCTAACACTGTGCAACACTCAACATCATTATTTTTGCAAAAGCAATAAGTTGCTCCAGAAACCATCAAACTTTGAAGGGGTATATCTTAAGAATGGTAAAAGATATTGAAATAACTCCAAGAGATTTTTCATTGGGAGATTTTATTCTTTAACTGTCAAGTAAACACAGCTTTTGGTGGCATTTCACCGTAACTTTAAGAATGATTATGATCTTCAGTACTACAAGTATGAGTAGTGATAACTGAAGGATAAAAAAATAGTTTTAGACTTTTAGGTAATATGTTGCAACTTAAACCTGGATAGATCATCATCATGGGCTGTATTATATGAAGTGACACAACTTCTATTATTGCTGTAGGGCTGTCGGCTGTATATTTGGTGAATTGTTAAATAATTCACCCTTGTTCCCTGGAGAGTCTGACATTGAACAGCTCTGCTGTGTGAGACGTGTGCTGGGAACACCAACTGAAAAAACCTGGCCGGTAAGTAAAATGGACAAACTTTGCTTCAGTCAATTAAGTTGGCCTTTAAAGATGGAACCTTGTCAATTCAGTCTATCTTTCAATAATGCAAGAAGACATACAGCTTTTAGACAATATAGAGAGTGTAACTGTTATCAGAGATAAAGATTTTAGCCTTCATCAACTCCATCAATGGGGAAGGGGAGGGGGGAATAATTCTAGTGTCTAATGAAAGAGAAAATACAACCTTACAACTGAGTATCTACTGAAGAAAACTAGAGGTTTAGTAAATTGAAGTAATATTGTACTCCACTGCAGTGAATGGACATAAATATCTAGATTATATTACTCAGAGTTTATTCAAATGTTGGCTTATTCAAAGCTCAAATCAAACTTTGTGTCAACCAAAGATGGGTCCATCTATTGTTAGGAGGGGAACTGCAATCTTCTGTTTGCAAAAGTTATAAGTCCAAGCTTAGTAGAAGTTTGCCAACTCAAAGTTATATTTGAGTTATTTTTGGTTTCGATGATAAGAGAAACCAATGCATTCGTGATGGCGTATGTGTGTATGTATGTGTGTATGTGAGTGTGTGTGTATGTGTGTGTGTGTGTATGTGTGTGTGTATGTGTGTTTGTGACACTTTGCTCGTTAACACGATATCTCAAGAAGGGAAACTCTGACAGTTCTCAAACTTGGTACATAGATGCCCCATATTGAGAGGAAGAACCCTATTCTTTTTGGTGGGGGTCAAAGGTCATCTGGGGTCACCAGGGGTCAAACTCCGAAAACCTTGTTAACACGATATCTCGAGATAGGAAGCTTGGATAAATTTCATACGTAGTATGTGGATGCGTTATGGTAAGAGGAAGAACCCTATCGTTTTTGATGGAGGTCAAAGGTCATCTGGGGTCACCGGGGGTCGAATGCTGAAAACCTTGTTAACACGATATCTCAAGTTAGGAAACTTGGATAAATTTCATACGTAGTATGTAGATGCATTATGGTAAGAGGAAGAACCCTATCGTTCGTGGTGGAGGTCAAAGGTCATCTGGGGTCACCGGACGTCAAACTCTGAAAACCTTGTTAACACGATATCTCAAGTTAGGAAGCTTGGATAAATTTCGTACTTAGTATGTAGATGTGCTATGGTAAGAGAAAGAATCCTATCATTTTTGGTGGAGGTCAAAGGTCATCTGGGGTCACCAAGGGTCGAATGCTGAAAACCTTATCAACATGATATCTCAAGTTAGGAAGCTTGGATAAATTTCATACTTAGTATGTGGATGTGTTATGGTAAGAGGAAGAACCCTATCGTTTTTTATGGAGGTCAAAGGTCATCTGGGGTCACCGGGGGTCGAATGCTGAAAACCTTGTTAACATGATATCTCAAGGTAGGAAGCTTGGATAAATTTCATACTTAGTATGTAGATGTGTTATGGTAAGAGGTAGAACTCTATCGTTTTTGGTGGAGGTCAAAGGTCATCTGGGGTCACCGGACGTCAAACTCTGAAAACCTTGTTAACACGATATCTCAAGTTAGGAAGCTTGGATAAATTTCGTACTTAGTATGTAGATGTGCTATGGTAAGAGAAAGAATCCTATCATTTTTGGTGGAGGTCAAAGGTCATCTGGGGTCACCAAGGGTCGAATGCTGAAAACCTTATCAACATGATATCTCAAGTTAGGAAGCTTGGATAAATTTCATACTTAGTATGTGGATGTGTTATGGTAAGAGGAAGAACCCTATCGTTTTTGATGGAGGTCAAAGGTCATCTGGGGTCACCGGGGGTCGAATGCTGAAAACCTTGTTAACATGATATCTCAAGTTAGGAAGCTTGGATAAATTTCATACGTAGTATGTAGATGCATTATGGTAAGAGGAAGAACCCTATCGTTCGTGGTGGAGGTCAAAGGTCATCTGGGGTCACCGGACGTCAAACTCTGAAAACCTTGTTAACACGATATCTCAAGTTAGGAAGCTTGGATAAATTTCGTACTTAGTATGTAGATGTGCTATGGTAAGAGAAAGAATCCTATCATTTTTGGTGGAGGTCAAAGGTCATCTGGGGTCACCAAGGGTCGAATGCTGAAAACCTTATCAACATGATATCTCAAGTTAGGAAGCTTGGATAAATTTCATACTTAGTATGTGGATGTGTTATGGTAAGAGGAAGAACCCTATCGTTTTTTATGGAGGTCAAAGGTCATCTGGGGTCACCGGGGGTCGAATGCTGAAAACCTTGTTAACATGATATCTCAAGGTAGGAAGCTTGGATAAATTTCATACTTAGTATGTAGATGTGTTATGGTAAGAGGAAGAACTCTATCGTTTTTGGTGGAGGTCAAAGGTCATGTAGGGTCACCGGAGGTCAAACTCTGAAAATCTTGTTAACACGATATCTCAAGATAGGAAGCTTGGATAAATTTCATACTTAGTATGTAGATGTGTTATGGTAAGAGGAATAGCCCTATCGTTTTTTATGGAGGTCAAAGGTCATCTGGGGTCACCGGGGGTCAAATGCTGAAAACCTTGTTAACACGATATCTCAAGTTAGGAAGCTTGGATAAATTTCATACTTAGTATGTAGATGTGTTATCATAAGAGGAAGAACCCTATTATTTTTGGTGGCGGTCAAATGTCATGCGGGGTCACTGGAGGTCAAACTCTGAAAACCATGTTGAGACGATATCTCAAGATAGGAAGCTTGGATAGATTGATAGGTAGTATGTGGATGTGTTATGGTGGGAAGATGAATGCTATCATGTTTGGTGGAGGTCAAAGGTCATGTAGGGTCACCAGGGGTCAAACACTGAAAATGTTTTTAACACGATATCTCAAGTTAAGAAGCTTGAATAAATTTCATACTTAGTATGTACATGCATTATGGTAAGAAGAAGAATTCTATCGTTTTTGATGGATGTCAAAGGTATCTGGGGTCAAAAAGCAAAATTTTAAGAATTCCCAAGATCGTCTCATGGGTTCACCAGAAGGCAAAAAGCAAATTTTCCCAAGAATTCCCAAGATCATCATCTTGAGTCATCAGATGTCAAAATGCAAAATTTCCCAGGAATTCCCAAGATCAAATATGAACCTAAAATTGTTTTTCCAACATGTTAAGATAGCAGCACTTGACCAGTGACTGAAAGATATGGGACATGGCATTATTTGGAATAGAACATATATCATCGAAACCTCAATGCATTTTTGCATTCTGGTTAATACTTATATTATATATTATACAATATTTTTGATATTTCTAATACTTGTCATCTTCATCATGTGCCCCCACTCTTTAAAAAATCGAACCTTTTGTCAAATTTATGATATAAATTGTCATCAATGTGGAATTCTTGTTTACAACTTTTGTGATAAAAAAATACGCGATATCTTTAGCGGTTACTTGAAGATGTGCTATGAGGTAAATACCTATCATACTCGCTCAGCTAACCGCTTGAGAACACCACTTTACAGACTTCAGTCTTCTCTTCATTGTGTGCATTATGTTGCTCCCTGTATTTGGAATTCCCTTCCCTCTTCAGTTACTAAATGTTCTTCTATATGCATGTTCAAAAGAAAGTGAAAATGCTTTTTAACAAACAACAGTCTGACACTTTCTATATTTAAAATTTACCACGTTCTTCTCTTCCACATTGCAGTGTTTTGTTCTCTATTTGTCTGATTTTCTGTAATCTCTTTAGTTGTACTCTTTTTCATGTTGTAGGGGTATCCACTCTTATAAGCTTTGTCAAGCTTCCTGTGGGTACTCCCCGGTCTGTCACCTGTATCTCTGTATATATCTTGTATTTTTCCTGTATGTAAATGACCGAAATAAAGTTGTTGAAACTGAAGTTGGCTAAATGAAGTAGTAAAAATTGTGTAATATTGATGTAAGGAATTTCTGTTTCCATTAGGGCATGAAAGACCTTCCTGATTACAATAAAATCACTTTTCCTGAAAATCCAGCAATACCTTTAGAAGAGATTGTGCCTGATGCATCGGCCCAGGTGAGTTAAAAAGGAATAAAGTTTACTGTATTCAGTGATAAATGACTCACTTAAAGGGAATAAAGAGTCACCTCAAACTTATGTTGACACATGAATTAAATGTTACAAATATCAGCTTGTCTTATTAGCTCAACAAGTTGAGCTATTGTCATGGCAATGCGTCTGTCTGTCTGTCTGTCTGTCTGTCTGTCTGTCTGTCTGTCTGTCTGTCCGTCTGTCCGTCAACATTGGAAAAAGAGCTGCTGTCTGCAGGTGCTTTGACCGTTCCTTGTCAAAGTTGGTGTGGCTATAACACATATCAAGGGCTTGATAATTATGGTAACAGGAAGTAGGTCAAAGGTCATTTGGGGTCGTGAGAGGTCAAAGAGTGAAATCACGCAAAAGCCTTCAACTCCTTATGGTTATGTTGGAATCTTTTCAAATTTGACAGGGGTGTTTAGTAAATGATGGGTCATCAAAGTTGTGTTTTTGAAGTAGGTCAAAGGTCATTTGAGGTCACCAGAGGTCAAATATTGATTTTTTGGGTAAACAGAATTAACTCTAAAAGTGAACAGTGGCTGATCTTGAAACCTACAATAAAAGTTGTTCTGATTGAGTTTTCACTCGCTTTGTGATGGCGTGGAAAATTCATGGCCATTTTCTTATGAAAAATGAAGATATAATTATAAACCTACTTTCTACGGTTACTCCCATTGACCATCATGGTGCATTGTTTGTCAGCATATTGTGCTTCCATGTAGATGAGTGATGCTCAAGCTTTAGAGATTACAGTGTTTTGCACAGGCATCCGTATAAAACTTTGGTGGTTACGTGTTAGCCTGTGTAATACGCACGCACGAAATCTTCCGCAATATGCAACCTATCCGTGTATGTACCACTGATCTCTATACTAACTGGATTGGATTGGCTTCAACACATTGATTGGATAGTCAGTGATGAAGTCGCCGAGCGGCCATCTTTCGAGAGATCAAAACACAGTGCAAATATAATTATGGTGGAACACCTTGGGAGTTGAACACCTAAGTGTCCGTGCTTTTGCGTAGACACGTAAAAATTAGTTATCCATGAAAAATAATCGCAATACAAATTAAAAAATTACCCTTGACAACGAATGCGCTTTGATTCCTGCATAAATTATAAAAAAGTACAATGAAATAAAAAAAAACATTGCACCCAATAAACTGCACATTCGCCGGTTTGATAGTCACAACATGGCGGACGCTGACTTCACAATGACACGGACATCGCCAATCCAGTTAGTATAACTTAGAGATCAGACCGGTCCTACTAATGATCAGACTCGACCATAGAAATAAAAGTAAGGGAGAATGACGTCAGCCGATCTGGACTGAAGCCATTGACTTGGCCAGTCTGTACGGCAACGGAGTACCTGCGCGTAATACAAATATCACGTCATTGCTTTTGCCCCAAGTATTGGCAAATAAACTACAAGTTTTCAAGTTAGGAGTATAAAACAAAATACTTAAGGCACCATGACTTATTTCTGTTGTGAAAATTCCTCCAAATCTTTCGAAAAACGCATAAAACAAACTATAACTTCTGCAGCAGAATGCACACTGTACGTACGGAGAGACATCAATCAACAGGTCTCTTGCCGTACAACGAAAGCGCCCTAACACTTTTCGTAGCTTCACCGGTTAAACATGCATGGATGCATTGTGTTAGCGTTCTCCCTTACTTTTATTTCTATGGACTCGACTCAAAGTTCGATTATTACGAGTCGCCCATGAAAAGAGCGAAGGTAATCAGATATTTTTAATTTTAGTCCTAGGCCTAATTTGCAATATGATAAGAGCGAAACAGGCGTAGCGCTTACGTTCACGTTAAACGGGATATTATGAAATTGTTTTTGTATTATCAATATCAACATCCGTGCAATTTTTAGAATATTTCATGTCAAAGTAAATACCGCGAAAAGTACTTCGAGCCTTAGCTAGGCCCTAGGCTAGGCTCGGCCTAGTCCGCAGTCTGCTGACCTAGGCCCTAGTACTTGGGTCGCTTCCAGTCTGGAAAACATTTATGTTACGTCGAAGATCTTCGGCGTGGCACTCAAGCAGTCACGCCAAATTTCTGGTGTATTTTGTCAGCCTGTTTTCTATTTGTCGCACCTAGCCTACAGCAGATAGTGGCATAATTTTTATCCTGCCTTTCCTTTGGTGTTAATTTTCGGCGGCGAAAAAACAAACTTTCCAGTATGGGGTCGCTTTGGGCTTCGAATACTACGTAGGCCTAGTTCAGGGACAGGGGCACAAAGTGTATGTGAGAACTAGGCCTAGGTACCCTAGGCTAGGCTCGGCCTGGGTAGGGCGGCTATATAAGTTACTGCTACAAGCCTATTTTCAGTTTCTTCAAAGGAAAAAAAACACATATTACAAATTAGGCCTAGGCCTACCGCTGCAATCATAGTTTCATTTGTTGTATTACTCTATAGCCTACGCGGTGGTAAGTACTTTTCTTCATGTGGTGGTATTACTGTTCTGAAAACCAAAAGAATTCACCAATTTCCCTAATACCCACTGTAGGCCTAGCCTACAACAAATCAATTAGAATTAAACTTCTCGTTATTGAATTTAAAAAGAGATTTTACGTAGGCTATACATATTCATTGGCAGGGATGATTTGGTAGATAAAATTAAAGTGGGTATGTTTTGCTAAAGGGACGTTTCGACTGGATACCCTTGCACACTTTAGACAATGTCTCAATTACACAAGCAAGTTCTGTTGTTATGGCCAAAGTAAATTACCAAATTGGTGAAAAACTCCCAAATCATGAATCCTGCAAGTGCAAAAAACCCTCATACAACAACCTGAAATGTACTCGCAGCTTTCAGTTGGAAGGGTTTTGTACGGGGTAATTTTCTCCAGAGAAGCATGGCACTTTTGGCATTACCTAAACATACAGTATCCAATGTATAGGCCTAATGTTAGGCTATGTGCACCATGAACCTAAGCTACACATGTGTCTCTACAGCCCAGCTACTTCTAGACCTAGAACTGCAGGGCTTATTTGAACCTTCTGATAATTTTTGGTGGGAAATTTATGTGTTGTACTTGTTCTGTGATGTATTGTGTTTATTATGTGTGGAATGTCTTATTTATATCGATAAGATTAGGCTACATATTTACTTGTGTAAACTTCTTACGTCATTCTAACACATTTTAGGCTGAGCTACAGTACATAACCCATATATGTTACTGTTATGAGAGAGTGTTAAAAAATACAGACTCACCAAATGAGCATTTGCTTGGACAAATTTTAATGAAACTTGGGCACAGTGATACAAGGATAAAGGGTTATCAGTGGTGGTCAAGGATGGACTCAAAGGTCAGATTTATGGGTCAGTTTGGGGTCATTTATAACAAATGTTACTTTGTGTCTTAAAGATTCAGTGACAGTATTGGGTGTTTGTCATTGGAACTTGGCTTTTGTGTATTTGTTTTATTACTGGTGTTGAGAATTTTAAGGTCAGTGGTCATTTTCATGCATGGTGTACTACCTGTGAGGTCATGACCATGTGCATTTATACTTTTGAAGTGGGGCAAGGGTCATTTAGGGTCAAAGAGAGGTCAAACAAAAGGCCAACTGAGCATAATTATGTAAAAGCCTTGAACTCCTAGGGGTTGTGTTGAAATTTTGTCAGATTTGGCAAGAGCATTTAGTAGATGATGGGTCATCAACTGGGTGTTTTTGAAGTAGGTCAAGGTCATTTGGGGGTCATGCAAAGGTCAAAACAGTGAAATCTTGCAAAAACCTTTAAGTGCTAGGGGTTATCTGCAAATTTTATCAAATGTGGCTGGAATGTTCAGTGGATGATGGCATGCGCCAGTTGTACTTTTGAAGTATGTCAGAGGTCATTTGGGCTCTTAGAGAGGTTAAAGGTGGAATCACACAAGTCTTCATCTCCTAGGGCTTATATCCAAATCTCATCAAAATTGGCCAGTGTTCAGTAAATGATGGGTCGTCAATGATGTATTTTGAAGTAGGTCAAAGGTCATTTGGGAGGTCATAGAGAGGTTACAGTTGGAATCACACAAGTCTTCATCTCCTAGGGGTTATATCCAAATCTTATCAAAAGTTGGCCAGTGTTCAGTAGATAATGGGTCATCAAAGATGTATTTTTGAAATACATCAAAGATCATTTGGGGTCAGAGAGGTGAAAGCTGGAATCACAGAAGTCTTCATCTCCTAGGGGTTATATCCAAATGTTACCAAAGTTGGCCAGTGTTCAGTAGATGATTGGTCATTGAAGATGCATTTTAAAGTAGGTCAAAGGTCATTTGGGGTCATAGAGAGGTCAAACATTGGAATCACTAAAAAGCTTTTTCAACACCCATTGGTTATATGAAAATCTTATCAAAGTTGGCCAGATTGTTCAGTAGATGATGGGTCATCATAGTTGCTCTTTTGCAGAAGGTTTAAGGTCATTTGGGGTATTAAATGGTTGAACAATGGAGTCATGCAACAGCCTTCAACTTTACAGGTTTGTGTCTGAAACTTGTCAAAGTTGCCAGACAATCCAGTAGATGGTGGGTCATTAAAGTTATACTTTTGAAGGTCAAAGGTTGTTTGGGGTCAAACAGTAGAATCAATCAAAAGCCTTTAAATACTAGGGGTTTGCATTGGAATCTTATCAAAGTTGGTCCATGTTCCATGGATGATGGTTCATCATAGGTGTACTGTACTTTGTGTTGATGTTAAATGCCATTTATGCCGATGCTTTTCCATATGAGTTTTGGTTTTGTATGGTATATTGACAAAAGAATAATTTTAGATGGGCCTGACAAATTTGGGTATAAATACTTCATTTTCATCGGCACAATTACCTACTGTGTTGTGCCCACAAGCACTAAAAAATGTCCCAAGCTGGGCAACTCTAAAATGCCATTGCTGTGACCATTTACTGTACATGGACAGCACTGAAGGTACTACATCATGACTGTCCATGCATGACTCCTTGGTTTGAATCACTAATGAAGCTACATAAAAGAAATTGTTTGAGTGAAATTGCAGTTGAGCTACAGCATCATTGATGCTCTTGTTTCCATCATTGCAAGTATAAATGTGGCATTCTCAAGGTAAACAAAGGGGTTGTTTTGCATAAATTTAAAAATTAAGTTACAAAATTTTTGTTGCATGATCTTAAAAAGCCATTTATGAAAAAGGATACCCAGGTATTAAAATTCAGTTTGGGGTGACTGTGTTTTGTCTTTAACACTCAACTATTCCAGAGCTGTGTTGTGTATCATACAAACGACAAATGTACTCATGAGGCTTTCATGTCTGATACATAAGTATCTGTTACCCCTGCTGGTTGATAGCATGCTTGAACCAAGTGGAATCATCTTTGTATAATAGCAGATTTGTTTATGCGTATTCCCAAGCTAAATACTTACTTTTTCCAATGTCCCTTCAACTCTTCTCTGGCGAAGAGCCAAGGGGCAAAACCAAGCGTTACTCCCGAAGGAGTTCTGTTCCTCAAAGGAGCTACGTTCCCGAAAGGACAACAAACTTAGCTGACCAACTTCTTGACCCTCAGATTTCTACATCAAGTGTCTGTCATGCATGGTCTCATTCGTGACTGGCATGGCTAAAAAGAGCAGATACTTAACGTGAACGTATCCTTACCCTAGAAGCACTTCCTAGTAGTAGTTTCTGTGTGCTCATTCAACAGTAGAACTAATTCAGCTCGCCAACATCTTTTGCACACATAATCACAGGTAAGGGAGATAAGAGCTTGATTGCAGCTGCCAACCCTGGTTCCAGAAAAGCTTGGAGATTGGCATGTATCCCAACAAGCATTAAGTGGAATTGGACGTTACACGTGATGACATGTTCTATCCTGAAGCAGATGAAATTTACAATGGTAGAGATCTTTATGGGGCTTTTACAGAGAGTTCATTTGTCAGAAATGTGAAAAGTTTATATATGTGTTTACTACTGCAATTGAGACAAAATTTCTGAAATGCAAATGAAATGTAAAAAAGTAAGTTTTTGATGTGGGTAAGTTGCATTTATGTTTCACAGATGCTCAACTTATTGTGTTGGTAAATGACTAATAGTTAAGTTTCTCTTAAAAATGGTTTAGTTTTTGGTGATAAAATGGTTCAATAGTTGCTGAGTTTTGGATTTTCTTGTCAACAGGCTGTGGACCTCCTGAAACGATTCTTGGTTTACCCATCAAAACAGAGAATATCAGCAAAGGAGGTAAGACTGTGGTGATGTGTATAATCATAGTACTTTTCTTTCATATACCATAAGTACAGCATTCTCACATCAAAGGGAAAATGAGAAAAGTGTGCAAAAAAATGTAGAATTTTTTATGGTCTTCAAAGTTGGGGTGTATTCTTGTATATTGACAACTTTCCTTTACTGTACTTGAAATCATGTTGTTATCTGTTGCCATATTGCATAAATGCATGATAATAATTCCTGACATAATTGGTTAGTCTTGGCTCATCTTGATCTTGAGAAAATCTTAAAAAAGTTTTTATATTTAAGTATCTCATAAGTTTGGAAACCCTGGTATTAACAATTAGTATGAAAGGTTTAGGAAGGATGAACAGAGTGTCTCAAGTCTTGTACATGATTGCAGATTTAGATTTTAGCTGCATCAAATATTTATTCTGAAATCATTCACTGTCATACACATCTAAACAAATAGGGGATTAAGGCATCAATGTATAATTCTTCAGTTTGACAACTAAATATTGGCAAGTAATGTGCTTATAGTGCTTATTGAAGTATTGCCAAGAAGTGATTCATGTTTGACATTTTCACATCATCTGGGTAATTTGAAAATGAAGTTTTAATGAATTTTTCATGGAAGGACAGGCTATGTCATTTCCATCTTAAATGAGTATCTAAAGTGATAGTATGTAATTTAAAAGTTTTAGACTTGGTCATGGTTCCTGAGTGTTTTTAAGTTACTCCCAGCCGTGTCGTATGAAGTCAGAATTATGCAGCACTTCCTTCTGGTAGAGAAAAAGAAAAAGCGGCAGTACCTTCTGCTCTTGTGAATTAGTAAGAAAAAAATTTCCCTTGTTCCAGTACGTGTATTAATTTAGAACTTTCTTAATTACCAGCACTCTCTCAAAATGATTGAATGCAATGAGAAAAAACAAAGCTGTCCTTGGTATATGGTTAGCAACTTGTCATCATGCAGTAGGGGCCTTGGTAAGGTGAAAGTTACATTTTGCTCTATTAAGATTAACATATTTTCCAAAAACCAAAAAGAAGTGGAGGGTTGAATCTGATGTCAAAGTGTTCTTTAAACTTGGTTTCTTTCACAGGCCCTTCTTCATCCTTACTTCTTCACTGAACCTCTCCCTGCCCATCATTCCGAGCTACCGATACCAAGAGGGGGAAAGAGAGTACGCCAGCGGGCACAACAAGCCAAAGAATACAACATAGATGTTCCCCTGGAACAGACCCTGATAGACCCCCAAGCTGTGGCACTGTATGTGTCATGAGGATGGTAACTCTTGTGTAGAGGAGACAGATCAGTGTAGTGATACCCGCTCTGATGTTTTACTATGTATGTGAGAGTATGGATAGTATTCCCATTGGTCAAAACCATAGTTGATATTAATTATGTTATGTATACAAGTCATTGAATGTAATTTTGAGATCTTGTGGGTCTCTGTTTTATGGGTTGAATGTCATCATTTTTCAGCTATTTTAATTTGGTTAACTCTCCTACTTTTATGGGGTGGGGGGGGGGGGGTTATTTCTGAGACTATCTCAGCTTATTCTAGGAAATAAAGTAAGTGACTGGAGTCATGACTTATTGGAATGCATCATGTACAGGAAGTACTTTTTTCATGCAGTAAAGGTCACCTTGTTATAAATCAGGTAAGGAGACAGTACAAAGCAACTGACAAAGTAGGTATGTAACTTTTGTACATCCTGAACAGACCAACCAAGCTCAGTTGAGATGTCTATTTACTTACATCTGTGGAAAAGTTCTTGCATAAAAATATTTTTTTTTTTTTTTTTTGTACTCTGTTCTTGTTTTGTAAAGTACTATGGGGCAAATACAGCCACTTTTAGTTAAATAAACCTTATGCATTGCTACCACCTCATTTGATGACAACCATTTAAAAGGACATGATGAACTAGTGTGTGTACAAAAGTGTGTACATGGTGTCCCTCTGAGCAGGTGCACGTTGGTTTTTATTACCCTGTGACATCAGATGCATAAGGTCTATTAGCCAGACTGGTTCCATTGGATTGAATATCCTTAAATGAATGAATTTATTTTTGCAGGAATTTGTTGGACTATTGCTGGACATTGAAGGGCTCACTTCTGTTCCTTATATTTTAAATTGAATCATAAAGAACATCAAGGGAGGTACTTGGGGGTTTGAGGGAGTAGTATTACCTCCAGTGACATAGCCAGCAGGGGGGGGGGGGAGTTGGGCAGGAGATAGCCCCCCCCCCCATTTGAGTGGTTTGACCTTTCTTGCTCCAAAAACTTCTGTGGGCTAGGAGTATGGTGACTCTGATCTACATTATTTAACAGTTTAGCTGATTGATTTCTGGAATAAACTGTTCAACCTGGGTGGATAAACATTCATGTTAATACCATGTCTACTTGTGTTTGGCAAAGTGGCATATATACAAAAGGAGTCTTCCTAAAATTACTGTATGGGTTCCTCAACACCTCCCTCACTTTCATACCCAACTAAAACAGTCTGGCTTTGCTACTTCAGATTGAGTGTTTTAAAAGGCCCAGTTTGGGTTTGAAATATGCTTTCACATACTGTATGTGCCCTTTAAAGTTTCATCTTTGTCTTGAAGGCAATCAAGGGCAAAATAATGTAGGTGCTCCTCTGAATCTGCATCCTTGTCACATGATACTAATATTACACTTGTGAAAGCAACACCTTGAAATTGTATTGCATTTTGTAATATTCACTTTTGAGTATTTGGGGGGGGGGGGGGTGGGGGGGGGGGGGGGTGGGGGGGGGGGGGGGTGGGGGGGGGGGGGGGTGGGGGGGGGGGGGGGTGGCGGGGGGGAGGGGGGTGGGGGGGGGGGGGCGGCCGGGGGGGGAAGTTGGGGGGGGGGTGTGGGGGGGGGTGTGGGGGGTTGGGCGGGCTGTCGGGTGGGGGGGGGGGGGTGGGGTTGTGTGGGGGGGGGGGGGGGTGGGGGGATGTATCAATTCCTGTAGGGGAGGCACAGACAATTTTCTTTGATTTTATGCTTTGTGATGCCTTATTGAAAATTTAATCCCCCAGTTATTATGAAAATGGAATTTTCTTGCGTGCTCTGTAATTGTGAAGGTTTGAAGTATAAGGTGCCCCAGCTGTTAGTTATATGTTGTCTCCCCTATTGTACAAAATTACAGCTCAGCATATGGAAATGTCCATTTAAGTCACTGCCAATAAGTACAGTATGCTGCATGTATTCCACTATTAAAAACGGGAACATGTGCCATAAGTTTGAATATAAGCTCAAAGCAGAATTACTGTACATACTGGCATGTTCTGAAGATGAACATCCAATCCCAACAAATTTTTTGTTTTCATTCGTCCAGTTGAAGAAACTCAGTCCACTGGAGAACTTTACTTCACAAGTAATTTCCACTTTCCTTGTGCATCTCAAGTACAACTTGAGCACGACAAATTTCTGAAATGATGGTGAACATTGCTATAAGCAGTCCTGCAATATCTAAGTAAAGAATGTTGTAACTTCCAAGAAGAGCCTGAGTGCCATGTAATTTTTCTCTCCCTGTGATGTGTTAGCACTTCACATTACTGAAACAAAAGTACAGGGGTACTTTTTCCAAAGTCCCCTGAGCTCTCTGGCAAAGAGCCAAAGGGGGAAACCAACCATTACTCCTGAAGGAGTTTTGCAGTTCCGAAGGAGTTTCGCACCCCCAAGGAGCTTCATCACCAAGGGGACAACAAGACTTAACATGACCTAATTCAAATAAAATTGGAGCTCCCAGTAGCATACAGCTTTTAATATTACTAAGCTCATGAATTTTTATGCATTAGTTTTGCTCTCACCATGTAATCTGTTCCCGTACCTGTGGGATCTGGAGCAAGCCACATCTCACATGATTTCCATTTTCTCATTAAAAAATTTGCCTTCTTGAACACCAAGTCCATCTTTCCTTGGTTTCAGTATGTAATCACTAAGAGCTGCATTTTGGGGAGTATTAACACACTTGCAGTGAACATTGGCAGTCCCCATAATTATTTTAAAGAATTAAAGGTCAAAAGCAGTTGCCCCAAACTTATTTTGAAACAGTGGCTAAATGTCACAAATTTCTTCATATTTCTCTTCCAGGTATCTGTCATAATATTTTAGGACATAAATATTGCATATTAAATGTAAACTGAGCAGTTACTCTTTATAAATTTTACAATTGAGTGAGAAAAATACTGTCATATGATTCTCAAGAGCCATTCAGGAAATAGGATAGTCTACCATGCAATTCTTTATTGAGGTGACCTCATTCTCCCTTTAAAAACTTTTCAGTATTAAAGTCAAGTAAATTTTTGAAAATTGAACTCAGCAGATAAATGAGCATAAAATTCAGATTTGAAAAATTAAAATTGCTTCAGGTTTGATGAAAATGTTGATGGTACTTATAAAGCAAAAAGCCAGGCTGAAATCAGCAGTTTCAGAAATGCAAGGTCATTTAATTTCCTTTGGTTTTGTGATGTCATAAAATCGCCCTTTTCATGCCTTGGTCACCCAAGTTGATGTGCTGGTCTTCATGGAGAGAGATCCTCTATTAAATGTGTATCAGTACATAGGGAGATCATTGGTTGAAAGAAGATTGGGTTGTCCTTTTCTTGTTTTTCCCTTTCACTTCTTGTTGCACTGTACCATCCATGAGACCCCTTTCATATCCTGCACTGCTGTAAATTGACAGTTTCTAATGTTCCTTGTTTTTTTTTTTCTTTTTTGAAGGTTCCAAGTAATAAAAGCCCCTTTGTTAAATCTAGAGGCACTGTAAAATAAAATTTTGGGAACTTCCCACCTGGAGGCACAGCGGTTTTTATGAATGCCAGAAATGTGAACAGAACCTAATTTTGTATGATGAATGAAAAAAATGGTCATCAGCTACGGATCTTTTCACGGAGGGTGGTCCCGTACATATGCACTAAAAAGTGTACTGTACTGTAAACATGGAAGTACTAGTACTTCCATGCTGTAAATACATTACCCAGACCTGCATGCTCCTGAAATATTTATGACAAAGATTTGAATAGTGGCAGCAGCTCTCATTCAGGTGTGAAGTTGTTAACGGCTACTGTATTGGTAACAAGATTGAATTCATATTAAAGAAGATTATCAACATGTTCACCTTGTTATTCTTTAAATACACTCAGTCGCTCTAGGATATACAGTGAATCACCTGATCTGTTACTGCCAGAAGATGAAGTCCTTTGCCTAGCTTGATAATTTACAAAGAAGAGTTTCTTGCATCCATGTCAAGAATCAATTGATATAAAATGTCTGAGCATCAACCTTCGTTTACAAGTACATAATTTATTTCGAAGTGTTGAGGAATCCTACATCCAGTGTTGCAGGGACTAACATCACCTTCAAATTGGAAGTATCGGGGAAAGCCAAATAAAATCCCTGAGATGTAACAGATTTCTGACAATGTAATTGACAGAACACCACAGAAGGGAGAAAAAGGAGAAGTTTTAACTACCCAATAAAGTCTCTAGGCGGAAATTCTATCTTCTTAAATTAAATATAACTAGATCATTAGAGACCAAGCAAACCGTCAGTCCTCATTTATTTCATACACAGAGATGTGTTTTCGTTTTTTGTCACCAACATGAGAGCATCTTAAATTACGCTGCTTCCAACATTTGACACTGTCATCTTTTGTCAACCGTAATTCAAAAGAGAACCTCCATCGATGAAGGTGGAATCTAAGCAAACATGAACAATGTACTGCACCATAGTCTTAAACATTATGTTGAGTATTTTAATGGTGGCGTGAAAGGTTAGCGGTAAGGAGAAGTATGTCACATTTACAGCAGTCCAATTGTATGAAACATGCAGAAAAATTGCTTAAACATTCACAAGTTCTCATTTTCTCTTTATAGTGTACAGTACAATAATATCTTGCAAACAAATTTTGACATATTTTGTTTTGAGTTATTTTTAAAGGGCACACAAAAGCTACCTGACCTACAGTAGAGTTGGTAGGTCATCTGGGTCTCTCCCAGTACCCTAGCAGTGTTGGAGTGAAAACAATAACTGACTGCAGTGTGGTTATATGGAATCAGTCGGGCAATGAACTGTATCTCTTTACCAATCATGGGAAAACTTTACGCCCTGCACTGCTGTGAAAATATCACTGGACTGCACTGGTGTGCAAGACTCGCAATGTATTGTTTTCACTCCAACATGATTTTGTGACCATATTTTTACGTCTCATTGTAACTCAAATAACATTACTGAAATACCAAGTCACACAGCAGATGACAGCCCTACTTACCTGTTGCTATAAACCCTGTTTTTTTTTTTCCTTTCTGCTAACCAAACTCTCTCTCCCCCACTCCCTCTGCTGTAATCTGCTTAGTGATGAGAAGAAAACTTGTTAAGGTGCAGTGCAGGACAAATTTCAAATGTTCTAGTTTGTAGTAGCAGTTTCCAGAGTTTTCTGTGGAAATTTCAAGGCTTGCAGTTTTGGAAGTTGGCAGGTCGGCTAGTATATTTTTCATCAATATGTTTCAGGACCTGAACATTCGAGTATCACTAGAATATTCAAGTGTACCTAGCATCTAGAGTTACAAGAATGTACATTTCAGATATTGGGCAATGAATCTCATTCATCCATCTCCAATTTTTGTAGCTTATTCTGCTGCTGAGGCATAAAATGTTGAAATTTAATTACTTTGAGATAGTCAATTGTGCAATAATATGGGATTTCCTTCTTGTACAACTCTCATTACCTGCTGTGGTTTCCTTCTGATAATGTTAAATGTTTACATCACCTTGAAACAATTACTTTGGTTTTGCAAAGTGTTCTGTAAGGAGATGGCTTATTATGATCAAGTCATCTGTAACAATAATACAGTGATCACATTTTGGCACAAGGTGCAGTGGCTTTTGCAAAAAAAAAACAAAGATGGTTATCAGAGAAGCACAAGAGTTACATCAAGTTGCCATTTTCAATGAGTAAATTAAGTTCAGCATTTTAGATCTCAGCACAGGAATGTCTTGTGAAAACTGGACAGGACCATTGGGATTCACTTTTCAAGCTTTGTGACATATATTTTGAAATTATAGATTTGATGTACACCTTCAACACCAAAGAGCTACTTGGTATTAACAGGGAGCTGCTACTCTAACCTGCTCCCTGGTATTAACATTTACCGTAGCATTTTATTGTACAGAAGCTCACGTTGATACAGCATATCTGGGAATAAAATTAAACATAGCTGACTGCATTTACCTATGTTCAGTACTTGTTTTGTCTGATATTTTACCATATATTCATTGGTACAAGCGTGTTTCCTAAATTCCTACTTCACAAAATCTTGTCATGATTAAGGGCAGACCAAGCCTATGCTGCTCCTCCCTTACCTCCTGTTTACATCTGTACTTCTCTGTCTGCAATTCCTATAGGCAAAGACTTCTTACCATAGAGGGCAGCCCCTGTCCAATCCTGTGGGGTTCCTATCCAACTGGGGTCATTCCTCCATTACCTGACTTGATGTCCGAACCATGAGTAGCGAAAAGCTACAAGTTTAAAGTTTGGCAGACCAACTTTTTAAAGGTATACTAAATTAGATGTTCATTTTGTATGTTTGATTTGTTTTATGTCATTGATTGACCGATTGATTTATATTTGTACAGGCCCAGCGTTATATGGAAAGCCTACCCAAGGAAAGTCAGCCAATAAAGGGAACAGCAGGGGCACAGACCCGTAATCAAGCCATGCAGCGCCAGTTGCCTGACCATGACCAGCACCCAGAGGCCTGCCACAACTTGACAGAGAAAGAAAAGGAGAAGATGAATGAGTTTGTTCAGACTTACAAGGTAACTAAGTATAAACTTGAACAAACAAGGGGTGGGAGCAGGGTTACCAGTTTTCTGTGAGGCAACCAGCCAAATTTGGCATTCAATATGGTCAAAGAATGCCAAAAACCAATTTTAAAAATGAATTCATTCACAGTTTGCAATAACATCAATTGCCCTCAAAACACAAGTTTGTGAAATAACTCTGTTTTTCATTTTACCCGACCCTGTTTATTTGTTCATTTATACTATGAGCATTAAACATGCATTTTTCACACAGATTTTTGGAAAGTAATTTGCAGTTTTGAGGAAAATTTGCAATTAAAGTGAAAACACCAAAAATAATGCCAAAATGCTGTTTGATATTAGTTTAAAAATACCTTAAGTCAACACACTCTCAACTGCCAAATTCAGTGTTTGTGTCATTTGAAACCCTAGCTGGAAGGTTATCATAATAATGCCATTGAAGTATTGTTTGTTAAGTAGGTAAGGATTTATTAAACTGCTGCGATAGTCCTTGTTGGCATTTTGACATCTTAGAGAGAATTATATAACTGTAAAGAGATACATACTGACACACTGCTGCAGTATCCTACACTAGGCTGTGAAATTTGCCAATAGTATAATGCAGATGACGTGTTCAACTTAGAAGGCAAAGGCTGTTTATTTTACACATGGTATACTGTACAGCCTAGGTTCTCAAGTGTTTATGTCCAAGGACCAGCTTTACTAATATTTTCTTTTCCATATTTATTGTAGTAGCCAAGACTTCTTTAGTTCAACAGGAAGTTTCCTTATCAAATTTTGGGCTCGAATCTTCCGCGGGCCGCAAAATGGCCTGCTGGCTGCCTCTAGACAACCCAGGCTGTACAGTATATCACTGGCCTGCACACATTCAACACACTTTCGTGACAGAAAATGATGACGTAAGCAAACATTCCCTTAAAGGATTCCTTAGTCATCCTGGAATGATTGGAAACCTGCAAAATGACAAAATGCATTTCTTTTTCCATAGTCACGGAAAAATCAAGGAATATGAGATAAAATGCCTCAAATCAGGGAAAAGTTATAGTAGATCGAGAGTTTGATTTGACCCAAAAGAAAGTGGTCAGTCTGTTGCATCATGTCTAAACAGTCAAGGTATTCAGGGTATGAAGACTTGTCAAACTTGAAAATGATCACAGTAATTCAACAGACTCTAGAAAAAATCAGTACTATTTTCATGAAATGAAGGTAGCCCAATGTAGAGTGCATGCAGTAGAGGAAGTACACAGTAGTTCCTCTTACTGTTTCCGTCTTTTTGTCCTCTTTACTTAATTTTTTGTTCATGGTCACACTATGCCAAACTGCCACTGTTTTTTCCATGAGTCATTAGTATTCATTTGACAGAAGTGTTTGCTTATTTTGATTATTAGCCCAGAAACCCTTTTGTAGCCCAGAAGCTGTTATGTGGCAAAAAATCAGTCCATGGGTTGTACTTTTTGCAGGTGCAGACAGAAGTCTTTGCTTTCTTGCTCCATGTGATGCCAAACATGACATATGTTGTCCTATGTATGTGTAGCAGGGCCGGATCCAGGAATATGAGAAAGGGGGGGGGGGGGGGGCGTAACCGTCTGCAGTGCTGATCATGCCTTTTTCATGGGCTTGGGGATGTAAAATTCTGGTTACAAAATTCACTGCTTTGCCGAAAATAGGGCGGGGAGGTAAGCCCCTTTCATGTGCCTGGATCCGGCCCTTTGTAGTAACTTATTAAACACCTATTGTAGAGGCTGCCTCATACTTGAGTATAGTGCTCTAAAGCTTTGAAATTTGAACATCGTTCAACTCTTAGCTACTGTATGTCTATGATTGGCCCAGGTGAGCAAGGGATGACCATGGTTTTTATAGCTTTATAGACTGTGAAAATTTGGAAGTATGAACCAGCCTTTAGAACTTTGCCAATCCCTGACTCTGTGGTTGCTGCACAGTTTGAATAAAAGTAAAAAATAAAAAACGTTTGAAGTAACAAGAAGCCAAGTTGAGTTTAATAGAGATAAGCATATCAAAGGTTGCACTTTTGCAAGATCATACTTCCATACTTACGATGTCACATTTATATGTATTGTGACTTTGCACCAAAATTATCTTTCTCTGAACCATACATGTACCATTTACGTAGTCAAAGGTAAACTACTTAGTTTGTTGTAGTGACTCAGACCTTTTCTTAATCATTAGAGCATGACACACTACAGTGTGAGAAGGTATTTCCAGAAATCGCTGAATTCACTGAACACCATCTCAGTGAGACTCCATCTTTGCTTTGGTTGATATTGTTTGGTATTTCAAAGACCTGTTTCTATGGAAGAAGTCATTTTTCAGTTTGAAATGTAAATTCCTTGTTAAAACATTTGATTAAAGGTCTATTCATGTTTGCTGGCAAAGTCAACAGAATTAAGGGGGAGTGTTACAACCATGTGGGCCAGTTGAGTTGACAGTAGGTGTATACATACAACCACAAACAATGCTATCACCATGTGTAGAAGGGTGTGTGAATAATTCCTGCTGACTTGGTCAGACTTTTGTGGTATGAATAAACTTCCTGTAAAAAACGGAATTATTCATCAGGTTTGTATTATGTCAGAGTTTTATTTATGTGCATGAGTGGGCCTTGGCTGTTTAGTGTGAAGGTGTTTTAAAAATACTGTACTTCATTAGAGAAACAAACAGTCTGGAATCATACTGGAAAAACATACAGTAATTTCAGAGCAACTATTTTTTGGATCAGTGGATGTTTTGACTGGTTTGAAATTTCATTTTTGGAGAATTTACTGTAATTTTACACAACTACAGTTTCTTTGAGGAATTTTTACTTCATCTGTGTTGAAGGATCGGTGTCGAACATTCCTATCAGCTGTTATCAGACAATGCAGTTGCTTGTTTCATACTGTGCTACTACTGTGATAGAATTTTTCCATTCAAAAGTGAATAATTTGCATAATATTATTTTTGTGTGCATTTTAATATAATATTGTGGTGTATTGAATCTATTGGATGAGTTTACATAATGGTTGTATTTAAGATGGATTTACGCCATATTTTTAACTCAGTGCACCCAGAATTTCATCTAGAAACTGGCAGTATTGAGTGAGATTTTTTATGCAAATTAAATGCAGTATGTGAAATGAACATGCTGAGTGCACACTTGGAGTAATGGGCAGTGTTTAGCAGCACTTAAGAATAATCAGTGTGCATACGGCGAATGTGATTAGGAAGTTTTAGGGTATTGAATGTACGCATTTATATTGAAGGACAAGGGGAAGAATCTTGTGGTTTTACCATACAGGATTTAGTTATGACTACAATAATGTTGGTGAAATTATGTTATATTTAAAATGTTTTATATTTGGAGAGAATAGACTGGGAGAGTCTACTGAAGTGTGGTCTAATCTTGGTGTATCATATAGTAATATGTTTGTGTATGTAAGACTGCACTGGCCAGAGGCAGACAAATTTAAAGAATGTGGTTTGTATGGAAATTAGTGTGTGACATAGGAGTGGAGCATTTATACTCATGTGTACTATTCAGTACTGTGAATCAGTTTGCAAAATGCTGAAAAGGCACTCATGGCAAGTTTACCATACTGCAAGATAGTGGGATGTTATTTTATGCTGTAAAATTGGTGGTTTGGAGAAGTAATTGTTCTCCCAAATTAACACCCTAGAGCAAATTAAAAAAAAAAAAGATGAAATTGACTTAGTAATGTAGTATCATAGTAACCTGCATTAAGTATGCTCGTAACAGAAGATGTTGCTTACATTTTTTTGTATTGTTTTAACATACTGTCTATATATGTGCAGTATGTAGATGAACATATGTGATTGAAAGGGCTGGGGTAGATGAAATTTAAAATAGAATGAGGAAAGTAAAAACAGTATGCATGAAAATATGTTATCTAATAAAAAAAAATGTTCTTTTCTGTGTCCTTTCCTAGGACCAAGCAGTGGGTATTGGAGAAGTTGAAGAGATTAACAAGCCAAAGTCAGAGGTAATATGACATAGGTTTACTTTAATTTTTTTTTTTTTGGGGGGGGGGGGGGTAGAGAGAGAGGAGGATGGGGTGTCATCCATAAAAATATAAACAGAGCAGGGCCAGTAAATCCTTTGTTGTTATTCTAGTCAATCTGTTCTGTGGAAGGACACACATAGCACCAGGTATTTGGTACACCACTTTCCTAAACTGTCTTACACACTTTTGTTGCACTGGCCTGCGTAGGCACCACGAAATTAAACAGCAGATTAAAGGGAATTAGCAGCTCTCCCCACCATAGGTGTATGAGGCTGGGGTGAGGGTGGGGGTAAGGGGTACTCAGCCCCCTATTTGGGGACTAGTCGTAATGTGTCTATGCTACATTCATCAATAAAGGCAGGTATTGTCACCATTGTGGAAGCCACTTACATCTGATGGACATTGTTAATGTTTATGGGATAGGCCCCATTTGACTGTTGATACAGTAGTGTACCCTATATTTCCCTCCCTCAAATACCATACACCCCCTCCAACATACACAGAGTAAGTATCAAGGGGAGACACAGATAAAGCATAATTTGCGATACCAAATGAATATGGAAGTCAATAAGTGCTTCTGCTTACTTCACTTATTACAACAGTTGAACTCCTTCATCTGTATCATTCGGTATTTGTTTTGGTGACATAGAAAGGAGCTTGAGTTATTGGTATTTTGGGTATTGAGAAGTACTATCAGAGGAAAAAAGGTTTACTGGGGCCAAATGATTATTCCAAATGAAGCCTGGGGGAAGTGTTCATTCATGCCTTTTAACTAATACTTTCTTGTAATTACACAAGATAGGAGTGCTAATAAGTACAGTATGTTTACCTTCCAGGGAGGAGTACAGACACCTGCCAGTGTTGCCACCCAGAGCCAGACTAGTGACTCCAAGTCCAAATGGGTAAGCATTTTCCAAAGGAATAATACATAGCTGTATGAGGAGAAGGGTGGGGGGTGGGGGACACACATTAAGGACAGCATTAATACAAGAAGTCAGTAAAAGTTTAATCCCTAGGACCTTAAAATGGACAAAATTTGTACATGTGACCCTTCTCCTCCCCTGAACCACACAAAAAACTGACTTCATATCAGCCTGTCATGCATGTAGAATGATATACGGTAGCCATGCATCAACAGGTGCCCTTGCACTCATCACAGCTATCACCACTGGTCACTGATACTTACATGATTCATGGACTGTGCAAAAAGAAGGCCTCTCAGCCTGTAGTTTAATTTTCCAACTTGCTGGGGTCACAAACTTAATTGTCATTTCTGTATTTCTGTTGGTGTAGTTGTGATGGCACTAAATGAAATGTTAAAATTTGCATTTTCAGAAAAGCAGCAGAAAAGTAAGTATACTCTCACCTTCATATGCGTAGGAAGCTTTTTGAGATGGGGGGGGGCTCAACCTTGTTTCTGATTGCCATCCGGGGGAGGGGTGTCCCCCTCCCCTTTGGAAAATTTTTTGGTATTTGAGGGTCCTCAGATGCAATTTGGTGCAACATTTTGGATAAACTTTAAGGAAAATTACTGCATATTTTTGAGATTTCTTACAGAAAAGACAAATAAGGGGTTTTTGCCCTTGGATCTTGGAGGGCAGAAGCATACTCCACCCCCCCACATTTTGACTGGGGGGCTAAAGCCCCCCCCCTCATCCTGTGCCTATGCCCACCTTCCAATGGCTGTAATGGACTTAGGTACCCTCATGCAACACTAGTCTCTCCTACACCTATTTCCATTACAATGATCATATGTACCTTAGGTATCTAATCAGGTACATCATTGATGGAAAAGCTTATTACACTACAGAACAGGGTTCCCAGGCATCCAGGAAATCAAAAAAAATGATTATTCATTAAAAGTTAGGGAAAACCCATAAATGTCAAGGCAGATAGCTATACTAAGACAAAATGCAAGGACTTTGGGTAGCACAAGAGGAGAGTGTTGAAATCATTTTCGGTCACGTCTCAGTTATGTCCACTGGCGTACCAGCAATACCTAATGAAAATAGATGTGTCTGGAGAATATTGGAAATTTCAAACAAAATTTCACTATGGGAAAAGTAAGGTATTTTTCCTGAAAAATACAGGGAAATGAGGAGTTGTTTATAAACTTATATTATGACTGAATGGCATAATGGTGTAGCATCCATCTTTCAGCTAGGGGCAGACCTGTAGTTGGAGAAGGTGGGGATTAACAGGGGATGGCACCCCCTTAGAGGAATTTTTTGCTGCTGCGGAAGTTTTATGAGAATAAACCTGTTGCCTTGATACGTCTTAAATAAAATATGTTGCCCCCCTCCCATGTTAAAGGTGTCATGTGGCTATTGCTCTGTTCACCACCTTACCTGCTTACAGACATGGGTAGGAGGCCAGGGAACAAACCCTGGTTGAGTTGTACCAAGAAGTGGAATCTGTTGTCTTCTCCTTCAGTGTTCAGAGATTAGAACAGGAAAATTAATAGTATCTTGTGTGGGTTTTCAACATCACAATGGGTACCAGGTTGGTCTGGGAACATTTAGGAGGGAAAGGATCATAGTAAACCTGTGTAGAAGGGTTTAACACCTATCGATGGTGTACACTGCTATATAGATAGTAAATAATTTTATAGTAATACCAACTCTTGACTTATTAAAACTCCTTGTTTTCAGAAATGTAAGAGATGCCAGGAACCAATGGCCGGTGGTGATGTGGCTGTATTTGCTGAGCGAGCTGGACCTGAGACCTGCTGGCATCCAGCCTGCTTCCGCTGCAAGACTTGTAATGAACTTCTTGTAGACCTCATCTACTTCTACAAGGACAACGAGATCTTTTGTGGTCGTCACTACTCAGATCTCCTTAAGCCAAGATGTTCTGCATGTGATGAAGTAAGTAGCCATATACCTCAGTTCCAGGGCTAAAAATTCACTCATTTTACAAGGGGCGGGGGCATTTTGGGAGGAGAGGCAAATGTATGGATTTTCACTGAAGATAAAGGCTTGTGACTGTACTTTTGGAGTGAGAAATTTTGTAGACTGCAGGGGCAATTTTATGCCCAGAGCCGCATTGATATCTCGAGACCACTTGGTCAATAAATTGATTTCAGTAGTGGAATAAACTTCTGATCTCCCTTCTAGAGTGGCTGGACAGAGCCATACCCAAGAAGGGTTTTAATGTTTTGTTACACCCTTTTTTCATCCTGTCCAGTTTTATCTTATGATGCTGTAATTGCTTTCAGCTTAGTACATTTCTAAATGCATTTTGTTCATGAAGTAACCTCATACTTCAGTTAGACCCTCAAATGTCATAAAATGCTCTATTCTGCACCAAAAGTTACTTTGTCTCTGGATTCTATATGTATTTCATTATTTTTGACCCTTAATGCCATGTCAGAATTCTTTCTGTTTTGCTCAGTTTTCATTATTAATTGAAAATTGTAAGCTACATTTACATCCTAAACTTTGTGACAAATTCATTGTATTAATAAAATCAGGGTCTTTTCTTCTCTTACAACTTTCTGACATGTTCTCCATGATTCTTTTCTTTACCAGTTGATTTTTGCCTCATCCTATACTCAAGCTGAAGACCAGAATTGGCACCTGAAACATTTCTGCTGCTTTGAATGTGATGATCAACTCGGAGGCAAGAGCTATGTGGCAAAAAATTCTCACCCCTACTGCCTGCCTTGCCATGAGAAGCTATTTGCTAAGGTACAGTTAATAATACTTATGACAGAATGCCAGAGACGTACCCCAGAATTACATTTCTCTGTCTGCTAAAAGGGAAATTGCAGTCAACCCAGTTTGGATTAGAATCCCTTGGTCTCCTAGGCCATGAATGTCTCTTTTCAGCCATGCCACACTATTTCCATCACCATATTGAAAAATCATGCACAATAGTCTGTGGTGTATCTCTGTTATAAAATATTAATGTCTTGGAACATCATGAAAGGTGCTTGTAAGGGAATAAAGGAATATGTACATCTTAGCTGGTGTCTTAAAAAAAGTTGGGGAGACTATTATTCCCTTTAACCTTTCTGTATATTTGAAAATTGATGTTACACATTCAGGGATTTTTTTGCCATAAACTATCTGGATTAGCTACCCTCCTTAAGATGGGATTCTACACTCTCTGTCCCCCAGAACTATTCAAAACAGTTGGGGTTTGGGTTTGTCTAAGTTTGAATTTCCTCAAGAGTTTAAAGCTTTGCTAAAGATAGCACTATTTTGCATTGGAGAAGTGTCTCTCTCCCCTTAACCCTCCTCCCCCACTCTAGGACAGTCTTCCGCTTGAAGATAATATAAATAGTAAAGAATGTAAATGGAAAATTTAAAAGGAAGGTTTATGCTTAGATTGTCCAAGGCAGTTCCTCACACAAAACTCTTGTGTAGAAGGGAAGTGAAGAGTACTTAATACTGCAAGCAATAGTACTCACAAAAATTCTGTGTGACTGAATGTATTGGACATGTCCCATACCTGCACATATCTTGTAAAGCAAATTCCAAGAACAGTCAGCTTAACTTGGCATTTGAGTCAGATTGCTATTCACAATTGTGGTTGAACAAGTTTATCTTTAATTTTGAAAGGAGATAACAAAGGTTTTAGTAAAGTAAAATAAAAGGAGGCTGAGCAAAATCCCAAATCCCTTGCAATAAACATTGTCTTCATATCTTTTGTGATATTTGAGATGGTTACATTCTTCTAATTATTTTATAGGTAACTACCAAATTGCAAATAGACTGGTATGCAGTAAGTCTATGTGATGTCATAGGTTCACTTTTATAGTCTTTTCTATGTTTTCCACTGTAATCCATTTGCACATTTGTGGCAAAACAACTTCCCTTAGCATAAGGTTTCAATGATGAACATTTTTGAGAGATCATGTAAGAAATTTTATACTGACCCAGGCTCATGCCAGAGAATATTTGTAGCAGTTTTCAGGTAGTATAAGGGACTGAACAGCTGTTGGACAACAGAAGGTTATCAAGGCTAAGTGTAACTTGTTGGCTGATGGTTAACCACAAACTTGGTAATTGATTCCACTTTAATATCTTCTTGTAGACTGTTTTTGAATCAGTATCAAACTCCCAAAGAAGTTTTTTTTTTTTTATCAATTAACCTACTTTTAACCTCATTCTATACATTATGTTTACAATTTTAGTTTAATTGCAATCAGTGTAGTCAATTTCTGTCAGGTGTCATAATACACTTGCAGAACAATCAAACTGTCAGTAGGGTAACTAAATATTGGGAAACTGGTTTTCCTGTGGACAATTTTTACAATTGCACTCTGCATGCTATCTGCTTTGTGGCTGGTATTTGCTTGTCAGTATCAAATGAAGTTGAAAAGAAAAAGAGAACAAAAAAAAAAAAAAAATCCATTTCAGCCATAAAGAATGCATGTATTGTTTCGATTTGTCACAGAGATGAGTTTGCCAGGTCTTCTGGCATGGGTCACTGATTTTTCATGAAGATAAATAAAAATTAAGAAAAATTATTATGAACTGTTTGTGGTACTTGGACAAGCTTTTGTTGCTCTCTCTTATAGAAATGATGACAGGAGCATGTATGTGTTTGTTCTCATTTTAGCTTTTCTTGGAAAAATTGGGTGGAAAAATTGGGAAGCTGAGCAGCTCTTTGTAGGGAAATTTGGGCATATGGAGCAAAATTTTGGCAAGTGGAGGGAAATTTACCTCTTTTGTACTTGAAAATATGGAAAGATTAGTGGATGATTTAACTCCCTTCCCAGGAAAGAGACAATTTTTCCAGCCCTGGTTTTCTTGGCTGTTGTAAGTTACTCAGAGCGTAATTTTTGACACTCCCCAATCCCCTTCAGTTAAAAAAGAAAAAGAAGCGACCTCTTTTCATTGTTGCAAATGAAAGAAAAGAAAAAAAAAATTGCAATAACTTTAAACTTTTAGAGCAAACGTGGCTTCTTATGAATGTTTGAATCATACATGGTATGTGAAAGTAATGGCTGATACTGTTCTAATCCCTGCAGGTGTGTAATACTTGTAAACAGAAGATAGCTGCAGGAGCACAGAGAGTGTCGTATGAAGAACTACACTGGCATGCACATGAAGACTGCTTCCATTGCTCAAACTGTAAGAAGACCTTGATCAACCAGTCATTCCTTCCCAAACAGAATTACATCTTCTGCTCTGTACAATGTAAACGCCAGCTGCTCTCATAGGAACAGAATCCCTGCTGACCTGTGGTACACAGCACTGCACTTGGGAGAGGCTGTCTTTTTGCTCGCATTATGTTTTCCATTTTTCAAAGGATACATTTTACTTTGATGATGCCCGTATCTTTCTAACTTGTCTGCGAGTTCTGTCAAGGGTTTCCGAGTGAAGAAATTTTTTTTTTTGAACAAATGAGGAAAGATAATGAAAGAGACTTGTAACATATTAAAATATTCATATGACACCAGTTTTCAGTAAGTTCTAAAGAATATTCAACTTATAGGATAATGTTTAGTACAGATTAGTCCAATCTAGTATGGATTGGTTCGGTAACATTTGTTCACAGTTTTAATCATTTTGTTGTAGAGGAATTTTACAGGGAATAGCTACTTGACAGTAAACCTGCTGGAGTGTGTAATCAGTTGTTGTGCAAGTAAGAAATCAATCCCCTGGCATGTAAGTGATTTAAGAAACTCAAGATACCTTACAATGACTCCTCTCCTAAATTTGGGCATTTTGTTGAAAGTTATCTGAGCAGTCTTGAAAAGTCAAAAAAGCTGTGGAATGTTAAAAAAAAAGACATAGAAATGTCACAAATTTTGTGAAAAATATGTAACAGCACTTTAATGTGCAGTGTGTATGTTAAAAATGGATTTTTTGATGAACTTCAGTAATACTAGATCATGAAGTTTCCATAATTTGGTTATAAAAAGGTCATAGAAAAGTCACTGAATTTTATCTCCCTTAACATGAAAGAGCCAGGTGTGTTATGTTCTTTTATAGTCTTGTAATATTTAGAAACAGTTGAGAGCAAGCAATGGGGAATAAGGGTACTTTATGCCAGGAGTATCAGTACCACATGGATTTGTTAAGTGCTGTAATAAGGAAGTAATACAAAAATAGGTTCTAGCCTAGTTTTCACTCTTTCATACAGAGCCCATGGCAGTTAAATGATTTTGCAAGCAGTTTGTATTGTAAGCATCTAATTTATAGAGCAACTACAATGCAATCCATTGTTACAGATCCATGTGATGGTGACGTTCGATGTATTGGTTTGTACCTGGTTAAATTTTAGTATATTCCTTGCTACAATACTGCTTATATATACTCTTGATATTCGTGGTTTGAGCTGATCATTAGCTCAGCTGTAACAAGGCATAGCTGCATTGATAATAACCCTTGCATTATTGTAACGTTGTGCTGTGTAAAGAGAAAGAACGTATATGGTAGGTTATTTGACAGAAAGAGCTAAGTTACTTCTATTCCTGAATGCTACATATAAACTTTGTCAGAAATTCCAGCCAGTGAAAGTTTACATGGATAGAAAGTAGTTCATATTCTTTCTTTGAGGTTATACTTTTTGCTAGAAGTAAACTTCACATTTTGTCAAGCTTTAAGTAAATGGGACAAGGCGACGTATTTCATAATGCGTGGGCTTCATTCTCCCAAAATTTCACTTCTGTGAAGGTATTATGTGCTTTAGGTGTCTGTTCCTTTTTTTTTGATAATAAGCTTTAATCTTTACAGTTTTAAAATGGTATTTCAGCCACCATGAATGAAAGATGTAGGTGTAAAATTCATAGGGTTGAAAGGACAGTTTATAAAGTCTAGTAGCCCTCCAGGAAGGTAGCAGTGTGAAAGAGCTTGTAGGAATCTGGGTAAAAAATATTCAGGTTTTAGAAGACTTTGTTAACTTCTGCCTAATCAATCCTTCATCTCCAAAGAAACTTCACTAACCTATTTTAATAACCGCCATCATATTTGAATTTGCTTTGGATTATTTTGATAACGGCTAAAAAATTGGGTTCGGAGTCTGTGGCACACAGTGCTCAATAAAAAATTGCTGCTATAATTCATGTTATTTTGTCTTTTTTCCCCTTTGTGTTGATTGCATTATGTACAGTGAATTTACTGAAATGATTTGAAAGAATAGTTTTCATGAATTGGTCCAGTTCTTTACTCGTGAAAAGTTACGTTTATTTTGTTAATCAGTGGAAAGCTGTCCTCCTCTCTTTTTATTAACAGTGATCTGAAATTATTATTTGCTTTCATTTGTATTTTCTTTAAAGTAGATTAACATATTTATATGATATCTAGCACAATTATTAAAGTTTATTCTAATATATATATATATACGTTTGTGTTGAATGTATTGTTCGTAAATCTGAATTTATGGTGATGGCTGATGGAATATGATAACATGTATTTCTGACCTGGGGCTTCATTGCCTTAAGTATGAAAGTAATAGACGAGTTGGGAAACTGCGATATACAATGCATGCTGGGAAGGAAAGAGTACCATAACAGAGACTGCATGTGCAAGACAGACATTTTGTATAAAAACCTACAATTTTTTAGTTTAAAACTATGGTTCTCTAGACATCAAAAAGAGAATTTTCTTTAGGAAGACAAGTTAATCTTTTTAACTTGGACAGAAAAGGTTAGACAGTATGACGGTAAATTGAGGAAGACAAAAACATAATCGCTCAAAGCCTTCGTATCCGGGCGAAAATGTCCTTGGACTTGATCTGTGGTACTACATGGTACAGCAAAATCTAATTTCCCAACTCCTCTATTACTTTTGTGTCACCAGCTACAAAAAAAAATAATAAATAAATAAAAAAATAAAAAGCTGAATATCAAGCTAGCAGTGTCAAAGGATTTGAAAGATTCCAGCTCATATCAGCATTTATACCTACAGGGAAAATTCCAGTGTAACATCTGAAGGTAGTGAAGTTTATTCCATTAAAGCTGTGGTTGTTTATGTTACAAATCATTGTTTTCATACTGTTTACCATTTTGCATGCTTGCTGTTGATTTTTGTGCAAATAGAACAGGATAGGTTTTAGAGATAAATGAGAAGTTGGGTGGATCTGGGTGGCATCTGGTTGGGGAGTTGTCATGGAAACTGAAGCAGCAAGGAGTGTTCCATAATGGATACACTGTAAGGAGTTCCTCAAATAAAATTCTTTTCATGGTTAATTTGAGTTGAGATTTTTTGTTAGATTTTTTGTTAGTTGATACACTTTAGTGTACTGTTAAGATTCAGAGCTAGCTGTTTTTAACTTTAATCCAAAATATATATATATATATTTGGATTATTCAAAATAATTTGTTTGCACCAAAGATGTTTAAGAGGTGGAGAGAAGCCTTTCTCTTAGTTATCTAGAGGATTATTCTTATGAACCTTCAATGTTCAAGTGGAAAGGAACCACCATTCACTCATTTCAAGCTTAAGCGCTTAAAGAAATGACAGAAGAAGAATAGATAATGATATCATTTGTAATAGATCAACCACTTTACCATGGTGTCATAAGAAGTTCTCTCAGATACAAGATGAAAAAATTAAAACTTGAAGGCCTTCAAGGGTAGTTGTTTTGTGACCCTAAGTGAGCACGAATGTGGGAAAAGCCTATGGCTTTTAAACTACAACTTCACCAGGGATGGCTAACCATCTCAACAATTTAAATCAATTTTGTTTTTTTAAAAAGCCAGTTCATATGGGAAAATTGTAGATCACTCTTAAATGATTGAATGAAAAACCCACCTTACTTTGACCTGGCCAGTGATGAAACCCAGAACATCTGGTTATTGAGGTTCATTGCTTACAATGCCACTATCTTATCCATTCCGCCACAGCACTGATCTTCAGATGCCGTTACAGGCTTGAAAACCAACAGTCCATTGGTGCCCATGGGTATTACAGCCTTTGATCCTAGAGTCAATGGGCTTTTGCAGGTGTACACTTTGGCTGTAGGACCAATGGGTTTGGGAACTGACGGGTTGTTTTATGTAGGACCAACCAGCTATTGTATCTAACCAGTGGGTTGTCGGACTATAAGGCATGCTGTTTAGGTAACTTGTGACCAATCGTTTCACTCTGTCATAATAACTGATACAACAATACGGTACCAAGAGAAAGGAACAACCCTGTTATCTACTGTATTTGTCTGATATTTATGGTAGTCATGTTGGGTGGAGGTGGTATTACATTGTCATATTTTGGGTGCAGAAAAGATGGTTGAACATCAAAGTGAGAAAGGTGATGGAGAAAAACTTGTTTGTATGTTATGGTATCCTCAAGGTACCACCATAGTACTTTTACATCTTTTCATCAAAACGTTCAAAAGTTAATTAACAGTTAAGTATATATGAACGGTGAAGTTGAAGTGTCTTAGGTACTATACTTTATTGAAATGCAGACAGTCCAGGCAGAGTTTTACTCTTTACTTTATGGATGCCATCTTGGTATTCAGCATATTATTCTGGTGGGATCCTCTCCAGGATTTGGGTTCATAAGAAGGTTATTCTTACCCTGTAACTAACAAGGAAGCCCTAGCACAAATGGCCTGTTAAAGCAGAAAATGTGTGCATAAATATTTATATGTGTAAACCTCAGACTATATGTTTCCCTGTATAAATTATGACAATATGTAGCATAAACAGATGTATTAGAAGTTCAACTCAATTTCTTCAGAGTTCATGAAAGTTCAAATAACATTGCCCAGAGTAAACACATTTCACTTAGAAAAGTATTCAAGTTACAGGTATGTATTATAGTTTTTGTGGCTTGATGGTTTACATATTGAGTGACATTCCAAGTGTAAACATAGGCTACCATCTTTTAATTACTGTAGCAAATTCATGTTCTCTCAAAGAGAGCTTGTGAAACAGTTTATAAAATTTATGAGGAACCACCCTGAGAAGGGTTTTTAGACTGCTTACCCTAACCTCTTGCAGTTGCTTATTGAGGCTCCACTTTTTTCCTAGGAAAACTAGGACATCTTGTCACCGCTGTTGAAAAGGAAGAATGTGGTCTAGGGTTGGTCTTAGTAAAGTGATCGCATAGATGGTCATCTGGTGGACAGTTGGTGTACACAGTTTCATGAAAAAGTTATCATTCCTACTCAATGACATGGGTGAATCGTGTAATTTCAGAAAAAGTTCATTTTTAATTGGATTAATTTTAGTTGTGAATAGTATTCACTCTGTTTCTGTAAGTTAACAAATGATGTCAAAAGTTATGATTTGTTTACATTAGTTTTCATTTCTTTAAAAATGTATCGCTGACTTTTCAAGTTTTGTGAAAATATTTTCTACTGATGGTGGTGGTTCCAACTCTATATCTTGTCTCTTGTGCCATCTTTTGTTGTTGTGTTTGTATTTTTTTTTTTTTTTTTTGGGGGGGGGGGGTGATGTAAGAACTGTTTGTATTGTTTGGCCCTCAGTTACCATATATGAAGTATGCTTAAATACATGCAGCCACCAAACACTCCTTTTATAAGAAAATTTCTCAGATGAACAGGTTTTCTGATTTAGCCTCAAAGTTATTTTTCCTACACATGAACTTAAGGCTTAAGGCCAGTTACTTATGTACCCCCTCAAGAATGAATGGTTTAAAAGTTAATGGCATTTTCAAGAAGTTTCCACAGAAGTTGTTGGCTTACAGTGTATAATGTTGCACAAGTACAGAATGACTAGACAGTTGTCTGTTACAGCTTCCTAAGGGACATTCCACAGCTATGCATGACATAATGATTACTTACATAAAACCATTTCCATTCATACTGTAAAATAAGAAGCAGGTCTTCTAAAAGAGTATTGCCCTTTTTGCCAGCTTTCTGTAATAAATCACATCTGAATTCAAATGTTCTTACAAATACAGTTACTGCACAGTTGGAAGATGTGATGCATGCTACAAATGCTATGCACATCCATTATACATGACACTGTGACAGCTGGTGGCTGAGTACAGTATTGTCCCTGGCTCCTGTAAGTGGTACTTTGCGGGTACACGTCCCAGACACGGTCTAAAAATGATCAATGAACAGTTGTCTGAGTGGAAGTTATGGCACTAATAATAAATTACCCAATTAACTGAAGCAGCAGAGCAGATCACACAACAAAGTATTCAACTTCAGTACTGTACTTTAAAGGGCAATTCTCTTCATCCCAGACATTTCCAATTCTCCCAACTAAGCAACTTGTAGCTCCTCCCATAGCTGTATAAAGCTCCTTCTTGTGCAGACACAAACCCATTTTATTGCTTCAGGCCAAGTCCTGGTGAGCATACAAGGTTATTATGTGTAATCCCCAAAACTCATCTGGTTTGGGAGTCTATGAGCGACGATACTTAAAACAAAGACAGCCCAGCATTTCACCATTGAGAACCAGAAAAACTTAGAACTCAAGTTTAAAGACAAGCAGTCATCACCCCAAAGTACATTTTGGTGTGGGGGTATCAAAATTAACTTTGGTTCCTGCTCTTGGATTGATGTCAAAGTTTGAAAATTCAAATGATGCAGAGTAACTCACATTCCACACAATGCAGGGAGAATATTTGGAGTCTATTTCGCTCCTCCTTACCTCCTATTTACATATGTATCCAGATTAGCAATGAGAAGTTGGTCGGAGGACCGGACGACGGCGGTGGACCGGAACCCCTAAGGATGAACTTGCGAAGGCACCTTCCTTGGAGACTACATCGGTGAGACCTTAGCAGGAAACAAAGGTGGAGGGAGTCTTCCATGCTGCAGCTTTTAGGATGTCTGGAAGGCTTACCCCGTTGAACCATGCTCTGGAAGATGAGTGCGCCCTGAGATGGTGGGCGTGGATTGTCTCGTCAGAGTTGGCGTGTGGAGAGATTAGTTTAACGATCCACCTGGAGATGGTATCTTTAGATGCTGGGCCATAGGAGACGTGTTGACACGGACAAGGCAAAATGGAGAAGGAAGAGCTAGGTCATAGGTCATAGGTATTCGTGCGGTGTTATTGGTTTGCCAGACGGTTATTGCAGGCAATAATGGTATACATATGTAAATAGGAGGTAAGGAGGAGTGAAATAGATTCCAAATATTCTCCCTGCATTGTGTGGAATGTGAGTTACTCTGCATCATTTGAATTTTCAAACTTTGACATCAATCAAAGAGCAGGAACCAACTGATAATTTTGATACCCCCACACCAAAATGTACTTTGGGGTGATGACTGCTTGTCTTTAAACTTGAGTTACAAGTTTTTCTGGTTCTCAATGGTGAAATGCTGGGCTGTGTTTGTTTTCTTGCTGCTTGTTTTCCATGATCTTACCATAAATGGTCAAATGTCATCTTGTTCTTCCTCAAATTCTATGTTCTTCTTCTCTGTTTATTTAGCATCCTACACGCATCAAATGCAAACAAAAGTGTGTGGGCATACTTCCTACTATACTGTACCTTATATTATTAATACAGGCCTTAAAGGGCAGTTGTTTTACAATGCTAAGGGACCACAAATGTGGAAGAAGCCTATGTGGCTAATGGATTACAACTTCACGTCGGGTGGCTAACCAACTTAACAATTTAGATCAAATTTGGTTTCTTTTTTGAAAAGCCAGTTCCGATGGGAAAACTATATATAACTCTTGGATGAAAAACCCACCTTACTTTGACCCAGCTGGGGATCGAACCCCGAACCTCCTGGTTGCTAAGCTTCATACAATGCCACCACCTTTATCCACTTGGCCACAGCACCGGTTTATATTGATGTCAAACTTTTATTTCCTTGCCTTTTTTCATCAGAATGAGTACAGGTTATAAATCACTTTGTTTCCAGTCTGTTACAAAATTTCAGCACAACTGAGAAAATGTTACAAAGGAAAATACCAGAATGCTTAACTGCAGTATTTAGGTACGACTTTCATCAGCAAAACTTCCAATCTGTATGTGGTGTACTTTGTCCTAATTATGTTTTTATGATTAATGACAAAACACAATGAGGAGGAAATTTCATTTCATCTGTTTCCTATTTGAGAGGACAAAAAATAACAAGTCATAACCACCTGTTGAGCAACACTAAATGTTTAAGTACTCTTAAATTTAGCACACCCTGCACACAAACAGTATACTGCACTACAGGGAAGTTTCAGGTGTGCAAAAGTCAACTAATGCAACCACGTTGTGGAGGATAAACAACACACGCTGACATTAGGTAGTGAACTGAGGCAATGTGGTTCGTGCCACAGTGTCCTCTCGAACAACTAGCACGTCCACTGAATTTGACCTTTTGACCTTTGGTAAACGGTCCCTATACAAGACCAGAGATGGATCAAGAAAATTGGCAATTGTGGAAAACTTCTGTTATGATCAATGGACAGGAAAGAGAGAAGGGGACAGTGGGAGAGTCAGAACTTTGTGTCTGCATGCAGCCAATATCTACAAAACATTAGTTACAGCACTGCAATAGGCTTTACTGTACTTCCTTGCTACTACACACAAACTACTCCAGTCCTGACAATTTGCTAACCATAACAGCTTTACACCAATCAAGTCAGATCAGCTGACATACAGCAAATTCTAAGAAATATTCAAGTTACGTGTGACTTGTCATGATGGCCTCATTTATAGAAGTTCCACACTCCCAAGGTACTAGCCTCAAACTGCATTGTAGTAGGGTGTCAGTAATCCCAACTGCTGTAACACAATGTTTGACAAGTATGTTAACAATGGCTGGCATTTAAGATCCAAATTCCCATCGCTTGAAATCGTGGAGGAAAAATATCATGTTTGCATAAACCATTTTTTTATTGTTGTTTCTTGCTTTGTTTAAATACAATAGTTTCCTTTTCAAATTGAAACCCAGTGGTACTATTGTTTTTGTAACAAGAAACCCTGAGTAGAAAATAGAAAAATTGAGATTGCAAAAACGGACTTGCCGTTGAACAAATAATCCAATTTTCAAACAGTTTCTTTTTTCTCTCTTTTGAAATTTAATTCTTTCATATGCTTGAGATATCTACCAGAAAAGTTCCCTCAAATAACATACTGTATACGATGAACAGAGTTCATAAATCAAGCACCAAATTCACAAAATTTATGTATGCACCAACTGTTATAACAGCTAATAAATTTAAGGGGCCACAGAATGTTGTATTATACTGTATGCAAAGAAATCTCTGAGACTGGCGACTTGTGAATCAAGACTTGCAAGTAAGTTCAATATTTATATTAACCTACACTCTGTTGACAGACAATTGTTTCCATGTATCTGCCTGGGTGGATAGTCACAATCAACTCCCACTCAACTTTGCTTGATTAAAACCTTAGTCGTACAGTAAACATGACAATTCTCTCTTCTTCCAATCGTATAAATCATGCCACTGAGCCTTACAGCTGAACGAGCGCAGCTATAACCGGGAGTCATGACATGACTGTGTACACAAGTTCTACTATCATCTCCCCAGGCACAAAGAACGTCTGGTTCAGTTGTACGTTGAACCTGAACTTGCTCTTAGAAGAGATTCTAAATTACTTTGTAAATTTAAAGATGAGGGGGAATGAAGTTAATTTTAAGGTCCAACACAGATATGAATGGAATGGAATGGATGTTTTTTCACACTCAATTAGTGATGGCAATCACACAAGATTTAACCCCAGGGGGTGAGAGCAAATAAAATTATCAGCCATTCATAAAGATTGAGTTTATAGAGACAGGGTGCCACAATGAAGTTAACAGCATGGATGGACTTTCAGTTAAGTGATGAACTATTTCTTTTAGGTTTACAAAGATACTGTAATATTAAAATTGTAAGTGGACATCTTAAAGTGTTGCTAGATTCTGTTACTGCTGTGATATGGTGAATGGTCAATTATCTGTGTTATGAGCAGTATACACTTCTCCTAGTAGGACCCTAGGAAACTTACAAATAGCTGGCAGCTACCAGGAACTATTTCCTTTTATAACACCTATAGATTGGTAATGCTTTGAGATCTTTTACAAGTCAAAAATTCTGCATTTGACTAAATTTTATCCTCAAGATAATTGGGTAGTATTTAAAGGGAAAATGCAGTCATCCCAATATGAATTAGTGTACTAGTCTACCCTATTTCATGAATGGCTCTTGAGAATCATGTGACAATATTTTTCTCACTGAATTCTAAAATTTATGGGGAGTAACTCATTGGTTTACTGTACCTTGGATATGCAATATTGAAGTCCTAAATTATCATGAAAGGTACTTGAAAGAGTAACAAGAAGAAATAAGTGAAAATTAGCTGTGTTTCAAAATAAGTTTTGGATGGGGGGGGGGGGGGGGCGGACTGCTTTTGCCCTTTAAGATAGGGCATTGGCCATGAGATCATACAGGCATAGGGAGCTCTTCTCAGATGGAAGGGGGGGGGGAAGGGGGCTGAATGTTTTATAATGCCATCTTGAGAGAGGCATCTACAATGAGGGAGCATACCCCCTCCCATCCCCTCCCTTTAGGAAAATTTAAATTGAATATTTGAGGGTCCTTGCTTAGGTGCAATATGTTGCTAAGTACAATTTGTGCATTGTTTTACTAGGAAAAAGTTTGATATTTTATTTAAAAAGTTTGATATTTTATTAAAATTTCACAAAGTGAACAAATAGAGGTTTTCATCCTTGAAAAGTGGGGGAAAAGGAAATTTTTGCCCTCTTCCCTTCTCTACCCCCATTTTTGACTAAGGGGCTTCCCCCATCCCCCTCCCTTCCTCCTGCTTCCTATGCTAAATGCAAATACCACATTAAAGGTGTGCATAATCTCTCATCTCTACGGGACATACGTCACCCTCCCCTGGACTAAAGTGTAGTCAAACTACAGATTTTTTCCTTTTACATTCCCCCTCCCCTGAAGAAATATACCCCACAGGAATTGGGTTTTCAGTTGTTGAATTTGAATAACCATGGATGTATTGTTTAGGAGTTTAACCTTGCCCCCTCCCATTTGCCAGCTGAACCAGCATGCATATTATAAACTGCATATTGTTTCAAATTTGGACTTTCATATCTTCCCCCTTCCCCGCCCCTTGCTCTTTTGTACAGTGAAGACCTAGATTCCCCCTTCTCATTCCCAACATCCTGTAGGATCTTTGATACAAAAGTAGCTTCACAATGACTCAATTAGTACTTTCAGTAATGTGGCTTCCAGTCTATCCACAGATTTCCAGAAACTACTAGCTCTTTCATTAATTTTAGCTTGTAATATTTTTAATTTTAGAATCAGAAATTCCTGTGTTAATTTTCACTTTGAACTGAACACAAATTACAGCTCTTGTTACTGTTTACTGAACATAAATACATGGCTACTGTAGGCTTCATTACTACAGTATCCATGGCATGAACAACTTTCTAAGACTTCCAAGTCCAACATACACAGATTTTCATAGTCGGTTAACTCCTAGGTATGTACTTATTTAGCAAAGTCAAACAGTTTCAGAACCTATATACAGAAAACTAACAAACATATACTTTACTGTGCAGCTAAAAGTACAGTACTTACTGCACTGACAATAGAGCAAGAGTAATGCTCTGACTAAGAAGTAAATTACAGCAGAGTACATGCTACACCTAGGCTGTATGCAGTGGTGCTTGGCAAACCATTATGCTACCTCTAAAGAACCTGTATGCTTTACCAGGGAATTGCCAGAGTAATGGCAACTCCCCTGCTATTACATACAGTACTCCTGCACATTATAATTTGTATGACTCATGAGCGAATTGTCAGAACTACTGTGTTCTCTCATATTAAGCTCAAAGTGCAAGATACCGTGTGCTTCTTCACAATTTGGGAATTATCATACCATGAGAGCTACATGTACAGTTTTCTACCTATAGATTCAGATCACCTTCCTGCAATTATTTTAAGAATTTTAGGCAACAGCTGTGAGAAGCATACAAATTTCTACACATCACAAACTTTCAAGGATAAAAAATATCTAACAGAGTCCACAATAATGTGTGACATTTTTCTTGTTTCTGAGAAGTGTTTTTGTCAAGGAATTTAAATTTACAAGAAGTACCATAACATTAATTCTACAACTTTTTACACTTTTTACACTCTGGGCGATATGGTCATAGCAAAGCAACAATAAGAACACATTCTGTGCTGAAAATACAAGTTTGAAACACCTGTAAATATACAGAGTGCATAAAATTTCTAACTTGTGGTTCTATGGCAACAAAACAGACTCACTACGTACACAGTCTGCTGTCTTTAAAAGGGGTGTCTTCTCAAGTTTTTACAAACAAATGGTCATATCTACAAAGACAGAACAAAACAGCTACACGAGTACACTCACATATATAGCTATCTGCACTGTACAGTAGTTGTTACCACGGTCTCCATTTCCATTTCACCTAAAATTTATAACATGTGCAATAACTAAAAAGTTATCACATGCAAGTATGATAACAGTTTCTTTTCCCCCAAGAAGCATCTGACCCTTCCATTGTACTTTCCCCACACACTGTGCCATAAATTTGCACACAAGTATGTACACTATATGTATTCTACAGACCTTTCTATAAAATTTACAGTCAAAATGAACATGCATCCTATCACATTTATGACGAATCAAGGCTTTCAGTAAATGATTCTATCCTTGCAAGAGCCAAATCTCTAGGTCAACCTGCAAGCATTCCCATAATTTTCACTGATCATGAAAACAGAAAAACCTTAAAAAAGAAAACCTTAGAAAGATACCAAAGAATAATATGCAAGACTGCAAACAGCACAACACAGTATGATAGCAACTCAATATAATACTGCCTAATGGACACCCACTGTGTTTAGGCAATAAAATTCTTGTGGTTTTAGGACCAGGCCTAGAAGATGCTACATGTAGCATTAGAGGAATAGTCTGCCACTGAGCAGATCCTGGTTCGTAGTTTGCAGTAAACACTACGTACACTCCCTGGTATCTGACTAATAAAAGATGAGACTGCCAGGGTAGCTATCCCGTAAGCTGGGGCGACTCCAACATTTCTGGAGTCAGGCACCCGCTAAAGAACCTGTGGCCCTATTGGTCCCAACTCTGAACGAGTTGCGACTCCTACAGTGACGTCATAACTGACAAAAGAACATGATACCTCAGCAGTCATTAACTATAAGGTACTGCTAGCATATCAATGTGTACTAGCACACCAGAAGGCTTTATAGCTTCTGGAAGGCTGAGGTGCCTAACTGACAATGTTGGAGAATCTTGTGGGAAAGTGAAGTTCCTAACCGACTCTCAGCCAGGAGTGGCAACTCGTCCTAACCCTCCCAAGCCAACTACTGTATGCAGGCCATCAAAGGAAAGAGCTCTGGCACCCAGATATCATTTTGGGAGTTTAATATTGGAAGTTGATGGTGGGGTCCTCTCTATGTTTCGACCTCTCTGTATTCCGACCTCTCTATGTTCCAACTTGTCTATATTCCGACTACTCTATGTTCCGACCTCTCTATATTCCGACTACTCTATGTTCCGACCTCACTATGTTCCGACCTCACTATGTTCCGACCTTTCTATGTTCCGACACCTGCAGAGTACTTTTCAAAGGCTAATTCTACGCTGAATGGTGCCCCTCTGCCCCCCCTGGTTGTGCCACTGCCCTAGTGTTTCGCCTCGATGCGCGATCAGCAAACTTTGAAATGTTGCATAAACTATGCAATTTACGCTAATTAATTAGCGCATTCTGGAACCTTCGGACTAGTGGAACTGCCCAAAGATTGAATATGACCAAAATGCATGTTTTCATTTGTGGTCGAAACATAGAGAAGTAGGAACATAGAAATGTGTAAAACGTCTCTATGTTTCGACTTCTCTATGTACCGAATTCTTCACGTTTGAAATTTAGGTCGGAACATGGAGTAGTCGGAACATTGAGACGTCCAAAGTCTCTGTGTTTCGACTTCTCTATGTTTCGACTTTTTCAAATTGCGGTCGGAACATAGAGAGGTCGAAACATAGAGACATCATCACGTCTCTATGTTCCGACCTGTCTATGTTTCGACCAAAACGTGAAAAATCGTGAAAAAGTCGGAACATAGAGAGGTCGGAACACCGGGATTGAACCGTTGATGGTAATACATTGCAGAGATACAGTACCAACGTGTTAATTGCTAATTATTACTATTGCTCATTATTACTATTCCTAAATTTATTTTAAGTATATACCAAACATTCACTCCTTCAGAACCAAAAAATTACCATAATTTCCAACCAGCTTGATGACCTAAAATCTTTATCACCTTAGGCAAAGAAAAGATCTTCTTTCAAATATCTCTGGTTAAGAAGCGGTATAGCTCTGTACTAGACTGATGCATGTACAATGAGCGGTCTGCTTACTCACAGAAAGATAAACAAAACAGTACCTGTATTTAGACATCAAGGAACACTGATCAAGCAACCTCCACCCGCACCTCCCTCCGCAACTAACCCACCCCATGCCCCACCTACTGTATCAACTAAGAACTCAAATACAGCACTGAACTTTCAAAGGGATTGTTGCATAATCCCAAACATATTTTACCATCATATATGTAATTGTGGGAATGTGGAAATCTCCCTTCACATCTATGGTACAGCCTGTATATCAAACAATAACATCACTCTCATTGGTCAAATATGTCTTCAAGTACAGATCAGTGGTGTACTCGCTGCATAGCAGACAGCTCACTGGGAAGTGTGTTGATATGCCCTAAAACAACTTATACCCACCATTACATGTTATTGTAGCCTTCTCTGGGAGGTGCACTAAACACCTTTCTCCTAGCAGGGTGAATTTTTTGTGTATGGAGTATATTAGACTGTCCTTTAAAGGGAAGACCTGTGTAGTACCTCCACCCCCTATTTGAATTAGTGTCCCCCATCATCCTAATTCAGGAATGGCTCCTTTCAATCATGTGACAATATTTTTGTTACAGTACTTATTTGCTAAATTCATGAAGAATAACAACTCATCAGTTTACTTTCCATATTCAATGCTTTTATAAGAAGTCAAAAAATATTTCTGAGCAAAGGAGGTATCATGGCGGGTATCTGAAAGATTTAGCAGATTTTTGAAAATAAACTTGGAGGGACTGCTTCCTCCCTTTAAGCCACACTCTCATGAACATGTATTTTAAAACAAGATACAGCAAATTATCAATGGACATATCAGCTGCCAGTCTAACATACAGTACTTTGCAACATAACCTAAATCCTTTTAAATTTTGAGTTTCTTATTTCACTTAGAAGTATCTTTCATGTTTTTTTGAACATGAATTTATACAGACAACAGTACATTATAGTTATTGTAGTGTACCTTGCATAGTTTGAGAAAATTCACTACAAGTGTTGTCACATGATTTTAAGAACCAAACATAAATTACCATAGAAGAGACTCTAAGGTATACCAACTCAAATTGGACTGACTAAATTTGCCCTTTAAAGAACACAGACAAACCACATTAACAAAACATTTGGTTAAAGGGCAAAGGAGGGCTAAGGCCCCATGAGATGCCCTGACATTAACATACTAACTCAAAGTTACACAACATTCTATGCACTGTGGGAAAATCTTCACACTTGAGAAGATTACCTTTATTACATGTGTAAATACATAAACATGAAATCTGCTATCAAAATGTCCTCAGGCACAAAATCTAATCCCTCACTCAGTCCTACAGGTGATGACCTCTGCTGTATCTAGGAGACATTCTAACATTAAAGGGAAAATGCAGTCCCCCAACTTGAGTTACTGTAGTGTACCCCATCATCCTAATTCACAAATGGTTCCTATCAACCATGTGACAATAACTTAGATTGTTAAAGTCATGCAGAATAACTCCTTGGTTTACCTTCAATATTCTAAGCATAATGAAAGAGTTTGTGAGTGAAATAAGAGATTTGTAATATTTAGGATATTTTTGAAAATAAACTTGGGGCAACTCCTTTCTCCCTTTAAACTTTCTTTAACAATATTGCACAGTTCTCAATTTCCCTTTCCACCCTTCTACAGTGTCAATCTAAAGAGGTTGGTGAATACCTGCAGATTTTCCCACAGAATTTTTGTGTGGGTTTAAAGTACTAGGCCCACATGATCATCCTACATTTTATTAGCTTGTTGTGCTTGCAAAAGGCCAAGGAGGTTACTAATCAAAATGCATGTAAGTAGCAATATTCTCCATATAAAGCACAGCAAAAGCCATCCAATATGGCATGTACCATCAAGGGGCAATTTTCAATCTGAAAAATCATAACCTTCATTGAATGTGACCCTTAAATCATAAACAAATTGGGAAATACTTCTTAAAACATTTTTGAGTCCTGACTGTACTGTACATACAACAAGTGGGTATACAAGGTAAAAGCAGTAACGATGTCACCCATGGAGTTTTCATTTTCCCAACTACCCTGGTCAAATAAATCTTCCTTTTTTATGCTGATGAGTATGATGCTTCATGCTCAGTCCACATACAGTCAGCTAGTCATATTGACATATCCTACTGTACCCATATACCAGGTCACCCAAAATCAGTGAACCTATCCTGATGGTTTGTACTTTTGCATCACAGGACAACCAGAACTGTGGCTTAACTTTACCTACAAACCAAGCTCTCAGAATAAGAGCTATACTACTGTATATCTAAGGCCAGTGGAAAAAAGGCTGTGGTCGTCTCGACTTGAACCAATTGGTTGGAAACTGGGACTTAAACCTCATCGTATATCTAAGGAGAGGGCATTGTTATTTCTCTATGAAAATGTGATGTATATACACTTAATGTGTTAAGATCCTAAAACTTGGCAATTAAGGCTTACTAAAATTACCATATGGGGTTGGGCAAACACTCCCTTCTATGTAACTTCCAAGTACTTAGTGCTACAATAAATGAAATGGACAAAAGTTGAAGCACATGTTGAAAAAACAGGTACCCATACAACCTTGCAGGTGTGGGTCTGGCCCTTGGTAGTAAAAACAGACCAAAGTGGTACCAGGTTTTCTTTTTGTGATGGCAAATCCAAAACCCATGATTAACAAAGGTGTGAAGCCTTCATTGGAGTCAAGGGTGAAGAAACATGTTTACTAAAGGAGGGGAAGATTTTGGCAATTCCATAGTGTGAAGCTTCCTTCCATGGGCAGAAAGTCTAGAGGCCCTCCTTAGGTGCCCCTTATGGGGCAATGTCCCAGTGGGGACCACAGACAAAATTGTCAAAATTGTCAGCACGAGAACTTGTTAATTTTTCTGAAAAAGTGGAAACCGTTTTTTCGGCGGGCAAAAAAAACCGACTTAGTCAAAACCGGTTTTACGTCATAGCCTTGTTAACTTTATGCACATGTACACACGCAACCTATACAGACATACAATCACACACATACACACACTACATAATTTCACACCAGGCATACCACGTAACTTGGCTGCAAACGCTAAGTAATAATTAAACATTAACAAAGTAGAACTGCTATAAAAAGTTTAAATACGTATTTAATTTTAATGAGTGTGCAAATTTTTACCATCATTGCAAATTATCGGATCGGGAATAGATAGAATTTACTGTTAACAATGTTTCCAAGTTCTTTGGAACACTTGAAGCTGTTGTACTGTACGACACAGAAAAAAATGGGGCCCTAAGACTCTGATTTTCAAGGGCCATATCCTGCCTGTTGTCTAGACCCTCCGATGAAATCTTCAACAAATCATCACCAAAAATTTTTCAGGTGCAAAACTGAATGCTCTGCAAGTTCCCTTAACTTTGTCATATTGAATTTAGGAGCACTTTCCGGCGATGTGGGTAAGCCCAACTCGATGAGAGTTTTGATATTTTAGCACTGCAGCCTTCAACCAATGAGAAACTGCCAGGCAGGGTAGTCTCTTTCACGTCGTCACAGCACAGTGTGCTAACAGACCTTATGCACTGACATCGCCCAACAACAGTTTGAAGGATAACAATGAACCACACAAGCACAAGCGGCACAGATTTCATGTGTAGTAGACTTACAAGTGTATACAACTGGTTGACAAATCAGCTGTCTGCATTTATTGGTGTAACTTGCAGTGATGCGCGCTTTTCCTCCAAACAAGGGAGCACTTTCTGCTCTATGACACCAATATATGCATAAGGTCTATTAGTTGCTAATACACATGCCAGACAGACAGCATCAAATGTAGTTCAAGTATTGAAATATTTAAGGCTAAGTTAAAAACCCACCTGTTTAATGAAGCATTTAGTAGGCCTACTTAGTGGAATTATTTTTAACGTAAAGCGCCTCAGAAAACCTTTGGTTCTGTGTGCTATATGAAGTGTCATTTGCATTTACATTTGCACGTGCTATTCCATACTAATAACAGTGTGTGAGAGTTACACTAATAGTTTGTTTACAACAAAACCAACTTTCATCAGCTGCTTTGGCTATGTCACACCCACCTTGCACACGCCTGCTCAGACCTGTTTTACAGTACCCTGTGAAAAGTTCGTTGATCGCAAGCTTCAGCACACGGCAGTTTGTCATGCTTGCTACTTCAAAGAGTCTCGGCTTTTCGTTACTTCTAACGAAGAATTTTTAGTATCGACAATTTGATTGGTCAATTGCTCACATAGGAAAGAACCGATTTGCCTTGTAACAGCAAATTTTATCCCCAATCAAGGTGTCAAATTTTGGTATGTTTGATGGCCTAGTAATGTTAGAGTTTGCAGTGAAGGCTAGGCTTAGATCAGTTTATTGAACTCTTGTTAGGCTATGTGCAAACTACTCTTGAAAATCATAGGCATATACCCCAAGGGTATTAGGGGGTGTAGACTTACAATCATAAGCATGGGAGTAAGATAACTTTGATCACGAACTCAGTAAATTTGTGCCAAGTTTTCTTCATTTCATGTTTTTCCATTTTCAATGTAAGAATTTAGGGTTGAAGTGGATGAAATTTAGAAATTCATGCCAACTGTGGGATTGGTACTTACAGCTTTGTAGGTTAGTCGTAAGTTTAGTTTTTCGGTTTTATATTTTTTCACTAACCAAACCAAACCGAAACCAGTTTTAACCAGTCTTTCCCGTTAAACCAGCTTTTGGCACAACCTTTGGTTACTCACAAGAAAAAATTTGAAATGCAACACTGTTATAACCACCAACTTTGTAAAAAACCTAAAAAGGGAAGTTTCGACCTACTCGACTGGAGTCAATTTTATCTCCAATTTATTGCATACTAATGTGAGAGTTCTACAGGAAAATACCTGATACCTATTTAAGCCTGGATGAACATTTAGCACCATATCTCATTTTTTCAAACACCCCCCTGCCACCCCTTGGCTCTTATCACCCCTCTGAGTTGCAAAAATGCCCCCATTGGGAACCCACTGCTGTAAGTTATGCACCTTACAATCCGTATACAGTAGGTTTAATGTTTCAGGACTAGGAAGTTACAGCTCAACATGGCTTCTATGACATCCTGACTGTGGATGAAAACCAGTGATATTATAACCTTCTCTTTTCAACAAGTGCTCAGAGGGTAACATACGTACCAGGGATGTACTAATCACTCTCAATCCTACTTCCAGCACTGCAATTTAACATCCCTATGGGCAGACTCAGTGTATTCCCAGTCTTAATCCACTTTTCAAAAGGCCAATAGGAGTAGACAATCCCTGCCCTACATCACTGTCCAAAAAGCTGTCAAACAAGTATGGATCATACAACTTCCTAAGTCTGATAATTGGAAAGATGAATATGAACAGCAAGCCACCAAAGGAATGTTTCGAACGACAAGAAAATTACCAGGTAGTTCCCCGGGATTTGATCTGGGGCCCTCTCAACTACAAAGCAGTTTGTACACTTAACCACCAAGCCATGTTCTAAATCTTCAAAAACATTGTTTCAACTACATTTCACCTTTGCCAAGGAGTAATATTATGTACACTTTGATTTTGAGATTTTTTCTTAAAATAATTGCAAAAATTTCGAACAAGCTTGAAAAACAATTAAAATGATAGCACCATTTTGTGTCTCAGCACCTTCCAAAACAAATTTCGTTTGAAAATGAGCCCCAGCAAACATCACTAGATCAGAAGGGAGATTTCTTAAAGTACTACTGTATACAAGTAGAATTGTCAGATATCTCACCACAGATTTTATGACCTCAAGGCTACTCAATGTATATTTGAAACAACTGATAGGGCAACCTGGTTCATAAGTCAAACTCCCGGATAAAATTGACTATAAAGTTGTCTCCTTCCCAGAAATATTGTTCTGTTCTCTTATACACAATTTCTGCACATCGTGTTAAATCTAGTTGGACACTGGCTGATCACACATACATGATATAGCTTCAAATACAATAATTATCACATTTTACACTAATTTCCACAATTGCCAGGCATGTATGGCCTTTCAAAAGTAAACAAAATAGAACCTCCCCACTGAAAAAAAGTAGAATAACCTGCACATGGAAGCTCTGTTTCAAAGAAATAAGGCTACAGAGTCCAGGCAACAAAGGTATGTAATTTGAGAATGACTAATCTCTGATTATTGCACCACTATTCTTTGGCTATGATTGGCAGGGGCGTAGATTTCTTTTCAGCTTTGGGGGGAATGGGGTGAATTAACGCAAATCTACAGCATGTGCACGCGAAGCACGAAGCTCATGACAGGTGGGGTCCAGGGGCCTGCCTTAGGGGCCCTGGGTGGGGTCCAGAGGCAAAGCCCCGGTGGGGATCCAGAGGGAGAAGTCCCCAGAAGCTCCTGGGTTTTAATGTCTCAGAAGTGCCAGGAAGACTGTTTTAAGAGGTAAATTTCAGAGGTAATGTTCTTCCGTATCAATGGTACATTTATACATTTAGGAAATGCTATTTTGAGCACAAAACTCATTGATAAGCTGCACTGGATTGAAATTGTACAAGAGCAGCAATGTTTTAAGCTTAAAAAGGCAGGGATCAACTTATAGGGTCATCCCAGACAACTGGATTTTGAATTTGGAGATCATTACAAGACCTGCAAGTTGGCTTGAGATCAGTGGCAGTACCAGGTTTTTGTGACTGGGGGAGCACCATAGATGATGACGTAATAATACCTCAGTTCCCCAAGTCTGCGTAAATTGCACCTTTATGCGTCTCGGCATTTGTATGTACAACAGTTTGATCTTTTGTTTGTCACTACATAAAAGTGCCGTCCTGGGGAAGGGATCCCCCTCCCCTTTGAGAAATTTTTGTTAATTTAAGGTCTTTTAGATGCAATTGGGATGTTTTGGAACTGATCATGGCTGGAAAATGTCCACAATTTCGTGAATGCTAATTTTTGGTACGGTAAAAGAGGAGAATATGTTGTCAATTAAGAGAAAGACACGTTGTTAACAAACTTCCTGAAGCCTCCTCCCCTTTGTCTATTTTACTGAAACATTCTTGGACTTTATATGAAATATTTCCTTTCCTTCACTGTGCATTATGAAAGGGCATCTAAGGCTAGCAGATACCTGTATACGACCTCCTTAAAGCTCTCATTAATGATATTAAATGGGGGCAATGACATAATGCGTACTACCTGACATTCAAATGATAATGTATAGATTGACTATGTTGCCGAATACTTTACAACTATTGTATTTTTACTAATTTTGAATGAAAATCCAGATGAACAGCTTCCAGCAATGGGGAACGAGAGGAAGGGAGAGCTAGTATAGATGCAGGGAGATGATACTAGACCTTCCTGATAGGCATAGCAAAAGGGATGAAGGACTAAGCACGTTTCAGAATGCTGTTTTAGTCATAAGTGTATTAACAATTACCATGCATATCCATAATGGCTGCGAAGCACTCGGTAAAAATATTTGAAAAATGGATAATGGCAGACACGGTACGTACTTTCAACCTTCCACATCATGCTACATATTACGTTGAAAGATCCCATATTTAATATGCAAGGTCCCACAGATGTTTGGAGATGTATATATCTCTGTTCTTTGGAAAGTGTTGTGATCAGAATAGTTTCATGTATTAGTACCTTAATAATGGTCATGACATGGAGTGCGAACCATGACAAATGTGCGAGAAGCACGCCAAAATTTTTCATTAAATAAGATTTACACAACAAAACCTGCATTCAGGCTCTGCATCAAGACACTTTCAATTGCCTAACAAACCTACATGCCACTGCCATAAGCTAGTCTTTTACCTGTTTATTCGTAAACTTTCAACTTTTTGCTGTTGTGCTTCTCCAAAAGTTGTATCGGAAGATATTGATAATAAGAATAACACTCAGGATTTAAGGTTTGAAGCATGCGGAGTGCACAAAAATTTTGACAGTTTGCAAAGGATTTGCTAAAATTCTCATAGTTTGAGAAACATTTGTGATAGAAAATGAAGCACAGATTGAAGAAAATGAAGAACAGAATGTATTTTCCAGCATACACATATCTGTAGACTGTAACATTGGGGGGCCCAATATTGAGAACAAATTGCCGCTCTTGAATATGTCAGTAGCTTCTATATTATTATTAATGAAGTTTTCAATTGATGTTTAAATGCTTTGATTTTGTCTTCAACTGCTTAAGATACTACACCAAGCCCTTACTTAGGTAATGTTCAAACCAATATTTTCCCTGTTGTTCTACTGTTTTAATGTCATTTTACCGAATAAGCCAATCAATGAATCAATTGTACACTTTCCTGTGCAGTACTATGTTTTCTTGTACACCTGACCTTGGGCTTGGGCTGGACCTTGCTAAACAGATGTGCCATACATAGGCCTAGTTCCCAAATAATATCAACAGGTGTACAATACCACGCACGTTCTATCGATACTAACTGTACAAAAGTGCAATGAATACAAAATTTACCTTCTTGACACTGGTGTCAATCTCCTTCACGGAGGGGTACATGTAATCCTCTTGCGCTACCTGCCCGTTCGACATGATAATTGCACAGTCTCGATCTTGCAATTAAAATTTATTGTTCAACAATAAAAGAATTCGGACAGATTTTATCCTCTAGTTTGTTGGAAAAGCGCGCTCACTTCAAAAAGTTTTAAACCCAGCTATTTCAACTTAACCGTAGAGTGTGAGTAGGCACTTGTCGATAGTATGGTACGGAAAGCTACACTAGTACTACTACGTGCGTGTACGGAACTTTGCCTCAGCTCACAACATGTAAACCATTTACACCCTAGTCTCAGCTAGCTCCGGATCCGCGAGTTACGGCGCACAGGTGTGTCACTTGTTAAATTGAGGGCGCTAGATGAGTAACATCGTCGACATGCACGCAGAGCAGGATGTAGATCTGTCTTTATTATGAACTTTGTTCTGCACCAGTTGTGCCCCCAAATCAAGACAGTCCAATACATCTTCGTCCCGGCGCTCTAAAAACATTCTTGTAAGGCCCGTAGCCAGACAAGATAGTAAAGACCGGGGGGGGGGGATATTTTCAGGGGGCGAGATACTAAAATGCATTACAGTAATAGTAATTTTTGATCTTGCAGGGGAAGGGAAAAATTTTCAGGGGGCTTCGCGCTTGGTTTCGCACTTGCCTATATATGCCCCATTCATACGCCTATGCGTGTGGAAATCTTCTTGGCGTTTGTCTGTTTGTAGCTATCACGGATCTAGGGTGACGATATACTTTGCCTTACGTACTGACCTCATCAGGTACTAAGAACTGCCATTTTAGAGGACATGCTTCATTTACCGAGTGTTCAAGATACCAAACCCCAATAGGATATCTATTAACCGTTCCATTTGTCCCCTTTCAGATGTAGCATCAAACATACATTGGGACAACTTTTTGGATATAATTAAAAACTAAGGCGTGATCACTTGTACCTGTAGCATGAACTTGAACAGACCAGTCAAGTAGCTGGCCTACAGTATCAGTGCAAAATTACGGGTTCAATTGAAGCTGGGGGCCTCAGGGATTATGGGATTATAAGCTGGTCGCAGAGGAAAAATTGAGCTTTGAAAAATTGACGAGTCCTTGGTGAGGGTAAGAAAATTTTAGCTCTTCTAACTACCAAATCTTCACAGCAATGACTAGATAAATTGAAAGTTCCGGAATGGCCAACTTGACGATCAGCCGGCTGATCTTAAAGTGTGGAGAAAATGGGGAGGAGGGCTTGCACTTAGCGAAAACTTCTACAAGGTCCAATTTAGGGGGGTAGGCCCCACACAAAGGGCCACACAAGCTGGGATATCATATTCTTTAAATTGAAGTCTATCAGGAGACGCCGTCTAACCTAAAATCAGGGGAACATATACAAAGCCTGGGTCCCCGGCACAATGTACTGCTATCATATTTTGGGTTAAGTCTATTTGAAGACTTGGTCTAGCCAAAACTTGGTTAACACTGGCTGGTCAATACCGTCACTTTATCTTTCCAAGACATAAAACTATAGCAAGCTATAGCAGTAACTAGACTAGACCACTATCTACCGTGTTACCGCACAATGTGCTCATGACGAATCATCCACGTGGAAATGATTTTACGACGAATTTCAGCCCGCTTCGCGCGCACTCGTCACGCGGTTCCCACTGGCTATCTCACGACCATTACTAGGGTGCCCTTCACATTGTTTTTACCAAAACACTTTTTTTTTTCGAAAATAGAGGTACATCTACAAGCGAGAGACTCCACATTAAGAGAGGATGTTAGAGCAGTCTAATATCATGAGTAGACTATGGAAACATTTGTAGCATGATGTGAAAAATTGGAGTCTGTATTTGTCGCGGTATGATACCTTTCTTGTATAACGGCTTACATGCCACAGCCAAAATACTACATTAATTTCTATCATGTATATAGTTAGTTAGTTAGTTAGTTAGTTAGTTAGTTAGTTAGTTAGTTAGTTAGTTAGTTAGTTAGTTAGTTAGTTAGTTAGTTAGTTAGTTAGTTAGGTAGGTAGGTAGGTAGTTAGTTAGTTAGTTAGTTAGTTAGTTAGTTAGTTAGTTAGTTAGTTAGTTAGTTAGTTAGTTAGTTAGTTAGTTAGTTAGTTAGTTAGTTAGTTAGTTAGTTAGTTAGTTAGTTAGTTAGTTAGTTAGTTAGTTAGTTAGTTAGTTAGTTTTAGTTAGTTAGTTAGTTAGTTAGTTAGTTAGTTAGTTAGTTAGTTAGTTAGTTAGTTAGTTAGTTAGTTAGTTAGTTAGTTAGTTAGTTAGTTAGTTAGTTAGTTAGTTAGTTAGTTAGTTAGTTAGTTAGTTAGTTAGTTAGTTAGTTAGTTAGTTAGTTAGTTAGTTAGTTAGTTAGGTAGGTAGGTAGTTAGTTAGTTAGTTAGTTAGTTAGTTAGTTCAAGGTTTTCCCAAAAGTAGCACTATTTAGAGTCTAAGCTATCTCACATAAACAAAAATTTCTCAATGGGATTTGTCTCCTCTCCACTTACACAACACCCTACCCTGAGGCTACATTCACCAACTCAATTAGAAAATTCACTGAATTATGAGAACGTTTCAACATATCATCTTTTCGAGACTTTGCCATATATAGCACCATTATGAATCTAAGTCACCTTAAATAACCAACAAATTCTTAAAGAAGAAGGGAGACCCTAGCTAGCTACTGTTGTGTTGTGGGCCAATCACTCCATGTGAAGGCTTCGGGGATCTTGGGGTGTAGCTCCAGTAAAAAAAGATGGAAGAGAGTTTAAGTTGATTTCCGATGATTTATTTGACGATTATCTCAATTCCAAAAAGATTTTATTTTAAATGATGATTAAAAATTGATTAGCTATGTACAAGTGACTAACGTACCATGTTTCTTCTTAGAAGTCTGCGGCACGAGTAACCAAGCTTGAGGCTTGGCCCTGCAAGCCTCGTGGCTATATGGAAATTGTACGAAACTGAATGCAGTCCCCTCATTGGTGAAGAGTCGAAACGCACCCTTAAAAATGAATATTAATTAATGAGGTGACCAAACAGGAGGCGCCAGAGGGTGAAATTGACCGCGCCCATAAAGTAAAGATGGGATGGGATGAGACGAGGAAGTTGTGACGTTGAAGTTCTCACGTACACCAAACACGTGACAGGAAACTGGAAAGACTACCAGGTGCAAGGAGCATGAGAATTTGAGATACACAAGACTGCATGACGTACACTGGCAGTTGAATGATCTGCTCAATGCATTGGCGACCTGCTTTAGAAATATGTAATACGTACTAAATACTATGCGCGAAGTGACAAAGGAATGATCCGCTCCAAGAGTAAACTATCGCAGGTAAGCATATACAGAACTTACACCGACTTACACCGACTTGTGGAGTTATATGGGCTGGAATTACATCATTATTCATTATCTGTGTTGCCCCCTCTCCAATCACCAACCCTTGGCGGACTCACTACACCAAGTGCCATTTTACTTACACAGTGTACAGAGTCGGTGACAATCTTGACCGGACAACTCTCCTAGGACAATTCCCACCAGTTTTAATACGTTGTAATTAAATACGAGCGCTTGTCAACTGAGCTGTACGTGCTCGAGTAGTTTTGTAATTACCAATTACTCACTACTAAGACAACTGTGAAAAATTTAGAGGGCGTATCCACAGAATTTCCCAATCTAAGTGATCCTGTTAGTCGTGTGCAACTGTACACACTAGGTCTTGAACAAGACTAGTTCCCATTGCAGTGCCAGGCATAGGAACCGGGGGTGGGGTGGGGGGTGTGGGGGGTTAAATCCCCCAGTCGAAAATGTGATGGGAGGAAGTATGTTTCCGCCCACCCCTCAGTTCAAAGACGAAAACCCTTATTTGTTCCCTCTGTAAAAAATGTCAAGAACTTGCAGTAATTCCTTAAAATTTGCCCAATAGATTGCACCAATTTGCATCTAAGGACCCTCAAATATTCAAGGATTTTCCTCCAAAGGGAAGGGAGATACCCCTCCCTTTAGATCCCTCCCGGGAGGACGGTGGTCCGAAAAAACTGTCAGCCCCCACTGCCAGTCGAGAACAGCTTCCTGCGCCTATGTCCCACTAAACAATACTTTTAATATATCCGACTCAGGATAGTAGATGAAAATCTGGCACTGGCATAGAGTACAAACATTATGTCCATCGCCACGTTTAAGAGGAAAACGGCTTGAGACTCGGAGGCCACAAGAATCCTATAAGGATGTATATACATTTAGACCTGAATTACGCTGACATAGTACTTGAATTTCTCACTTTTATGGCATTCATGCTGTAAATTTTCTGTGTTTTACAGTGGCGTAGCTATATATTTTCCCTCATGGGAGAGGGGCTGCTATGAAAGTGTGTGGAGCCAACTTAATATACGGGATCAAAGCCGACCAGCCCCAACTCGTGATTAGGCCACGAGGTCGGATAATTTGGTATCCTTGACGCCTCAGATTGATGGAAATCGATTTAAGTTATTTACTATACAGATCTGCGTCTACCATGCCAGGGGCGTCATAATGGTAGAAACTGACGCTTTAAGAATCAAGGATAGTTCACGGCCTCAACTCCCACAATCCGCCACTGATGTATACAACCCTCTCAGTTCATATTGGTATACATTTTAGCATTTTCTGTAGATCGTAAACATGTAGGCTTTGCATCAATGAAACTGGTTACACTATCTTATTTATGACACTATTGCACACAGAGACACCACGCTGAAACGTAGCTGCGGTCTTACAGAGACGTGCTCACTGGACTTCAACACTAATTACATTTCAACCTATTCCTTTTCCATTTCGTGCACTATTTAACACAAAACGACGTCCCAGCAGATTGGGACCCTATCTCACAATTAAGTTGTTCGGCAGTAATGTGGAAAGGGTTTCTTCAACTCTGCTAGTCTTTGGAAAGGTAAGACTAGTATTACATTTTCGGGGGCATTCAAAAATGCCGGAACAAGATTTTCTGGAAATTTTCCCGTCTGTCTAGTTACCATCTGAATATAGCTTTCCATTCTGTCGAAATTTATCGCAAAAAGACAGTTCTGAGCCCCACTGACTCACCTTGGGAGACAGGGTTGCTCATGGGGCTCGATTCCCCCTCCCCTCTTTCAAGGATTTTCAGTCAAAATTTACAACTGCCCAAAATGCGTTTAAGCTATAATTTTTCAACAGGAGTAAGTGTTTCGTAGGACGTAAGAGGACCTGGAAAGTGCCATGTCGGCGATCTGGGACAAGTCTGGACTTAATTAACTTCTTTCCTGGTGGAAAAAAGCCGCGGCGATTTGGGAAGTATTATAGGTAAAATTTTCTTCGTACGTTGCGCGCCAGCTTATGGTGGCGCTCCACATACAGTAGATGGTGTCACAACTTTGAATTTTCGAGCTCAACCTCCCCACTCCTGCCCCTCCTGCGTGCACCATTGCCCCGACCTTAATTTTATTGGTTTTTATCCACAGTCTATTTAGCAGGAATGTTTGATGAGGCCGAGAAAGACTCCCTGATGCGGATCTAAACTTAGAATCTAATCGGAAATGCTTTTCCTTGGTCTAGTGAGTTCTCACATAAATGGTATACCGTATACGGTCACTTAATCCCCATTGATAAGTAATGCGTATATACACTTCTGAAATGTGATGCTTTGAAAATCGATACATCTGTTCCACTGTAGTGGGAAGGTATGAATTTGGAGGGAATGCAAAAATTACAGAGCAGAGCCACTCATAAGTGAATTATGTTAATTAGCCGCTTTCTAATTGATTTTAATTTACATCTGGCTGATAACAGCCAAAATAATATAACCCAATAATTTTTCACATGCCATGCTTGAACTCGAAGAGCATTATTACTAAAGACGAAATGTTGCGTACAAAAATTTTGGGTATAAAGGCGGTTTTTAACGCACATCAAAATTTTTCAGTACACAGCGCTCTTGTACCCTTAGGGACCCTATAGCTAGTTCAGGGAGCAGGCACGTAGCAGAGGAGGAGGAGGAGGGGAGAGGGATGCGTCACGAAGAAAAATGCTCGCCCCGATAGAAATTAAAAATTGCCATTGACTTAATGCATTTTTGCGGCTCTCGTCCCCCCCCCCCCACCCCCAAGTAACAAGTAAAAATAAACACCCTTTGTCTGACTAAGGACCTGTCAGGGAGGTGTAATCTACAGCTCCCCGGTGGATCAAAGTTCTTAATAGCTCCATGGTGAAAAAGTACAATGTTAGTTATGAACTAACGTAAGTGCGCTTTCTCGTGATACGGTGTTTACCGTGGCAGTCGTTAGTTACAGTGCGCCCGCACTTTTCTAAAACAGGTAGTGAAGTGCAGACAGAGCTGGCTCTGCTCTACTGGGCAGAAAGTTAGCATACTGGTTGTCGTTAACCTGGCAGTCACACGTGTGAAACACTTTTTCTGCTTCACGTAGTATTTTGCTTAGATTTGCTCTTTCTCCCTTTTTCTTGTGGGGAATTAATTGTAACAATAAGATGTGGTGCACAATAATAAGATTATCACAATCAAGTGACTAGCATAGAAATAGTTCATACGACAGTTTAAAGGGGAATTTTCATCATCCCAGACAGTTCCAATTCTCCCAACTATGCAACTTCGAGCTCCTCCCATAACTGTATGAAGCTACTCCTTGTGCAGGAATAAACCTGTTTTATTGCTTAAGGCCATGTCCTGGTGAGCATACAAGGCTATAAAATATAATAAAAGCACTCTCTCTGCCTAGTGTGGAATGTGAGCTACTCTGCATCTTTCAAATTTTCAAACGTTGATGTCAATCAAAGAGCAGTCACCAACTGAGAATTTTCATACCCCTACACTAAAAATATACTTTGGGGTAATGACTGTCTGTCTTTAAGCGAGCTCGTTGTTGGCCTCTTGTCCTGCATGGAATTTTCGATCAAAAGTGGGTCCCTTCTACGTTCAATGCAAACCTACTCACAAAGCTCACGTAGGTCATCCTATAGTTTAAACTGGCGCAGACCTACATTACAATCAAGTTCTAATTCCGGTCTTATTTTCATAGCAGGTGTCGAACATGTACTCCTTTTTGGCGTACATACTCTAAACTCTTGGTATTACGAGTGCAGCCAATATAGGTGCAGGAGTAAATACACATCCGCCGGGCGGGCAAATTCCGGTCACGAAATAAAGCGTGTAAGCTATCATTGTTACCACCTTTCTTCATGACAACTCGCTATTTCAAAGTGCGATAAAATCAAAGAAACTTGATGATATGCGTATGTTGCATTGAGCAGGATGTAGAAACATCCTGCTCTATGGTATGTTGTCACTGGCCATCTTGGAGAATTAACGTGTCTTTCCACTTTTTTCAAAATTTCCATCCTTTCAGGTGGTAGGGCACTTTTAAGTGTGGAAAACCGGCGCGTAGCCAGAAATTTGCCAAGGGGGGGGGGGCGGGGCGGGGGGTGAAGCCTGTAGGCAAACTATCCAAGCGTAGCGCCACCATAGGTTCATTGGCGCGAAGCGTACAAGAAAATTTGACCGAAAATACCTCCCAGACTGCTGGAAATGGCACTTCTCATGCCTTGTAAGTTCATCTAAACATTTTTTTATTTTGAGTTACTAGCAATATCCCAAAAAACTCATTAAAATATACCAAAATATGCTCAAGGAGGGAGGCCGCCCCGTTAGCGCCCCACTACGCGCCTGATGAAAACTAATGATTTTTCGGTGAAAAGTCATCGTCGTTAATCACAGCTTGAATGAGAGTTCACGGTTCTTTAATCTCCCTCCCCCTTCCCCGCTTTAACGTACGTTTAATCTTTTGAAATGGGAAATGGGCGGATTGGGCGGTATTTAACATTAGCGACTGTAAGAATAAACTTTTCCTCGTAAGCACGCGTTAGTCCCCTACAATCTAAAGTATTTGCGGAGCATGTACAAGTGGGGGCGTACTTACGGTACCGTGGTTCTCGGTCTGGGTTTTATCAGAGTGACATATGCAGATACGCCGGCTCTGGTTTTATTTGCTTTACCGAAAGGTAGATTTTTTATCATCGGCGTTCAAATGAATGTGAAAATATGCTACCTGATTTCGATTTGGCAAATACAGCACATCAAGCAATACATGAAGTGAACTTAAAATGTGTGGTGCGCTTTCTGGTTAGAGAAGGTCTAATTACTTTCGGAAGGAGATCTGAGTATTTTGCTCGAAATTTTGAAGCAAAATGTTAGCTTGAAAATAGCACATATTTTCCCGAAAGTATATTATATTCCTCTCGATTGGTGACTGTACCCTCAGCCCCCTCCCCTCCACCCATGCCCAAGGCAGTATCGTTTTTTGCTCTAACTTGATTTGCACGTGCATGGTATACATTACTGATGGTGCACTATTTGAAAGCCATATAGCCTATGCTGCGCCATGTGCACTTCAAAACAATTTTCAAGTTAGTGATTGCATTTGAAAGCCCAGTAACTTATATCATATCCAGTTTGGAAATATTAAAATATAATAACTAAATGACCAAGGGAATAAATATTGAAATGTATCCAAGGCAAAATGCTGAAATGGCATTTGCAAACACTCTTCCTATGTTAAGCTTAGAAAATTTAGCAGAGGTTTACACACAGGGCGAGTCACGCACTGTACAAAATTATGACAGACACAAATTAAAGCAAAACCTTACCACAATAAACAAGATAAATTATCATTCACCTATGTACATGAAAAGCAAGGTGTGGTCTTATGAGCCCCGATAATTTATTTATATATACTAACTTAAATTACATTACAGAAAAGTATGATATAAATGACTTTCCTTTCGCGGTTGCTGTCGAATGCCGCTCGTTCATCAAACCGTTTGTACACACTCGAATTTCTCAACAATTTAAACGCTTTGTTTGCTGAAACGCTAAGTATAATTTACACAAAATTGTGGACCTATAAAAGCTGGACATGTTTTTTGTCTGACAAGATGGCACAGACTTTCGGCTCGCACTAGAGTGATGATTAATTAACTTCAGTACAATAGATGAAAGATACAGTGCTGGCGAACCATTTTTCAGCAACCCATAAACTTTAAAACAACTTTCATTTTTACACAACATAATTGTTGCCTTCATTTAAGACACAATATGCAAGCACTGCATGCATGGCTTTCACTAATAAGGAACTAATCAACAAATACAAACGGTCTTGGGCACCTCCTACCCAGCTCCTGTCAGAACTTGTTTCTAACGGCCACAAAGTACCTTAAATTTGGCCTGGACCCCAGCCTTCTCACCCCGCTCCTTTTGGAAAGCCTGATGCGGGCCTACTTGGTCAGAAAATCTCGTCGCTCCCTTAGAGTGACACTGCCCTGCTCATTCAAAGGGCCCGTGGTATCCATACTGCAAGGGAGACTTGAACGGAGAACACTCAGCTGCTTCACACTTAATATGCCATAGGCTTCTCCCTCAAGTTTCAGAATGATTCCCAAAATTCGGTGTCGATTATATAATGCTGCCTAATGCAACTTCTTATGTGTTCTAAAGATGCATGGAGGAAACTTAGCGTCTGGGTTGTTACTTTCTGTGCTATAATAGAGGGTTTATACACGTGTATCTTGCATACATGCAAATGTACAGCACCCTTGAGTTAGCCTATAGTTGCTCCCGTGAGGTAACCAAAATCTATGACATAGCCTACTTGAGACAAATCCAAAATCCACTGATTTTCTGATGTAGCATATGAAATCAGGAATAAACTTCCCTATGCATGTGTACACCCGTTGAAATGTCTTCACGCTCTTATACATGGTGACGTCATTTACTCCTCCAAATGGCTGACAATCGCAGCAAAGAATGTGTTGACAGTTTAATGACTCACTATGTTAGCCACGGTGTTACTCCCAATTCTACACCTGGAATTATTTTATTTTGTGCCTTCACCAAAGGAGGATATGACAACTATTCCCCCATTAAAGCCGATTGTGAAACTTAGCGTGGATACTATTGCCCCAAAAGCAGTTCACAGGGATAAGATGTTTGAAAGAAAATTGGGAAAAGGGGAAGACAAATTGGAAGAGAAGAAGTAACCAATTGTTTTCAAGTCCCTCCGGCCCAATAATTTGATATAGGGGCATGAAACTGTACCGCCCCACTCGGTCAACAGATGTAATACATTTTCAGAAATTTATTACGGTTTTATGAGTCGACTTGCCGTCACGTGATCAGATGATCACAGGGAAGTGAGATTTTGCAGGCGAGCTTCGTGCTTTCTTCCCTACCAGTTGACCAAATGCAGTGCAACCGTACATACACAGTAAATACATGCATATACGCATACGTTTAAGAATATTTATACGTGTTCGTATACCTACAACGATCAGTATATATTTGCTTTAAAAAACGGGAACGAATACTTAATTCCCGACTACCCCCTCATTCACACACATACACACACACCCACACACACATATAGAAAGAAAGCTGGCTCAGCACCTTCATTTCTGAAAGTGTCAATACAGCTTGTACTTGTGCTTCGCGTTCCTGCATACAGTAACCACGACGACATTGTAAAATCTGGTTTAGCAAATTGGTTATATTCACACCTTAGTTTTATAGTAAGAAGACTTGTCAAACCCGACAAGTACTACTTATAGTGCAGCCATGGCTTAATAAAATCTAGTAGAATAATTTCGTGTAGTTGACTCAATATTTTACACTATGGTAACAGAGAGCGACGATTTGTAAAATTATGAATTAGTCATGTAAAACGGTAAATGCTCTTATATCGTGACTCATACGCTTTAAAGTGCAAATGAAATCGTTACAGCTGTGCACTTATATACTCCAGTTATTTCAATATGATTAACTTTAGCCAGGGAGTTGCTAAGAGCAACTCCCTGCTTTAGCACGGATAGGTCTTTGCATCGAGAACGAGGTGAAGCCATCCGTTGGGTAAACGCATTGAATGAAGCCACGGGTGTGTTTCTGTGGTAACTTCATGGCATGAACCTTCCTTCTCAATATCTGAATATGCAGCAGTCAATCTGCCAAAGCAGTACGTATAAGTTTTAATTTTTTAAGTCAAAACGGCCAAGACTATAGGGCGAAACCAAACTCCAAAGGAGTCCTACTCTTCTTACGGTCTTAGCTATACGTCCCCTACAGCCAATAAACTGCACTCACTTGACAAACCGCTACGTACAGCCTTCAGCAGTCCACAACATGGGCCTGTCATCCGTGGCCCTGTTCTAGATTGGCTGAAAGAATATTTACTAAACATGATCTTAGCCAAAAAAGGCCGAAACGTGATGATCCGTATCTCGGGTGGAGGTTTCCAATAAATCTTTTGGATCATTCCATACGTGATGGACATATTTCTCTGTTATTGATCAGTGCTATTGGAAACTGTTCTTTGCCAACGGAATAGAGGGCGTGAATAGATGGAGACAGTGACGCCGGCGACGTTAGTTTCTTGACGAAGGATGCACCTCGTAATAGCATCAGTGAATGAGAACTTATTTATTTTGGAGGCAAAACCAAGTTAAATCTTGTGTAAAGAATCACTTTTCCCACTTGCAGACTGGTTTCAAAAGTGGATCGCCTTAATGGGAGGGTCACACGTGAGTAAGTGGTGCACACAACCCAAACCGATCAGTGGGTCATAGTCCCCTAGCCAGACAAAGTACTAAAAGGGGTGGGATGGGCCGAGATAGATTCTAGTGGGGCGAATATTTCACTAGGGGCGAGACATACTTAAAATGCATTAAGGCAACGGTAATATTTCATTTTATTTTATTTCTTGTTAGGGGGCGAAAATTTTTCCTACGGGAGGAACCGCCCCTTGGTCCCCTTGGCTACGGCCGGCTTGGTGAGTCAGTGTTAGAAGCTGAAATTAATAAACCAATTTGTTTCTTTTGAATCATGTTGCGATGTTTCCCTAACTGAATTGTTACTGTGTATAATCTTAAACATCGTGAAAGAAAGGCTACTTTTGAGGGAAATAGGAGAAAAATTGTGTACACTACACAACATATAATTTATTTATCTCATGTTTCAAAAATACCTCGATTGGAGCAACTGCTTACTCTCATACTAGTGAATGGAGTCATCTGTAACAGCTCACTAAACAATCCGTAGTCCAAGAAATATCATTTCTGACCATTTTCCATCGGAAAGATTGAAAAAAATTTGATCATAGGCGTACGAGGCAAGGGGGTCTAGGACAGCAGCCCTCTGAACTGATAAAAATGTAGATTTCAGGGTAAACTAATTTTCATGCAAATGTTTTGTCAAAATTGTTTGCCAATAAGGCAAAATTTCAGGACAAGAACCTTAACCCACCCTCCGTGAAATGTTTTCGAATATGCCTTTGCGTTCGATCTCCTAATCAGCCAATTAGATAAAAGTTCAATATAAATGAGCAACTGCAGATGGGTTTGACAGAAAGAAACCATAGAATTCGAGGAGGGTCGAGAATGTGTCATACATTGCAATGTAACGTGAGCAGCTGGCCACAAAATGTATATGGCAGAATATTGAAATCGTCACGCACTTTCGCACATATGAATCAGCAGTCAAAGTGATTCGTGATAATCACCTCGTCGGCAGGAGCGATGAGTGACTCAAAGACTCTTTATAAATCGAGAAGAATTTTATCATTATTTCGTCATCATACGAGAATCCCGGTTGCTCTTTGCCCGTGGAACTTTATTGGATTGGGTTTCATTCAAACATATTTGGCGAATGACACATTCGGTATAATATGAAACGGATACACCCATTGGGGATAGGTAGGCAATTTTTCATTGAAAACAAGAGAACACCTCAAAGTTCTATGACTTTTAAAGCAGTAACTTTTGCAATGAATGCTAAAATTTATGGGCAGATATTACTCATTGCACTATATAGAAATGTCTGTTGTATAAATATCTTGTGCCATGAATATGTATAATTTAGAATAGGAAAAAAATATATTTTTTAAAGCCGGGGCAGTGTCGAAAACTTTAGCTAACGACGATGAAGGGATTTCAAGTACCCGTTGACTCGTCATGTGGCTAGCGTGAATAATAATTCGTCCCCTATTTGGTGTACTGACCAATAGACAAAACTTGTGTTTGGCGTAGGCCCTACTGACCAATGTGCTCTTGAAAGTGTTCGCTCGACTTGCCAGTTCGCCAACCACAGGTTCAGCCTGTTCGTCTGTAAAAAGCTGAATTATTCACGCTAGCCAGTCGCCACCTGACGAATCAACGGATGCTTTTCATGTGTAGTACATTAACTTAACGGAATTCCACCGTTCATGTCTATGCCTGGCAAATGTCGTCCCACAAAATGTTTCAAAGGCTGACTGCATGAATGCCGATAAATGTGCTTCATCAATCTGCGGATGCTGGAGATTTAAGAACTTCTTCACCGTCTGTGTGTGAAAATTCCGGTTTCCGACGGGGAAGGGGTGGGGGTAATATAGTGCCTTTTTGTTTTAAAAAATTTCCCCTGGGCAAATTCAGGAGTTGTAAGCTAGTAAAATGGAGGTGCAAGCCTGAAGTTATTGGACAGGGCCTACGTGAAATTTTCATTGCCATAGGGCCCAGACTGAAAATTTGGAAATCTGTAGAGGTGAAGACAGTGGAATGACAATATAAGGGGTCAGTAGAGAAATAACTGGCCTATCTTTACTTGTTTCCAATATACAGATACCTCTGAGCAATTCAAGAATGAAGGGTAACCTCGTGCCTTGTCGTTACAAATTGTCATACTTTTCACTGAAAGTCGCCTTAATGTAATGATCGTGTTTGTGTAGTGTTGGATGTGGTATATTTTCGTTCGAGATATCCCGCCCACGAAAGCTTACTTTGCGGATATAGGTTATACCGTACGCAGTAGTCAAAGCTACATGTCCTGTGTATATATTTATAATGCTCTTAGCTCTCATGTATGCAGACTGCAGTTCGAAATGCGTAACGTGAAACTCAACTAAAAGTGTGTCTTGGGTTACTAGGACAAGAAAATTATGTTCTTTCTGCTGGACGGTAGAAAATGATATTCTTAACAGGAAATATAGATGTACCAAGCTAATTACGCCCCGGAATACACAGGAAACAGCTTTGAAACCGAGCCCCGAACATAATCCACGGGTATAAACTGTAAAAGCTTAGACAGTGTAGGCTATACGCGTATCAGTCTGTTGCCAAAAGCATTAAAGACAGACTTGCATCACCCCAAGTATGACTTTTACAAAGGGGTAAGCAAAAGTCTCAATTGGTGACTACTCTTTGATTGGCATCAGAGTTGCAAAATTCAAAAGATGCAGATCAGCTCATATTACAGCATGAACAGAGAGTGTTTTGATTACATATTAGGGCCTTGTGTACTCACCAGGATGTGGGCCTAGGCAAAACTATGTTTGTGTCTGCACAACGAGAAGCTAAAGACAGTTATGGGCGGAGCTAGAACTAGCTTAGTTGGGAGAATTGGAACTGTCTGGGATGATACTATTTCCCCTTTAAAGCATCACTTTATAATGATCACCCTGTTGGAACTTGGAGGAAGATATCGTATTAGCCTGTATAGGTTGAGACACTATTGCAGGCCACGGAAAAGGGAATATAGGGTTGAAAGCCTGAGCTTTCTGGTTCGAAAACTAAACAAAATTCACTTCAGTGCTGGTCTGCATCTAAGCATTTGCATGGACTGTATATATGAAGCCAGTTACAGTTTTTCCAAAGTCCCCTCGATTCTTTGGCGAAGAGCCGATGGTCGCAAATCAAACGTTACTCCCTACGGAGCTACGTCACCAAGGGTCACTCATACTTTAAAAGTGGCCAACCTCGTGACCTTCAGACCCAACATCGTGTGGGTCATGTGTGGCCGCGTTCCAGATCGAATGGCTGAAATGAACATACTACACATGAGCTTAGCCAAAAGACCGAAAAGCTACTTTTTCCAAAGTCCCATCCAGGGGCACAATTAAATAAATTTTATTTGGGGGGTGTGTGAGAAGTAGTGACTTGGTGAAGGTATAAGAGGCATCGTGCGAAAAAAATTTTGGAAGGGGGAGGTGAAAAGTAGCGTAACCTGGTAACCTAAGGCTATATTTTTAGAAAACAGTTCGGCCAGTTTGTCATATTAACTTGGCATGTGAAAGGTTTTCAAACACATTTTAAAAACATATACCGTAACACCCTTGAGAACATTTGGGGGGATCAGTCCTCGGGGCCCCAATGGGCACGACGTCTTTGGTCTCCTCGACTCTCTAGTGAAGAGTCTAAGAGTGAGACCAAACGTTATACTCCCGCAGGAATTCTGCTCCCCAAAGAAGCTGCTTCCCCTGAACGAACACAAGATTTAACGTGACCAAGCTCTTGACCTTCGGACCTCTACATCATGGGTCTGTCATGCGTAACCCCGTTCTAGATGGCTGAAAAGAGCAAATACTACACGTGATCTTAGCCAAAAGGCCGAGAAGCGATCGAATGCTTTCAATTGTAGTATTCAATCATTTGCTGAAAGAGGCCCTCGTCCCTCCGTCCCACATGGATCCGTCCGCTTATGATACCCACTGAGTGCATGCACTAATCTATAACAAGACTATCAGTTTGGGAGAGAGCGGGTATAATCACTAACATCAAATCAATGTCCATACTCCATTTACTAATTTAGGTCACGTGATCGCCATGCCCGTTTGCTGCATTCCTATTTTAGCAAATATGTAATGAACGATCAATATCATCTTTTAACATCGAAGGTTTCCTCTCACGCCTCAAATCGTTTAACCCATCCACGCTTGTTCGTCTAATAAATCTTTCATCGCATTTTACACACCGAAGAACTAGGGAGGCTGGCTCCAATATTATAATTGCATTACTCTACGCTGGTCAACAGTTTAAACTAATCTAATAGATCGAAGATGCACTGACGATAAAATGTATAGCACGATGGCATTATGAACTATTTTCGTTGAAAGGGTGTCTGTGCGTCATGATGTTAGCCTGCATAGCTGCTCAAATGGCTTAGAAAGCTTGTGGACTGGGTCCCGCCAGATATGAGCTAGGAATCTATAAACCTTACTCCGCAAGATACACGCGCGGCACAGTGCAGTCGTTGGTGGATCTAAGTGAGAAGTTTAGGGTATATGCTTCATGTAATGGCCTACACGTTCAGAGGTCATGTATGTTCAGAGATGCCTTTTTCGTACCGACCCTGCTGTTTTCTATGAATATAAGGTTACAAAAATACATTTTAGTCTTCCTTTTCTCTTGCTAACTGTTAACTACAAATTATTACTACCTATAGCAATATCAGCGTTCTGGACGTACACGTGACAGACAAGATACTAGAGGGAGGCGAGATGGCTTCAGGGGGCAATTTTTCAGGGAGGAGGGAGATGTGTAAAAATGTGTTACGTCTAGGGCAACTTGAAGTTTTCTAGGGGCGAAAACTTCTCTAGGGGGGCTTCCCTGGCGCCTACCCCCTTGGCTACGGGCTTGACACATGATGACGTGTTATAAGTAGGAGTTATTATTAACCAGTTAGTAGGCTATAGGAAATTATAAGCAACTCTCTTAAATAAGAGCGGCACACTGATTACCGTATTTGACGAAACAACCGTTTGCATAATGAGGGCATTTGTTTTGCACTGCTTGTATCATAAAGATATGCAATAGCCTAAGCATACAGCAGGATATAGGTTCCTAAACACGGTTAATTAAACCATGTTAAATAAGAATTGTCAATAGTAGTAAATAGAGGTAAACGAGGTAAAAAATGGAAAGAGCCAGTGTCTATTTGAAATAGTCTAGGGGGCAAGCTCCCCTTCCCTACACGATTGCAAACTCCGACTCGTGGATCAACTAAAATGGTCTAAAAGAAGGAAGTGCACGAAGCCCTAGGCTCATAACCCCGATACTCACGACAGGATCAAAGTTTTGTTTCGAAATGCATGTCGAGGTTGACAATTCAGATGTCCGTCAGAGCAGGGAGTTGCTATTTGTCAAATAGCAACTCCCTGGTCAGAGTTTCGTTTTCGAAATCGAGGTTTGTTCCTCCGTCAAACCTCAGCCCTATTCCGCTGCGCAGCAGAGGTAGTTTGCACCCTCATTCGTAGTTTCATAAATCAAGATAGGTATCAAACAGTTTTAGGTGAAAACGTGCGGCTAGGTATGCAGGCTAGCTAATCATTCATGAATAGTTTGATTTGATGCGTTCTGTATGCTGTCAAAACAATAGATAATATTACTACTAAACTGATTGAGAAACAGATCACTGTTTATATACGACATCCAGGGCAGTGTCACATCTCAGTTTCAATTCGGCTTTATCGTGTATGGTTCCACACCATCAATCTTTTAGGTTTATAACCTAATATTTATTTTGGCATGATTCAACTGCTGTTATATTTAGCACAGATGGCAACTTGTTATCTGGAATGGCCAAGAACACTTCACGAGTGAAGAAAAGTGGGACAGTTTGAATCGGTGTAGTCAGAAGTTTTGAGTCAAATATTCTACCGACTGGACTGCTTAGCTTTACCCTGTGGGGAAGGGATAGTCTCCAAGTAACCTAGATTCACAGAGCAAAGGTATGCATAAGGATATCATGGAGATGGGGGTCTGGGGAAGGCAGCCCCTTGAGTGAAAAAGTATCGATTATATTTACAGATGACGATTTTCAGGGAAAAGTTGATGCTTTGCTTATATGCCAGTTAAGTAAACTTTCAGGGCTATTAACACCATCCTCCCCATTCCTTGTAAAATGTCTTCCCATACGCCTATAAAACTAACTCATCGATTTGGGCATGGGATTGAACAGGCAGGGGCAGAAGCATAACGCCCACAGGTTTTGATTGTTGAAATTTGAAGACCAAATCCACGTACAATATATAAGCACACACTCCTGTACTTTTTTGTTTTCGTCATGAATGCCCCTCCCCCCCCCCTTTTTTTTAATTGGGATTGAAGCTACTGTATTTGGGGAACATGCCTGTGTGCAGTCATCCAGGCAACTAATCCCCATAATTCCTGTCGGCCGATCTTTCGGTTTATTCACTCTTGAAACAGTGTTTAGGAATTTAATTGCTTTCTAAACACTTTTCTGCCCCCACTTTATAAACATATTTAAATGTTAAGCTCACGGGTTTAATTCTTGAACGTTCTCTTTTGAAGCAAGTTTAATAGTTGAACCAGTGTACAGTTTAAACGTGTTTACAAAGTGGGGGAGAGAGTGGTCAATTGCTAAACACGTTTTTATAGTGCAGGAGTAAGGCTGGTCACGAACCGTACAATCTGACAACAGGAGTGCTGCCAGGTTGGAGCAGGGGAACACGTCTTCCTTCCGTCGGGGAATTCTCGGTTTCGTCCAGGAGCCGTTATGTGCACGATAAAATATGTAGTCCACCCAACGACAAGTCGCCCTGACGATTTACTTAAAGGTTTTGCTCTAAACTAGGGCAAATCCCTCCGTAAGACCCCCAAGTTTTCCAGTTTTCCTCACTTAAAATCCAACTTTTTCGAATTTTCTTGAATAGAAGCCCAAAACTTTCAAATGGGACCCACAATTTTCGGCGCGCTTGTTGAGCACCCTGCCCCCTTGGCCAAATCCTGTCGCCACAGTTGCCTCACAACCTTGCAGACCGTTTGGCTGAGGATCACCCCACATATTTCTAATCAACGCGAAAAGCATCAGCAAAGAGATCTGGGCAGGTGCTTGCTTTTCTGTAGAATAATCGTGCAACTTGCCATTTTAAATGATTTACCTTCTCAGTAGAAAGTCTAAGTTTTCTTATTAAATTGTTGATACAATCTAATGTATTGGAGCAATTTTATCTTTCTTGTGGTTATATGAATAAAACAATACCCATTCGTTGACCAGGAACGATGGGTGTATGATCTCAGGGCGTGCTGGTGGGCGGGCGGTCATTTACAAGCTGTTTACCCAGCAATCGGGTCGTCCGTCATTCTCGGCCTTACAAAGTCTAATAAAGGTTCTCCTCGACCTGGCAGATGGTTTTGAGCTTAAATGCAAGGGAAACATTGTCATGGGCTTCCGCAGAAAAAAATTCAGGGGGGTACAAAATTTGGGGGGGGGGCCAAATTTTTTTCATGGGAAATATTTTACTCCCAGAAGAGTTTAGATGCTTCTTCACACTGTGCTGACAGAGGCGTCACCAGGAATTTGTCAAGGGGGGGGGGCATAGACAGACCCTCAGCGTAGCCATGAACATTGTGTTTAAATTAAGAATCACCCCAAACCAAGGAGTTCGTAGCAACTCTCTGCCCAAACGTATTTAGGAATAGTCCTAGAATTCTAAATACAGTTGTTAACTGCACTTTGGCATTCATTCATACAATACAGTTTCACTCTGCTTGATTCATGGAGTTGCTACTCCCTGGATGGTCAACAATGACTTGTGCAGTCAGTTGTGTTTCCAATTATACTCAAACACACACACACACACACACACACACACACACACACACACTGTGTTTGACAACTTAAATATTGCCTCGAGCAATTTAAACTCAGTGCGGGCTACTGTGGCTCTGTCTAATATTAGTGGTGTGCTATAGACAGGAGGTTTGGTTTATTCTGGAAGAGGAGCTAGTGGGGTACCCCGCAGAGCGGACTCTGTTTGCTCATCCCCTCTTCAAGGCTTCCCACACAACAGGTATATAACTGAACAAGGAATATGGGGTACAGCCTGCTATGTGGGCAACTAATAGGGAGGCTAGTAGGGAGAATTGTTACTTCTGTTTTGAATGAGATTAGAGAGCCTTTAAATTGCATCAAAATGGCACAGATAGAAAATAGCTCTTATCCTTATTAAACCAACAAGTTTCATCAATAAACTAGTATAAACGGTTGTAACATTTCTTGCCCAAAATATCACGTATTACAAGAGTTATTATAAGAATGCATCAACTGAAAAAATGAAAGTTTGGGTGTAAAACTTATTTATGAGCTAGACTATGAATTTCTCCATATGAGAACCTTATTTCTTGAATAAAAAGTCACCATAATATGCCTAATTGTGATTTCATATAATTTGTCAAAGGAATGAAAATTTTGCTACACCCTGTCACAATCGGATTTTGTCTTCATTTCAAGGATTAGCTATAGGAAAATTGACATGAATCACAGGGGAAAGAAACGTTTTGGCTATAAAAAGACCGATCCAGGAACTAAGGAAAAATAGACCTGTGTACATAATTAACTAAGTGACGTATATGTGTGTTAACGTCTTCCGGGATGAAAACCTTTTGAAGCAAAATTTATTGTAGTGAAAAATTAACGTCAGCGGGTGCATTTCCAAACAGTGGGGGTGTATGTTGTCCCCATTCAACCTTGTGGTTTACGCAAATGATAAGTAAACATGGCCAATAACTAAATCTCCAGCTGGGATCCTCTTTAATTCACTAAAAAACGCTCAGGTCGTTTTTGACACTACCACCAAAAATTTATTCAACGTTGTAATAGTATGACACCTGAACATAAATCTTTGACCTATGGGGTTCATAGACCCAGGAAAGCTACCGTAAGGGGCCAGCTTCACCAAGGATCCCTTTTTGCATCACTGCGGAAGAGATTATGTGGACCCCGGCATGATCATCGAGATCGGGTACTAATGCATGTTCGATGAAAGAACTTAGTATTATGAACACAAACTGAAGACTCGCTTTAAAATGTGAAACCAATCTTGGATATAATAAGATATACCAATAAATCTCGCTGGCTTGATTATTAGCATCATTTGGATGCATGGCGTCCACAAAAGTTAACTAGGCCTAATTACACATATTCCATTGTCACTGGAAAACTGAAACACGGTCATGACTATAAGCCATGTATGAAATAAAATACAAGCGAAAGTAAAGCCGTGCGTGCCATGTACAGCATATTCAATATGGCATAAAAAAAAACCCGGAAGTAACTACGTCGACAACCATTTATTTACACTAACATGTATTCATAACCTACTACACTTAATGCACAAACAAAAGATTTTAGCGGGTATGTATTTTTAAGGGAGGCAACAGTGACTGTTTATGTGGAAATGTCAATTTTGACCAAAAGCAAATCGGGCGAAGAATAGAACATACATGCATGGTTAATAGACATAAGAGTTAAAACCTTTGACATGTAGGCAAAAGTCCGTGCTAGCCAATTTAAACTAGTCTGTTCATGGAGTTGTAATTGAGCTACACAATCTCGTTCAATCAAAGCTTACCCAACAATCTTAAAATATTCTTGGTTCATTTTCTGTAATATGCCTACATTTAACCCACTCAAAGTTATTCCGCCTTTTTACGCATCAGTTTCAGGATTCACATCCATGTAAATTACCAAAAGTCCATTTAAACACACAGCCAACTGAATCTGATATAACTCTGTGCCTAGAACATTAAATTTCAGTTCATTTCCGTCATTTGTTTTAAGTAATCTCCACTTACCTGTCTCATATCTCCGCGAATAACGTCAGCCATTTCTCGCAATTATGAACGAATCTGAAAATTCCGAAGGATGCACTAGGCCTATCTTCAACGACTAGGTTCACTGGGGTGTATTCGTGTGATATGCAGGAATGTTTTATTTTCACATATACCGTGTGTCCCTTCGTTTCGTCTCAGCAACTCGACGATCAGTGATCACCATCGAACAAAATGCGTCAACGTTTGAGAGAGACTGTTAGCATAGTAATAAATATCCCTACCTAGCTAGACGATCTCAAACGTCAGAGTTTACGGTTTGTTCCAGCTCAAAATACAAGTCGACAGTGATCTTCTTATGTCCTCGCAGTGGTTTCTGGTTTAACGGAAATCTATGTTTCCGCGTAGACTGCCGATTGATCCTGGCAACAAGCAAAACTAGTATGCTTAAAGAGGGTGCTTTGCAAACTACATGCAATTTATCTTAGCCATGCAAATATTTTTTCAAGGAAAAGTTGTCAGGGGTACACCTTGGAACATTCGTTTTTGTTTGAGCAGTTAAACAACGATGTGATGGAGAAGATGGTGGTGGAAACGGAGACATGCCCTTGCCCCCCCCCCTTTGATAAAATAAAGCTTCACCCCACCCCTTCCCTACTTTTTAATCGTTTGTAGTTGTTCGATGAAACAGGTGACAGTAGGCTCTACTAGGTCTACAATTGGTCCCATTCACTTTCCAAAGGACTTCCGCCACCATTAGCCAGAAATTTACCAAGGGGGGGGGGGGGCGCGAAGCCTGTAAGCAAACCATGTAAGCGTAGCGCCACCACAGGTTGGCGCGAAGCGTTGAAGAAAAATTGGCCGAAAATACCTCCCAGATCGCTGGAAATGGCACTTTCCAGGCCTTGTAAGTTGCATCTAAACATTTTTCATTTTTAGTTACTAGCAATATCATAAAAAAAATCATTAATAAAATACCAAAAATATGCTCAAAGGGGCGGCTTCCCCCTTCGCCCACATTGGCTACGCGCCTGCATTAGGGCTGCTAAAGGAAGGGGGAAGGGAAAAGGGCAATGTGGAAATGAGAGTCGTGGTTAGAAAAAATTGTCATTAACATAATCAAAGAGGAAGTATCACGCAATTTGTTCAGTCGTTTTTAAGGTTTCCACACTTCCCTCCTTCAAAAATATTTTTAAGTTTCGCTATTTCGTAATTTGATGTTCAAGTTGATCGTAGGTAGTTTTATCTTCATTGCGGGCTACATTTGATGTTCAATGCCGAGGCACATTAATTAAGCTAAATTAATAATTGCTGTAATACAGTTAAAAGTAAAACAGGGAAAGTTGATCTGTGAAATTACCGCAGTAAATATTTTTGTGAGGTAATGAAGGCTGTTATATGATCCAGTACACAGGCGTAAATTAATGTTTTGTGCACTTTCGTTTTTGTAGATCTAGAACGAATACATGTATTCCAATAATGTCTCCTTTGTGACTACAGATTACGTCGCAACCGTTATCATTTTGATAAAAAATTATTGTAACAGTATATCCTTTTCCTAGCGAAATGGATGCATGGGCTATTAAAGACCATAGGGCCTATACAGGGTAGGAAAAGAAGGGATGGTTTGTTGGGAGGGTCGGGCTTAGAGTTTTGTCTAAGGCATAGTAAAATATTACCATTAGTCCTAAACAAACAGCGCCCTGAGCCTGCCTGCAAGTCGTATATCAAACGATTACTAAGGCTGACGTATTTGTGGTTTCCACTTGGTCACGTGGAAAAAGAGGGAGGGGGGAGATGAAGAACTTCAATAAGCCTGAGTTAATTAAGCTAATGTGCTGGTGAAAATACTATAGGCTAGTGACTAAAATATGCATGTCTTCTTTGACGCACCATACAATGAGAACGGGGAAAGGTTTTCTTCTTTACCGGCCCCTCCACACCCTGGAATGGGCCGACTAGCTTCCCAATAGACAGCGGCCGAAGAAGGGGTCAGGGAGGGGCAGCAGCTCCTCCCTACACGGGACTGGGCGCAAAATGAAGTTAGAAGAAAAAAGAAAGAGAAAAAGACAGGAAGACAAAGAATGAGAAAAAAATGAAAAAGAGAAGGAAAAGGAAAATAAAAACTTCTGTACATTTCAGCGTCCCTCCGCCTCCGGGTCCCGGGCTTTGGGGGCGTACGTCGAGTCACTTGACCCCCTGCAAACAGCTCTTGTGACGCCACTGCCAATAGATACATGCAGCAAGGAGATGCCACACCCTACATACATGTACCATGTCTTCCAGCTCCCTGCACTGATCATTAAAAAGATTTTGTACGGCCTTCTCTACGTATAAAGTGAAACCGCAACTTGCAAAGATAGGCTGTTGTGCAAACAGGTACGTTGCTGACTTGGTGTGAGTATTTGGCACAACAACCACGCCCATGTAATTAACGACAGTAGTGGGAGTATAGGACGTGTTGGTACTCATGTCACTTCCTCCCACTTCATGTTTGTTGCTGTTGTCATGGTAACAGAATGAAAGTGTATGTGAAGAGAAAATAAAAAGCAACGTTATTCGCTGAGGAATGTGCTAATCAAGTTATGTTTAATGGAAGAATTCACTCACACTATTCGGAAGTCAGGATTTTCGCAGCCATTATGTAAAGTTGTAAACGTTTATGGTTGGCCGAGGTGGACATAAGACGGACTGAACTCAACGCGTAGAAAACAGACCATGAACCAATCAAATCCACGGATCGTTGGTTATACCATTACACAATGGGATAGACTAGAACCCATTGAAAACAGAGGGAACTTATGAAATAATTTTGGTTTGATTTGGTTGACTATTAATTCTCTTCCACATGGCGTAGTGTATAGTAGTACTACAGTAAAGTATTTTATAGTGTTTTAAACAGGTAGCTTCTCAATACATTGAAGTAGTACACACAAACATGTCCACACCATTAGCTGAAAAGGCAGACAGTGTGTTTGGGACGCCTGCAGACCAAAATACACACGAACAGCGAACATTTCATAGAAAACAATATCCGTTTCAATAGAAGGGGGTTACAAGCAGAGGAAAGAGTAAATGTACATGGAATTTCAGAATTTCAGGTCGAATTTTCGGATACACGCATGTTGCAAAGAGTATCACATGTCATTTTGGACCCGCGTGGGTTAAATTGAAAGCCGGTAAAACTGCTTTGACAGACCGGGGCTTACAAAATAATGGGTTAGTCTTGACTTTACAGAGTTTCATGCAAACAAAATAGTCAATTGTGGTACTACCGGTATAGGCAGTGGCGTATTTAGGGGGCCATTGGGCCATGGTCCCCCTCACTTATGCCGATTTTTTTAAGTTCCTAAAAATACGTAAATTTTTTTAACACAAATTTTACTTCAAAAGGTAGCATATGTGGCACCAGATTGCATGTATTAAGGACACCTAATTTTTCAGAAATTTTCAAAGGGGAGGGGTCACCCCATTGGCCATGTTCCCCCTCACTGATGCCAATTTTTTTGTTTTAGTTCCTAAAAATACGTGCATTTTTTAACACAAATTTTACTTCAAAAGGTATCGTATGTGGTACAAGATTATACATAAGGACACCTAATTTTTCAAAAATTTTTACAGGGGAGGGGGAACTCCATTGGTCAAGGTCCCCCCTTGCCGATTTTTTTGTTTTAGTTGGCAAAAATACGTAATTTTTTTAACACAAATTTTACTTCGAAAGGTAGCATATGTGGCACCAGATTGCATGTAAGGACACCTAAGTTTTCAAAAATTTTCAAAGGGGAGAGGACGACCCCTCCCCTTAGACCCCTCCCTAGGCAGACGACCACACAACATACTGCATGGCTCCCGTGAGAGAAATCCTGGCTACGCCACTGACTATAGGATTTTCTAGTTAACTCAGAACAAGGACTTGGGTGTTAACCTGGTCAGAACATTTAGGTTTGCTTGAGTGGTTAAGTTTACATCCTGATTACCTGCAGGGATGAAGAAAGATTTGTATCGCATACAAAACACCTTTCAGTGATGTTTCTGCCCAGATCTTTGACTCTCTGTGCATTCCCTGACGTATAGGTTGCAGCGCCAGAGGGGGCTGGGGAAAACAACACCGCCGAAAAAAATTAAGAAGAATCGGGATAGCGGGAAAAAGAAAAGAGAAAGGAGGATAATTAAAAGAAAAGAAAAGCAAAATAAAGGAAAAAATCAAAACGACAGACAAGAAAAGAAATAATATGAATAGGGGTGAATATTGACTTTGGGAAAGGTGGGGAAGAGGGAATTGGCTTAGTAAATTTGAAAGGAAAGTCGATGTTACTAGTTCTGTGGTAGACAGGGCTATAGGGATGGTGGAAAAAACGAACGGGACGAAATAGCCTGAAAGAGTGAAGGGCTGGGAAGAATGGAACAGGGACAAGGGCTGGAGTAAGGCCGACTTTGCAAGGGGGAGAAAAATAATGAGTGGAGAGAAAAGAAAGGGAAGTAACATTAAAAATTGAGTTGCTAGGAAGAAACGGCCAGAAAATCAAGATGTAACTTAGCAGGAGGAATTTCGGGAAATAGAGATAAGAAGTAATAGCAGGGACGAATCCAAGGGGGCGTAAGGGGCGTGCGCCCAATATTTTCAGCAAAGCAATTATTTTTGTAACAGAATTTTAAACCTCCAAGCCCATCTGATTGCACCATGCACTTTCTGTAGACGGTTAAGCCTCCCTCTCACATTTCTGGATCCGGCCCTGGATATGGGAAGGAACAATGAAGAGAGGCAGGAAATGTGGGAGAAGGAGACGGACGGAGCTATAAGCTAAAGTTTTGATCACTGATTTTTCTGGATACTTAAAGACATACACTCGTCACCCCAAAGTATATTTTTAGTGTGGGGGCATCAAAATTCTAAGTTGGTGACGGCTCTTTGATTAACAGCAAAGTTTGAAAATTCAAAAGATGAAGAGTAGCTCACATTTCACACAATGCAACGGGGCTGTAACGTATTCGATTCTGGACTCGAGTCCGTGCTTTGTCGGACTCGGAACTACCCCGCGGAGCGGACTCAGCTTCTCAGCTTCCCAAGGACTGAACAAGGAATATACCGTACAGCCTGCTACGTAGGCAAACTCGGAACTGGCTTAGAATGGGAGGTTCTGGAATCTGAATTGGCCCGGAATGGGCTGCAGCTGGACTCGGACTCAGAACCGATTCCAGACGAGTCCACAAAAATGAAAGTTAAATATTAGTTCCCTTGGGGCTACATTGTTATTGATGCACAGTTCAACATATAAATACACATACAGTCAATTAAAATACAGCTTGAACCAGGGCATGAAATTGACTCCTAAAATGCGGCCCGTTTTTAATTAAATGTAATTGCAAAACAGTACAAAAAGCATGATGCCACATTCGTTAAGTAGCCGGACTCGGAATCGTTCCGGAATTGAAGAACCTGGAGTCGGATATGGCTCGGAATTGAAGGGTATACTTGACTCGGGATTGGCCAGGAATGGTGGCCACTGGAATCAAAATTGCCCCGGAATCGGGCCAGGTGGACTAGGATACAGCCCTGCAATACAGAGAGAGCCCCCAATCGATTTCAGATTTTTTTTGAAAATTTTAAAATGATCCCAAAAGGCGTTTAAGCGCTTGCGCGAGAGAGGGTGTGGGTGTGGGAGGAGGTGTTCCCCCTCCCACGGTGAGAAGCTTTCGTGTTTTTTAATCTGAAAATATGTGATTTGGTGCATACTTTATACGGTATTTTGTATGCAAAATGAGACATATTATTATGTATCTTATGAAATATTTTGTAGGAATAACCATAGTTAGTATGGAATAACTATATAGAAATCAAATACACACATATTGCTGGCAAATAATTTACCATTCTACAAGTATGCAGAATCACATAACAGCTTCAAACATGCAAGTGCAAAGTGTTGCTTTTGTACATACGCCTACCACTAGATACCATGTGTTCCTGATATGGTAGGCCTACAATTTGTCCCCTTACGGTATCGGTATGGAGTTGGCAAGTACCCTGCCAGTGCTCCGCGTCAACCGGTTGACGCGGAGCGCGAGAAAGTCTTGGTCCAAAATACCTCCCAGATCGCTGGAAATGGCACTTCCCAGGCCTATTTGGCACATATAAATAGAGGAAACACTAGTAACATTGTAAAAAAACATAAAAAATACCAAAATTTTGCTCAAGGGCCCTCTCCCCTTTGGCAGTAGGAAAAAGAAAATATGTACGCACAATACTGATACGCACGCTTTACATGGATTCATCGGTGCTATGTGGGTCGGCTTAGGACACAATTCCCTGTGGTCCCTTCCCCCTTCTCCTTACCAATCCCTGGCCTCGTCAGAAGGTAGCAAGTTCTACCTTATCAAATTTATCCGCCGTTAGTCCGACTTCTATAACGAATTATCAAATTGTAACTTCAGATTTATTTAGTGCTCGTCTAATGTCATTTGAAGAGGGCTTTGCCCTCTGGGCCAAACGCGTAGCTAAGGGGGCCTGGGGGCCTGGACTCTGCCCCAGATGTTTGCTATGCACCCCAAATTGTTTGTGTCCTAATAAAATGTGTAAGAATTAAGGAAGATGATGAATGCCGTGACCCCATTTGATACCTAGGCCCCCTAAAAATTTCATCCTAGCTACGCCCCTGCTGTGGGCCTCATCGGAATGTTACTCCTGGATCCCACCAGAGGCTTCAAAGCGAGCCCTAAGACTCCTCATCTAAGCGTTTCCCCGACCCCTCGACATGCCCCGTTTGCTCGGGGGGAGGGGAGAGGGTTGAGGGGCTGAAGGCCCTTATAGTTAAAATATGGTGGAAAGTATGCCCCCCACAGTTCAAGGAAGAAACCCCCTTATTTCTTTCCTCTGTAAAAATGTCAATACTTTGCAGTAAATTTTCTTAAACTTGACGCAATATGTCCCACCAAATTGCATCTAAGGAACCTCATATAATTAAATATTTTCCAACAGGGAAGGGGGAACCCCTCTCCGTATATACACGTTCACCATAACCTCGACAGCGCGGTTCGAAACAACGTTTAACCCCACCTAAAACAGCTTCCTACTCCTGTTTTTTTTTAAAAGGGGTGTCCCCCAAAGGGGGGACACCCCTCCCCTCAGACTCCCCCAGGACGGCGATCAAAAAACAAGATTCACCCCCCCCCCGTCTAAAAAAGCTTCCTACGCCTATGATTCCTTTGAATAACCAGGAAAATAATTGTCTTACTATATACAAGCATGTTGCAACGTGCAGCTTTTAACTCCTGAATTCCACATAATATGTTTCTTCTTGCGTATAGCCTTTAAGCTAAAGTAATTTGATATATTGTACGTCTAAACTATATCCTCTGCCTCAGTAATATTTTCAGTTTAGAAGAAAACCATGCATGCAATCCTCCAAATGAACACCAATAAGTTACCTTTGGCATGCCATAGTGTGCTTTTCTACGCGTTGAATTCAGTCCGTCTTATGTCCACCCCGGCCAACCATAAACGTTACTACCTGTAACAGTCTAGACAGAGGCCGGCGACGGTGGTTGCTAGGAATCAACATTTTTTTCGCGTGCACGCGTCGTTCTCTTCAAAAACGTATCCTTACTTCAAGCCTTGCAAGTCAGGACGTTTGAAAGAAACGTAACCAAAGTTTTCAGTGTTTGAAATTATGTCCGGTGTACAGGCCTTCCATAGAGCAGTGCTAATGAAAATGCTAATCCTCCCCATTTACATTCGTGTGTTTCTTTCCTTAAACTAGTAGGCCTATAGGCCTATACGATTTGTTCAGCTTGAAACATGGAAGTGCTACCCAGTGGCGTAGCTAGATATTTTTTGTGTGTGTGTGTGGGGGGGGGGGGTAAAAGCAAAAAATTTCCGACAGATTATTATCTTGAAGTAATGATGTACTATCTAAGCGTAGCGCCACCATCTTCTGGCGTGTAGCGCGCGGAAAAAATAGATAAAAATATCTCCGAGATTGCCTTAAATGACACTTCCAGGCCTTGTCAGTAACTATTTCGATGTGTAATTCTGCTTAAAAACATAAGAAAAGTTGTAAGTGTTTCATATGAATTGTTTTTATTTATTTCCGACAGAGGCCTTCGGAGGCTTTGTGGGGGGCCGCCCCCTGCCCCCCTCTAGCTACGCCACTGGTGCTACTTGCTTCCAGTGGCGGAGACTTCTTCTCAACAGTGGGAGGAGGGGGGTTGACGATCTTTCAAAACATTTACTGTGTGAAAAACACAAAGTCAATGGGAGAGTTCTTTGAAAGTGTGGGGGGAGTTGTAACCCCCCAGCCTGCTTCCACGTGTATGCTTGAACAACTATCGAAATTAGTACTTTTATTATCAATAATTCACCTACGGGGGTGGCGCCAGGTTTTGCTCGACAGGGAGCCCAGGCCCCTGACGGGGGGGAACCAACCCCAAGCTCTGATAGCCACCAAGTCGACTACTGAGGAAGCGATCTGAAGATAACCTTTGTAGCCTACCTTATACTGTGCCATTGTGGACGGTATGCTTGAAGTGCCGAGCAGCGTGTTGATTTAGTCCTTTTTCGGGAATCTGAATTGTGAAAACTTTTGGGTCACGGCAGGCCTACACAAAAACCTGTACCATTCTCATCTAGAGCAAACATATATTTGTCGGGCGGTTGGGCCCTATCGGGGGTAACATACATGTATAGAATCCACTCCTTGAGCCAAACTTGAGTTGCTTCCTGTACTGCACGACAGACACAAGAGAACATTAGCTAGGCTATATATGCCATATGGGATGATATTCCCGACCTTTACATAAAAATGTGCATGTTTAGGGGAAAGGCCTTGTACTAGTTATCTATATGGGACAGAAGTATAGAAGAGACAGAAATTCAAACGCGCCAAAAATTTTGGGTCCTCTTTGAGAAATTACCCTTTTGAGAGCAACACTGGTCACCGTCGGGGACTACATACTTTACCGTACAGACTAATGGTTCCGCCGAAATTGGAAAAATTCCCCAAACGGGGGGGGGGGGGAGCAGCCTTCGGGAGGCATGGCCCCTACACCTCCTCCACCTGGCTCCACCCCTGAATTTACCGCATACAGCTCATGACGAATTGGCCTATGCCCAGCTATCACCATTAACGGACTTCCTAATACTTCTATGATTCAGGTGAAGAAGCGAGCTCCTTGCATTTGCAACGGCCTTAGTTGCCTAAGTAGCAGGCTGTACGACATATTTCTTGTTCAGTCAGGCTGTACGGCATATTTCTTGTTCAGTCATATCCCTACAGGAAGCTGAGGAGCTGAGCAAACAGAGTCCACTCCGCGGGGTACGGCCTTAGGGGATCGGGTTGGTAACATTATATATCCCGCTTAAACAAGCGGTGCTGTGGCCGAGTGGATAAAGGAGGTGGCATTAATTGAAGCCATGAATCTTAGCATCCGGGAGGTTCGGGGTTCGATCCCCAGCTGTGTCAAACTAAGGTGTGTCTTCATCCATTTTCATCCAAGAGCAATCTATGATTCTCCCATCTGAGCTGGCCTTTCAGAAGAAACCAATTGATCTAAATGTTGAGTTAGTTAGCCACCCGGCGTGAAGTTGCATGTAATGCATATGCCATCGATTTCTTCCACTTTGGGCGTGGTCATTTAGCGTCGTAAAATGACCGCCCTGCAAGGCCTGGCTTATTATAAACAGAATGGTGGGGTTTGAATGCATGAAGCATGCATAAGATGGTCTGATGACTTGGGTTTTACCGTGCATACATTGATAACAAGCCTGTAGGGGAGGCAAAAAGGGAGACAACTAAATGGATCAGCAATGGTCATGGGCTGGTATACAGCGCAACCCGCTATTCAAGTTTGAAGAGGCTGGGCTTATCCTTGAAGGGATAGTTGAGCCAATCCATCATGGTAGGCTGTAACTGAAACTTTATGTGGCTGCGACAAGAATTGAAAGCCTAATCGAGAAAGCACATAGGTAATGCAAAAATGTGGTGATGTTGCAAGGCATGGGCGCACTGGGTATTTGTTATTCCTTGCCGAGGGGTAAGGACTCCGCATGCTCAATCACGCGGGCGAGGGTACGTACAGTATGTGTGTGTGCGTTTGTGTGTAAACACGATATCTCGAGATAACAATAATAGATACTTTTCATACTTGGTATATAGATTTTTCATATTGAGAAAAAGACTTCTATTGTTTTTGGTGGAGGCTAGGGGTCATCTGAGGTCATCAGACGTCAAAAATCAAAAACGTGTAAACACGATAGTTCAAGACAGGAATGACAGACACTTTTAATACTTAGTACATAAGTTCGTCGCTTGAGCGGCAGCTCCCTGTTCGTATCAAGAGGATTGAAGAACCGTATTGTTTTGGGTGGTGGTCATTTGATGTCATCAGAAGTGAAACTACAAAAGCGTGTAAACTTCTAGTCAACAAGATATCCCAAGACAGCTAACAGTGAGGAATCTCGTATCATAAGGATGCCGCATATTTAGTACAAGAGCCGTTTTTGGTGGCGATCAAACTTCATATAGGGTCATTAGGGAGTCAAGCTGTGAAATCCTCTTAAACACGATTTGTCATGAAGGGTAACCTCGACGGATCTCTCCATATTTATCCCAAGTAGCCCATTGATTTTCGTAGAGGTCAAAGGTCATTTGAGGTCACCGGAAGTCAAATTGTGAAATCCTCTAAAACGTGATATCTCGAGAAGTATAGGGCCTTAGTGTGAGAGCTGTATCACTTAGCTTGTAGGTGTTCCACATTGATTTCAAAAGGATGTTGGGTTCGTGGAGGTCAAAGGTCATTTGAAGTAGCCAGAGCTTAAATTTCGAAAATCTCATAAACATAATATCTCAAGAAGTATAACTTTGCTAGATCTCTTACTTCGCACATAATGTTCCACATTATAAAAAGAACCCTACAATGTTTGTTAGGGTCCAAGGTCTTTTGTGGTCACCAGATGTCAAACTGTGTAAATCTTGGGAGCATAATATATCTCATGTACTACCGGTATAAACATAGCACATCATACTCTTTCATTCTGCTCTGCACTGGACAGAATGAAGAGACTTGACTTATACTTTTTCTTTCGGCAAGAAATCAAAGAATGAAAATTCTGCTTCCTAAAGTGGTTGAGCCGTTTTTGCCCGAAAAAACCTTTATTGCTGGAGAAATTTGTCCATTTTTCTTTCAAAACTCTACCCGAGTAATATAGGTTTAGCCCAAACTCCGATAGGCTGTAACCCGTAGCTCCCAGCCCCCCTGGTTAGTACGCCTCAGTAGGTTGCGCAGCCTCAGTATGTCTTTTGTTACTCCTTATAACGTTACCTCTTGATTACTTGTAACCTATGTGCAGTTTGGCGTGCGTGTTAACACTTTCCAAATAGACAACCGTTTGTGCCAAACTTGAATCCCCCAGAAGAGAGCCAGGGGTGGCGCCAAGAGGGGGCAGAGGAGTTTATGGCCCTGTAGGGTAAGGCTGTCCCCCCTCTTCATAGGGGAAGTTTCCAGTCTCATGGGGGAACGTTTCTGGGTAAGATGAAGAATGCAGTTCCCGACGGCGACTACTGAGTCGCCCCGACAGTTTACTTGCCTTTGCCCTCAAAAAGAGCAGATTTTTTAATAAATCCCCCATTTTTCAATTTTTCTGCATTAAAATCTAGTTTCTTAAAAAAACCCAAAGTTTTCTAATTTTGTTTAATACAATCCTTAAATTTTCGTTTTTTCAAGGCAAAGTCCAAATTTTCGTGGAGTGGGCCAAAAATATTTGCTTCGCCGTCTTCCCGGCAACCCATCGCAGTTGTCGGGATTGTGAGTTGCTAGCCCTTTCGTTGGAAAGGATGGCTACTTTGTCAGGCAAATCGTGGAGCCACCCCTGGACATAGCAACTCTCCTTGAAATGATTAAGGTGCATTACGGTAAGTGAAGGATAGCACGAGAAACGTCGTGAGAGTCTCCTAACTCCTTCTACTTCACAGGTTTGTCTATTTAGACTGTAAAGTGATGCACATTTAAAAAAAATCAAGTCAGAGGATCCAACCGGGATCTTGTCAAATATTTTACTAGATCTGGTTTAAAACTGACAAGAATTGATTGAAAAGAGAACTAATTTTTATTTTTTAGCCAAATCTTGTCAAATGTTTGACGAGATTCCCCTTCGTTTTCTACCGGTACTGACTAGATTTTAAAATTGAAATGAGGCCTTTTATGACTGTAAAAGAGAAATTACCTTGAAAATGGCCATTTTGATAAATTTCGATTGGAATTGTGACTATTTCCAACGTTTCCGTTAGTTTTTTGTACATGAATTAGGCATTTTGGACATTTTCTTGTCACCAGACCTTTAAAGGTAGTAATAAATTGGTTAGGTAGTAATAAATTGGTTAAGTGAAAGTGATACTTGGCTCTTGTAATGACAGTAAACTCGACCATGGTTACGAATTGAACTGTTAGACGTTGGAGTCAATTATTTCCTCCATACCATTCGCGATAATCTAAAATTTGACCTTTTACCGCTCATCGGACTCTTCACACGAACTAATACTAATGAATTGTGAAACACTACAAATTATGCGTGAAGAAGCATTACAGCAGCGCTGATACAGATTGTATATGGCAACACAACAAGTGTTTTGTGGCAAACGTATGAGGAGGAGGTATCTATCTATCCCACACGAGTATGCTCCGTCCATAGACCCTTTTTCAGATAGCAATTACAATGGATTGTGGGAGAGAGTTTTGCTACGGGTCGATTTTGTCAATGGCATTTTACTGTGACAAAAACGACGCATACCAAAACTCTGTCCCACAATCCTTTGTAATTGCTATCTGGAAAAGGGTCTACTGTCAGAGATTTATTCTGAAACCTGTAGAGGAATGGGACAAGCCAACGGCGCCGAAGGTGTTGCTCGTCCTAACGGAGCGAGGTCCAGGAGTCCCCACCCCCTTAGGGCCCCTGGTGGGGTTGAGGCGCAACATCCCGGTGGGGGTCCATGGGACAAAGCCCCCGAAAGCTTTGGGTATCTAAATAATTGTGAGCATAAAGTGCGATTCAAAGTTCAGTATAGCACTATAAAAGTATGGAAGTTGAACCCTGTTCAACTCTGAGCTATGTTCGTGATTGGCCCTGAAGAGCAAGTGGTGATCATATATGGTTTCTTATAGCTTTATAGCGAGTAAAAATTCGGAAGTATAAACTGAGTGGACGTTAGAATAAAAAGTTTAACTTTTTCCAAAGGAAATGGATGCGTACTAAATAGACCCCCAAATGATAATTTTACCATATTTCTTGTTAGCCTCAGTCGTACATACAGCCAGTCAATTTGATGATTCGGGGGCTTGTGGACAGTGGTACATATAAGAGTACTTGTCAGGGGACAAACGGTTTTGTTTTCCGATGAACATAATACCGACTGGTTCGAATACGTAACACTCAGAAAAGGCACAATTTATAAGGCTTGTGACTATAGAGTTTTATCATAGGAGAGGGTTCAAGTTGGAGTGACCCAACTAAACGGTTCAGGAGGCGCCATGGGAACCACAGGCAGAAATCCAGGGGGAGGAGATGGATGACATACTCTCCCCACTTTTTGACGAGAGGTGGATGGCTAACACAAAAATTTCCCGCCCCCTCCCCCACATTTCAAAAATATCACAAAATAATACACTGTATTGTTTTTGTTTATCAAATTGATAAAGTTCGATTTCTTTGCGCCACCTCGAGCATCCATCATGCACTTACGGTTTGTTATTGCATCATTACATGTCAGCTTGAGTAAGATTATTTTTCCAACGCCAGTAGCACTCCTACCACCACCTATCTTCTCTCACCACAAGCGGTAGTGTATCCGCCGGGGAAAGCTCGTGACTGTTTTGACTGGGAAGGGGTGAATATGATGGTACAAAGGGATTTGGGACCTGGGGAAGTGAATGCTGGTATACGAGTTTCCTTGAAACAATAATACTACTCAAGCTGTCTAACAGGAAATGGCAATGACGTGACCCTCTACGGTGGGTGGGCGCAAAGCGCACCAAAAAAAAAAAAACATCATTTTAAAGACAGTGCAGAATGTTTTACTTCATATTGCATTACAAAGTTATTCAAGTTACACAAAAATGGCCTCCCTTCTTCGCTTTCCTTCCTCCATTCACTTTGTTCTTTCAGCAATCGGGATTTTCAGCTATCCTTCCCAGTCAAAATCGTTGCGGGTTTTTTTCTGTCAGAAACTTTATAGCTTGTGGTTCGAGAGGATATGTGGTGGTAGGACGTGAAGATGACCGGAAAAGCAGTTTCGTTCAAGCTGACATGTAATAATAAGACAAAGGATGGATGTGGGCGAAGCTTGCCGAAAAGAATAGTTTTTTGAAGCTAAGTAATCGTTTACTTCATTTCACACTATTCAAAAGTTATCAATTTCATAACCAAAAAGGGTATTATTTTGTAAATATGTTTGAAAATCTGAGGGATGTTTGCGTAGGCCGTCCGCCTTGTCAAAAAGTGGGAGACATATCCCTACCCCCGGGATTTCCACCTATGATTCCATCCTCGTTTCACCCCTCCCCTCATTCTCTCTCATGCCAAAGTGTCATAATGAAATGCTGCATTATGTGTACCGTTTAAGCTATATGAGATCCTACTGCCCCTTTCGTCCTGAAGAAAATTCCTGGTGACCTCACTAGCTCGAAATTTGACAATGTCAATCAAACAGTTTATTTCTACCAACTTCAAAAGATAAAATTTAAAGATATTTCTAGTTTGTAGGTTTAACCAGCAGGCGCGGATCCTCGCCACGAAAAAAAAAGAAAGGGGAAAAAAGGAAGAAAAAGAAAAAAAAAAGAAAAGGAGAAAGAAAAATTAAGAGCAAAAAATGAATAAAAGTGTCTAAGAACGTATTCAAAGTATATATTTCTGTAGGGGTTGGGTGGAGCTATAGCTGGATTATCTCTTTAGATATCTTGCAAAGTGGTTGGCGACGAAAGGAGAGATACAATGTTCGAAAACAGGTGAATAGCTGAGTAATGATCCTTGAATTAAGATCTAAATAAGTAAACATCGTGACATATGCAGTATGGGCCCGGCTAGCTGCACTGAAATTTAGTAACAATTTTGTGTTAAAGAGTGACATTTTTGGAATCTAGAGGGATTGAGAGGTAAAGTTTTCGCCATACAGACCTTGCAGAATGTATACAGAAGACAAGCTGTCAGGTGACGTGCTATTGTGCACAGTGGCACTAGCTGTTGCAGGCAAAGTAGCGGCGTGCATACCCTATTCGATTTCGAAACTGAAAAGTTTTAAAATGAACTCAAAAGGCTTTTACGCTACAGACAGTGGCGTAGGTGCAGCGGGCAATGGACGACGTGTGTCCCCCTCCCCCATCTATTCTTGAATTTTTTTAAATGGTCCTAAAAGTCGTTTAAGCTACAGATTTCTGTGGAGGGTGTAGGGTGAGATGTATTTTTGATGATTGGTTTATTTGTTCTAACCATTTTCTTTCACAAACTGTTCTCAAACCATCTTAAGTTTTGGAAATTCTGGACAAATTCCAAATTTTCGCACGCTCCGCTAGCGTCAAGCCTTGTGTCAGAGTTGTCCTTATTATCAATAGCTTTCGGTAACTACTCACGGGGGGGGGGGGACAAAGGAGCAAAAGTGCTTTTTTAGAATCCTCAGTCAGAAGATTCGTTTCTGAATAGCATAGGTTGGTGGGGAAGTGACAGTATCCGATGCAGGTTCTAAATGCAGGTTTTGTCATGGACTAATATTTTATTCAAAATTTCGGCGCGCTTCGCGCGCATACGACAGGGTTTACACCCGATTTCATATACCACTGCAAATCTATGACGCAAGAAATTATTCCAATGCAAACATTTTTCTAAAAAGTACATCTCCTTCTCTGTAGGGCTCTCATCATTATGGGATATTTGACTAATCTAGTCTAGCACATGATTTGAAAGATTGAAAGTACGTAATTGCCGTTGCTTATTTTCTAAACATTTTACCACGACGTTCAATTACGACGAAAATCTCTTCTGAAACGAATTTTGCCTGTCCAACATCCCTCTTGCGATACCTAAAGAGAAGGTGATATATAATATCTCCTCCCATATGGATGTCGGGTAGTGAGAATCCTGTTGGTCCCTCCTTTGGCTGTAACTAATTCAGAGCTCACGGGAGGCTCTATACTGTTCTCTGTCAGCCTTGGATATCCTTTAAAAATGTAAAGAAAAATTTTTATTATAGTCCAGGAATGTTTCCGTGGACTCCACGCAGGTATAACTGTGTGTACAATTTTCCCATAGGCGTGGATCATGGGGGGACGGGGGACGCGTCCCCTTTACTTTTTTGGAAGGGGGGACATCGTCAAAAAGTCCCCCTCACTTTTTCAAAAATGATGGAACAGACTGCAATTATGCCTAGGAAAACGAAATTTTTAGAAGAAAAATAACCTAAAAATCCTACACTTTTGTTGCACCAAATCGCATCTGAAGGCATTCAGTTCTAGAAAAATTTCCCTTAGACCCTCCCCCATGCCGACGATCACAAAGCTTATTGCCTCCCCGTGACGCAAATTCTGGCTTCCACCACTACTTCTTCCACCAGGACGGAGATTCACAAATGTGAAAAAGTCCCCAACCCCCACTTTTGGAGATGGATCCACCCCATGATTTTTCCTGGGACTTAAGGTTTGAAGACAATATATAAACCGTCTCTTACTCCCCTTTTTCACCCGAACAAAAGTTAGAATTCACTAAATTGTGGACATTTTTTAAACATACAATCACTTTAGAATGACCCAACGATACCACCATTTTGCATATAGGCCCCCTAAAATTAACAAAAATGTCTCGAAGGGGAGGGTAAACCCCTTCCTGGGATTGCACTCTCATGTACTAACAAGAAAAGGCTCTCCCACTCTTGTATATAGCGTATACAAAATCCCACTGGCTAAAAAGACACGGTTTATCAGTTATGTGCGGTTCCCCCTATCACCAACTCCCGCCGGCACCATCGGTCATAGATTTCTGAGGGGTATACCCTTCAGAAATCCATAAAGAAGGTGATGTATCATCTCTCCTCCCATATGGATGTCAGGTTGTGAGAGTCCTGTTGGTCCCCTTTTCAGTATACAATTAATGCAGAGCTCCCGGGAGACTCTATACCGAAACTTTTCGGCGCGATGCGGGCGCAATTGTTTACACTTACGGAGAGAGGTACGTTTTTATTGAGTGATGGATTTATTTTCATCACTTTTGACCAAAAATCCTTTGAAATCTTTCACGATTTTTGCAAAGTCTTCTCAATATTTCTTGATTTTCGCTTGATCTGCGCACTTTTGGCCTTGAATTGCTCCTTTTACTATCAATAAGGTCCCAAACGTATTCGCATTACTCATCGGTGGGGTTCTACCATAAGCCAATTATTTGTGTGCATAAACGTGATTTCAGAGGAGCCAGCATTGTAAGGATGTAAAGCAACTGATATTCATTTTTTCACCCCCCTCTTCTTATGAGAACTGAAAACTTAGTATCGAACCCACCTTCTAATTGATCACATGAAGGGAATTGACACAGTTAGTCATAGCAATGGTTTTAAATGTAAATTCAAATTATTGGCGCGCTTCGCGCGCAATTGTTTTATCTGACGTCCTATACCCGAATACCGTAAAACGAAAATAAAACACTCATTATGGCAAGGTATTTCAAGGTACCTTCACGGGCTCATAATGTTGGCGTGTAAGTTTTAAGATAACTTAGATTCTCCGGAACTTCTGCAGGTACATATAATAACTTATACTGAACTATACAAATCAAATTCCATGCAATATGAAAAGGTATAAAATCTCACTGACTTAAGAACTGGAGCCGATTTCTGTGCTCTTAAAATGCAATATTGCGAGAGCTTCCGGGGACTTCGCCCCCTGGACCCCCACCGGAGCTCCGCCCCTGGACCCCGCCAGGGGCCCTAACACGGGCCCCTGGACCCCACGCAGGGACTCGCGCTCGTGGTGCACCTTTAGTGCACATGAGATTTTCCATCTTGGCACCCCCCCCCCTCAAAATTTCTGGATTCGAGCCTGTAAACCAGTGCATGGAAACCTAGAAAACAGAAGTGCAAGACCCGTAAATAGTTATCCACAAAAACCAATTTGTGATATGCATGATATACTGGGATACCTGATAAAGGCTATGATTCTGACGTCTTGTGTAACCAGGGAGACGTCCGCAACAGCTACCTGGTATTAGTGGAGCGCCCTGGGAGGCGGTCATTTCAAATTCGTGCAAAAGTTCACATTTTGGCAGTGGCGGATCTAGGGGAGCCGACCTGGCCCCGCCCCCCCCCCTCTTTTTTGAAAATGCAAAAAAAAAAAAGGAAAAGGAAAAGGAAAAAAGAGAAAAAAAACGGAAAGGAGAAGAGATAGAGAGAAGGACAGAGAGTGGAGTGATAGAGAATGAAGCTGCAATTAGCATCCTCGAAGTATGGGAGTCATAGCGCACAGCAGATCAGTTTGAACGTCGATTGGGACGTTCACACATATGCTGATCTTACAACACATGATTGGATACAATCAATACGATACAATACCGATACAATACCATCAGCCAATCGAAAAATACCTTACGAGACAGTGCGCATCAGTTGGGATGGGGTGCTATCAAGCCTGGCAAGTGCCATTTCCGGCCATCTGGGATGTATTAAAATCTCAAATTTTCTTGGTACGCTCCGCGCCAACTTATGGTGGCGCTCCGCTTAGATAGTAAACGGGAGCCCCGCCCCCAGACAAAAAATCCTAGCTACGCCACTGCATGAGAATTAAAATGGAAAATCATGGGAATCACAAGGCCTTAGAAGTGTCTTTTCCGGCTATCTGGGATGTGTTTTTACCCAAATTTCCTGGTATGCTACGCATTGGCAGCGGTAGCGGGGGAACGAGGGAGGAGGACACGTCCCTCCCTAAAATTTTCAGTGAGGGGAGCTCCCTCCATAAATAAATTCCTAAGGAGAAAAATGAGGAATTATAAATTAAGTAAAAATCAGAAATCAACAAGTATAACCATAATCAATGACAAAACTAAATGGCCAAATGCTGTTCTGTCAGTTAATAAATCCCTCGATTTTTCTCTGAAAGACGTTAAGATTGGCCTACAGTGCACGTCACCATCAAAATTTTATTTAGAAATATAGTGGTCGGAAACATTACAATTCGGTCATTCAGTTTTGATACTATGTAAGGCTTACAATAATACCATCATTACACTGCCTGGACGTACCCTGACAGGGCTGCCAAGTCTCGTGCATTCTGGGTGATTTTCACTTTCTCACTGAGTCCAGACAAAACAAGAAATTAGGCAGAGGGGAACATACACGTGATAAAACTTACATTTACGCCCACATGTCAATGCAAGGTACCTAAGTCCTGGCATCAAGTCGAACTAAGATATGGGTCACAAATTTCTCAATTAAGGAAGTCCCTCAATATTCACCAAGTTAGAACATGACTACTAAAGATCTGATTCGACACCTTGAACAGGATGCATTGTAGTAAGGCACTGTGACTATGATAACTGTCTTCTGTTAATAACTTGTGGAAAAATTAATGTGTTGAGAGTTGAGACATGAAATTATATGAAGCAGAAAATGCAAAAATAAGACATGGAGAGTGCTATTTCCGGCGATCTAGGAGGTCTATTTTGTCAAAAATTTTCTTGTACGCTCCGCGCCAACTGATGGTGGCGCTCCGCTTAGATGGTATAGTACCGTCAATCACAAGTCGAACAACTTCGGCCCCTCCCCCTTTTCAAAAATCCTGGATCCGCCCCTGCATTTTGGTATCAGTCGAAAGGTCCAGCTTTAAATAAGATCAGTCCACGGGGGGGGGGGGCATGGGGCCCAAAGGAGTAAGGGGCCCATTTGTCCGATTTTCTGCAAAACTTCTCAAATTGGTGGACATATTGCACTAACCTAGCCCTCACCTGTCACACGCTGTACAATTGCTTTCTTCGCGATGTCTACAAAGAAGTCAAAACAAGTCTAATTTGAATCCTACCACAGTACTGTGCGAGGTAGTACCTAATTAGATTTAACTAGATTTAATTAAAATTTTTTGTGTGTTTTTGTAACTTTATTTAGTCAATACTGACCAAACTAAGCAAGAAATCAACTAAAAATGGCCCAAAATGACTTATATTGTTTTTCTTTGGTTTTCCACACAATAACTGCAAAGCAATTAAAAGCAACTGAAATTCAATTATGCTAGCTGGTATTTAATTAGGTTTCACAAATACATCAAAATTACAAAAGTTCTTTTTGGAAAAATTATCAATGTAATGCTTATTAGGGAAAAAAATATGAGGTTTATATACCTTGAAGGTCAAAATGTTCACCTTATCACAATAAGGTAAAACAATGTAATGTATAGCTTTTTAATCGATACTGAACTCTTCCTATTCTCTTGAGAAAATATTTCTTACATTGACAATAATGCACATCATAGTAGCACTTTTTTGAGATATCGAACATTTTTGCTGCGGAAAGTTTTTCAGTTTCTTTGTTTTTTGTAACTTTAATTTGTCATTATCGACCAAGTAAGGTTCAAATTGACTGAAAAATATATTTTCCTAGCAGTAAGCTATTTGGAAAATGAACCTCGCCGAAATTATAAAAACCTTAATTTGGTCAAAAAAATGGCCAGAATGGCCCAAAACTTGATTTTCAAAAATGCCACACCCCTCCGCTTAGTCTGTACTGTATGTAGATTGAATTGAGCATAATTGACTGCTTTTATTAAACATTCCCACATAACTCTTTTTGAAGGGTCTTTCTGCAGGGGAATGCATGGCCTCTGTTATGCAAGGGCCCAAATGGGCCCAACATTTGTGAAAAATTGCATTTTCAAGGACATATGTTTTAATATAAGACAGCTCAGTTCTGCAGATTTATCATCAGATTCTATTAATTTGCCCATAAATGCTGCCATCCAACAATGTTCAGCTTTTTATCTTATTCTCGTACAAAAAATATTTACCTGCAAAGCCACTTGAAATGGCACTGGTAACTTTCCTGAAGATTTAATATTGCTCAATAATTTTTATTGGGCCGTAAGTTCTTGACCTATACAACTAAAAATTTGGGTGAGTGGATTTTATCTCTAATGCCACATTCTGAGGGATTTGAAAATTCGAGAGAATCCCGGGGAGCATGTAAGAACATGTGTTGGGTTTAACGCAGACTGACACACTATTGAGACTAATTGTGGGCTATTTTTAAAATTAGGTCGACCCTTGAAGATTGTTCCAGTGTCGGATCAAACCATCTCACACATATTTTTTCACATCAACGATGTAAAAATAAGACTGATTGACATTCAGAAATTGCAAACGCACTTGGTGCAATATGCACCAATTTGAGAAATTTGGCCAAAATTCGGACAAGATAGGCCCCTTAACCTGTGAGGCCCCATGGGCCACAAGTGGACTGATCGTTGTCCACTCGGACTAAATCTCTTATTTAGACCTACACATTTCGACTGATACCAAAAAGTAAACTTTTACAAGAATTTTAAATGAAACATTTTTTGTTCCAAAGTTTGGCACCCCACTCTATATTCCGTGTAGTAGATCGGGGAAATAGAAGCACTGAGTCACGTATAGACTATAGAGCATTACATAAATTTATTCCATAATACTGCAAATCGCCAGTTACTGACACATACACTTTAGAAGTGTAATGTTTTGGAATGATGGCGCACTTCGCTTTTACGTTTGCGTGCCATCTAGTAACGGCACTGTTAAATTGATCTCTGCGCATGATTTTCAATGCGTCAATTTCCAACAAGATAAACTTAAAAACTTACAAGCTTTTCACAATATTTTACAGAACAAACGCAACTTTTACACATAAGTTATAGTGGTGATGTTCCCATGGGAACAGGAGCCCAAGTTGATTGGGGAGGGGGGGGGGCTGTAACGACTTGCCCGAAAACTATAACCCAAAATTTCCCCTAGCTCCACGGGCGTTCGACATGTTAATGTACATATCATATAGGCATGCATCGGTTATCACACCGCATGCCAATTACATACAATCATTTGCGGTGTTACTGCCCTTCCATATTGATTATAATTTGAGGGACGTCGTTACAATAATAATGATAACAATCAGTGGCGTAGCCAGGATTTCTCTCATGGGGGTGGGGGCATACATTGTGTTGTGTGATCGCCCGCCTGGGGGAGGGTTTAAGGGGAGGTGGTGTCCTCCTCGCCTTTGAAAATGTTTGAAAAAGTAGGTGTCCTAACATGCAATCTGGTAGTAATACTAGGATTTCCCATGTAGTGTACCCTTTATTGATTAATCATAAGACTTGTACATAGGTGCATTTTATATGCCACATCGCTCATTGCGTGACATACAGAGCCTAGACCACTCACTGACTAAATTGTCCAATGGTCACTTTAAACATATTATATTGTCGGGTGACTTTAATTGCCCCGACATTGATTGGGAAAATAGTTGTATTAAAGCAAATGCACAAGATAGAGAAGTTCAGCAAGCTCTGCTGAACCTAGCTTGCGATCATCATCTTGAACAAGTTCATGACCTGCCCACTAGGGGTACAAGTAGGCTGGACCTTGTTTTTACCAATGTCCCATCACTTATTAAGTCATCTACTAATGTCCCTGGTATTTCGGATCATGATATCCTAGTTACAGATTCTACCATAAGGCCTACATACATGAAGCAAAAACGTAGAAAAGTTTATGCCTATTCTAAAGCAAACTGGGCAGAATATAAGGCTTGATGCAATTTCCATCAGTGCTAATATCACCAGACTGTATAATGAGAATGCTGATGTTACGAAGTTATGGGACACATTTAAAACTGCTATTTGGCAATCCGTGGAAAAACATGTCCCTTCCAAGACTAGCAAGCCAAAGTAACCACCTTCCATGGCTGGATCGGAATATCAAAAGATTGTTAAGGCAAAAACAAAGGCTCTACAACAAAGCTAAAAAACAAATGACTGGTCATTGTACAGAGCCCACCAGAAATGTTGTAAGGCTAGTATCAAAGGGCCGAGCAGAATCATATTAACAATATTATTATTGATGGCATAAAAAATAAAAACATAAGCCTTTTTGGACCTATATCAAATCTAAGAAAAATGACAGCATGGGAACATCACCTCTTAAACAGAAATGGAGATCTAATCTGTGATGCTACCAGAAAGGCTGACATTCTACTAAACCAATTTAAATCGGTCTTTACCCCAAAGACAGACTTAGGTGATTCTCTGCCGGTTGCATGAAACAAACATCCCGTCTACCCCCACTTGTTATTACGAGTGATGGAGTTGCCAACTTGCTCAATGGAATTAACATCTCAAAAGCAAGTGGCCCTGACAATCTACCAAATATCTACCTAAAGACGTGTGCTCAACAACTGGCACCAGCTCTTGCATTAATTTTTACCAAATCTGTAACCTCGGGGCAACTCCAGAGGACTGGAGAAATGCAAATGTAGTCCCATCTTCAAAAAAGGTAATGTCCACCTGGCTGAAAATTATCGTCCAGTTTCTCTCACTTCAGTTACCTCTAAACTGCTAGAGCACATTATTTGCAAACATTTACTGGATCACTTAGATCGGAATAATATTCTTACCCACCTAAATCATGGCTTTCGGAAAGGTTTCTCTTGCGAGACTCAAATAATGGTCACCATGGATGACCTATTCAAACAGTATGACAAAAATGTACAATCTGATATTATCATACTGGATTTCTCTAAAGCCTTCGACACTGTACCACATAATAAATTGTTATATAAGCTCCAAACCTATGGTATTGATAGAAATGTGTTGAAATGGATAACATCATTCCTTACCAAACGTAAAATGCGTGTTGTCGTCGATGGTGAAAACTCGAAGTATGCTTCTGTTGAGTCAGGAGTCCCACAAGGGACAGTTCTTGGGCCACTTCTATTCTTGTGCTACATAAATGACTTACCTGACTGCGTCTCCTCCCAAGTGAGACTATTTGCTGATGATTGCCTCCTTTATAGACCCATAAAAGACCAAAGCGATCACATTGCCCTGCAGAAAGACCTGCAAAATCTAACTTTGTGGGCAAATACATGGGGTATGAGCTTTAATCCAAAGAAATGCTACCTATTGAGGAGTCGATCTAAATCTTCTTTTTTCTATACCATTAAAGATAGCATACTTCAACAAGTTAAGAACAGCCCCTATCTGGGTGTCACCATTTCGGACGACTTGAAATGGTCAATGCATGTAAATAAAATTACCGCTAAAGCAGGTGCTATGCTAGGTCTCCTAAAAAGAAATCTTAAACACTGCCCAATGGAGTGCAAAAACTGGGATATATATCCCTAGTTCGTAGCAACTTAGAGTATGCTGCCTCCATTTGGGACCCTTACCAGCAAGGGGATATAGACCGTCTGGAAAAAGTTCAACGCAGAGCTGCCAGATTCATTAGTGGTAATTACACATCCAGAGAGGAAGGCTTTATGACTGACCTTCTCAAGCAATTGGAACTTCCCCTACTAAAGAATCGTAGGAAAGTCGACAGGTTATGTTATATGTATAGAATTTTGAATAATCAGCTACCAGCTGTCCCACGTGACCACTACCTTACAGACCTGCCAGCAAAAAGAAGGGTCAAACCTAGGCAATACAAAGATTCTACCTTTTTTAACATAATTGAAAATCAGGCTAGTAATAACAATAAAGCCCTTAAATACATTAATTGTAGAACCCCGCAATATAGGTCTTCTTTCTTCCCATCGACTATACTTGACTGGAATAAGCTGACCGATGAGGAAGTTAATGCACAGACCCTGAACATTTTCAGGTGTCGTCTGACTTTTTGCTAAAGCTCCCTCTCTCTCATTCCGTTGCGTTTATGCCCTGTGGGTTCCTGCGACGTACTGATGATGATGATGATGATGATGATGATGATGATGATGATGATGATGATGATGATGATGATGATGATGATGATGATGATGATGATGATGATGATGATGATGATGATGATGATGATGATGATGATGATGATGATGATGATGATGATGATGATGATGATGATGATGATGATGATGATGATGATGATGATGATGATGATGATGATGATGATGATGATGATGATGATGATGATGATGATGATGATGATGATGATGATGATGATGATACTAGTCTGCCCCAAGCTTGTGCTAAGTGGGAAAGTAAATTTAGATTTAACTTAACGCCAGACGATTGGGCTACTATTTTCAAGATGCCTTTTTGTACTCTACTGGAAGCAAAGATAAAATACTTTCAATTCAAATTCATTTACCGTATCTAACAAATAGGCTGATGTATTTAATGGGTAAGGCAAACACCTCTCTCTTCACCTTCTGTCATATTGATACTGAGTCTTTAGAGCATCTGTTCTGGTCATGCCATGTCACCTCTAGTTTTCTTTTGGATTGTGAATTTAAGTTCTTTGGGCGTCAGTTTATTTTCTCCAGAAAGGACCTTTTCTTTGGTCGTATTTATGCTAGATACGATCCCTTAAACTTCTTCATTCTACATTGCAAATACTATATTTACAATTGTAAACTAAGTAATTCTGTACCCGATTGTAACACTTTTTTCCATAAGATGAAATACATTACTAAAGTCGAAAAGCATATAGCCCTTAAAAGCAATACTTCAAAGTCCCGCAGGAACACCTATGAAGCTTTAAAGCGAAGTCTCTCGCACTGTATCGACGATTTGGAGTCTTAAGTATCCATCAGGTATTTTGGTATTTAATGTTACTATGTTTACTATGATAATTATGTATACTCTGTATACAATCTCATTTATGTACATAATGTGTGTCAGGTATAGAAATTATCCTATGTATATATTATGTGCCATTCATATAGGCCTATTGAAAAGTGTATAATATCATTCTACCAGAGCATTGCTTTGTTTTGGGTTTGTGTATGTCATATTACGTATGCTGTGTATACAATCTATTTCTTTTTGTTCATAATGGGTTTTATGTGTACAAAGCATGTTATATAGCCTGTCTATTATGTGTCATATGTCTAAATGGAAACTTTTATAGCATTTAAAGTGAACACTGCATGTATGTAATCGAAATATTGTAACTTACATACTGCATGAATAAATTATAAATAAATGAGATGGTCAAAAAAAAATGCAATCTGGTGCCACATATGCTACCTTTGAAGTAAAATTTGTGTTCAAAAATTTACGTATTTCAGGTACATAAAATTGAAATCAGAATCAGTGAGGGGGTATGGCCCAGTTGCCCCCTAAATACATGACTGATAATCATAATATAAGTTTAACCATAAAAAATGCACTAGTGAATTAATACCGAATATACAGGTGCCGGTGCAATTCAAATCAGAACTTTATTTTAATTACTAAGAAAGTTTCTTAAACTATTGGTTACCTTTAGCTACATCATTGCATTTTTTTTCTTTCAGTAGGTGCCAGAAAAACTACCAAGTGACATATTGCCCGAATTTTCACAAAAATATTTGTCTGGGGCTGAAGCCCCCAGCCCCCGCCTCCTACGCCTATGGATGTTCCAGTGTACAAATTTGTGTAGGCGCTGAAACGGAAAATCAAAGTACTCAATGTAACTGTAAGGATTTCGCCACCTCAGCCGCGATACCTAATTTTAAGCACTCCTTCTCACGGCAAACATCATTGCAAGCTGGTGTACCCAGTCTGTGTGCGACACATAGGTCTAAGGCAGTGGTTCCCAACGGGGGCTGTATCGCCCCTTGAGGTGTTTTCGCAATTAAGGGGGTGGGCGATAAGAGCAAGGGGGCGACAGGGGGCGTTTGAAAAATGAACTATTAAATTTAATTGAGGCTTAAAATGATAACATGCATTCTCCTTTAGTTGCACTTTCAAATTAAGTATGCAATAAATTGGAGATAAAATGGAGTCAGCAAGTTGAGTAGGTATAGCTTTCCCTCTTTAAGTTCACTACAAAGTTGGTGAATTATCTGCTGGATGCCAGGAAATCGTTTTTAACAGTGTTGCATTTCAGACTTGGCCTTGTGAGGACGCCCATGATGAAGTTATGTACGCTACCAAACAGTCATGAATGATGTCACAATAAATAGTGCCGAAGGCAACACTTCATGCAATATCAGCATTATGAGACTTGAATTTTGACGGCATGTGTTGCAGAACAACGAACAATTAATTGTATTAGCAGCGGATTAGAACTTCAGTTGAAAAGTTCCCGGTCTATGAAGCGGTGTCTCGGTCTCGGAAGGATATTGAGATTGGACTACGAAATTGTTTCATACACATGGCCTAAAGCTAGCCGTACACTACACGACTTAGCACACCGCAACTCAACTCGATCGTCGGATCTCCAAAAGTCGTATAGTGTGCATGAGTTTATGACTGCGACTGGAAGTTTTAGGACAAGTTTTAAGTCGCGCCGACTTCAGTCGGGAAGAACGAACATGTTGGTTCTTCCCGACTGAAGTCGGCGCGACTTAAAACTGATCTTAAAACTAGCAGTCGCAGTCTTAAACTCTTGCACACCCCACGACTGTTGGCGACCCGACGATCGAGTTGGGTTGCGGTGTGCTAAGTCGTGTAGTGTACGGCCAGCTTAAAGTAGCAGTATTTAGCAGTCGTACATGATAATTATAACAATAGCTCGGCTTGAGTACTTCGGAGCCACAGACGAGATAACATTTTGGAAGTGACTGTCCATTTAAGGAATGCAGCTCATGGGAGATTGCTCCTGCCGGGAATGAAAGCGTTTTGTGGGTCGGAGAAATTGAAATAAGGGGAGATGTTAAAATGTTGCTTTTGCTTTTTTAGCCTTTGGAATGAGGAAGTCTGCCCTATTAAACTCCATTTGTTTCATTGAAGACTTAAAACTTACTAGGCAACGTGGATTTGTAGCCACAGCTGTCAAACTAATGAGGGGTATTAGCTTTCAGGAAACGACTTGAAGGGTATAACAATTTTGTAACCAGAGATTATCAGAATCCCTTAAAAAAAACATCTACAAATATTGTTATTATGTTTTGAGATAATTGTTTTGTTATTTCATTCATTAGTAAAGCAAGAAAGAAGGGATGTTATTACTGATAACCTTACCACAGATTCTGAAAAAAAAAAGCTTTCATCAGATTGTTTTTCAAGTTGTTTTCTCGTTTGATGATTCCCAGGTAACTGTGCTTTAATACTTCCCTGCTCCTGTTGCTTTTCACAATTTAATATGTATTTATAATGAAGACATAAACGCACAAAGTTTGATAACGGATTGTAAAAGGTTCACCTCATTTAGCAAACAATGACTAGAAGTATTTGTCAGTGGGTTTTGTAGTCGTACCCGTACCCACAGATCAGTGGTTTCCAACTGTGCGGTATCGCACCCAGTTATGCAACTAAGGGGGGCTATAAGAGCCAATGGGGGTTGGGCAGTGGGGCATTTTAAACGAGGCTAAAAAGATACCAAGTATTTTCGTCTGGCTGAACTTTCAACTAAGTATGCAATAAAATGATTGTGAATTATTTCATCTGCTAACTGCCAGGAAATCACATCAAATAGTGTTGAATTTCAAACTTTTCCCTGTGATGACCCCATACCTTCATCAGTGGCGGTGAAGCGGGGGAGCTACGGGGTCCATAGATCAAAATTGTCCTTCCACATTAATCTCAAACGAATTATTGTCTTGCTGTTTATAGAAGCACATACTGGAGGCGAATGTCACATCAGGTACTGAACAAAAATAGCGGAGACTTAACTTTCTCAACATTAACAGATTAAGTAAGCTGGTGGAAGTTAAAACATCGTTTCTACAGTATCTTACAGGCCCGAAAATGTCTCAATAGTTTTGTCTAGGATCGTGGCATGGGGTGAAGTCAATAAGTTGTTTAAAGATTGATATTTGAACAGCGCCACGAACTAGCTTTGAAGGCATCGGTGATTATGGGAATACTAAACAACGAGCACTGTATACATTAGTGAACCTTCTTAACTATGGGCGTAGAAAGCTCTTTTCAGCTGTGGGGGTGGGTTGAGTGGGTTGAACGTTCTCTCGGACCGCCTTCTTGGGGGAGGGATTTAAGGGGAGGGATGTCCCCTCACCTTTGGAAATTTTTGAATATTTGAGGGTCCTTAAATGAAATTTGGTACGACATAGTGTGTAAATTTTAGGGAACATTACTGGATAGTTTTGACATTTCCTTACACCGGGAACAAATAAGAAGTCTTCATTCTTGATTTGTGGGGAAGGGGCGAAAGGCATAATTCCGCTCCACCCCTTTTTTGACCGGGGAGGGAGCCAAAGGGCCCCAGATCTCTCCCACATATTCCGACGCCTATGTTCCTCATTATTCGGCCCTAAAGCAATATGGGGGTATTCCGTATTCGTGGTGATGATGTGTTACTCAAATCGCCGAATTCATAAGGAGTTGTACCAATATATGATGTACAAAGTTTACCTCCACCTTAAAATTCCTCTGGGGTATATCACTTTTCGGCCAGGACGTTTAAGACCTTCCGTACCTAGTCGCTCCGGTTTGGAGAGGGAAGGTCTTGCTTGGATGCTTTCTTGCACGCGCCTTCATGAGCCAGTCTGTATACTTAAAATAACAGAGGTGTAAAAATTTCAAAAGAGCCCGAATTTTGCCGGCTAATATATCTCCGTGGCTATGGGCAAAGGTCGTTCTTCACAGTGTACTTGAAAATTTTACCTATCAGATGGAATTTGTTGCTAACCATAGTAGGCTAGGCGTAATGTTTCGTCTAGGATGGGCGTAATGTTTCTTCTTAGCCATGTCTGAGCCTACGACAGATGGGGTATAATCTAATCACAAAACATCTTCAAGGATTTTATATGTGTAGGACTGTACAGCTGTAGAGACTGTACTGTAATATCCACTGTTGTAGTCGAGACTACGTTTCGTTACACCAAAGTTGACCAACCCTCCGAGGTCGAGACCCTCCCAGCTAACCGTATACCGATTGTCATTAACTGTGCAATAGACTGATAGACATAAGCCTAACTATTTCAGAAAGTATTTACAATGGAAAATGACTCTTGTAGAAAAATTATGTATTTCTGCATGGGATCTTTTGAAGCTATTAAGTATAATTAAGAGCCCAGTTTGGATCGGCCTTGGCTGAATTTGTAATTTAATATTCCTGAACAAAACTTGTAAATCCAAAGGAGCGTCTGTACACTATAATGACTTTGAGTGATATTTCCGACCGTTTGTTATTTTCTAAAGAACCTTTGTAATTACAGTGTTCATCCGAAAACAGCGGTTATTGTTATAGGAAAGTACCTTCATGTTATTACCTAAATATAATAATAGCTGTAATTGATCCTATAGAGGGATTCCATGTGACGTCACGCGATTAAGATTGCTCCGGCAGTGAAGGCCAAAACAAGCGCAATAAACGTACAACGCACACGCACAGCATAACCATAGATACTACTGGGCTTGTTGACACATTGAACGCTTGCCCTTCAAGACCAAAGAGACGAGCGATCACGTGACGCCGGTGAAAACCCTCTATAGGTCGAAAACAATATATAAGGGGCACTCTACAATTCAATTTTTGATAGTTATGGGGAACTTTCAACCAAAAATATTTGTTCTTACCAAACAGATTTGTGAAATCATTTTTGTTACGGTACCGTTCTTAAGATACACCTTTCTTAAAGGAGATGGAAATTTCAGATTTCAGTAAGATATACCAAAAACACTTTCTAAACAGTATGCTACAAAATGACAAAGTGTTGGCTATCTTTATATTTTTGTTGTCGAGATTGTCGTTTTCTAACCGTTGCAGGGGCAGGTTTGATGGCACCATAGGTTAGTTAGTTAGTTAGTTAGATGAGGTTTAACGTCCCAGTTTCCAACCAATTGGTTCAAGTCGAGACGACCACGGCCTTTTTTCCAGTTGTGGCTCACTGGCTTGTTTTCCCTACTCCATTGTTTTATGCTGAGCACCAAGCACAAAGGCAGTAGGTTCCATTTTTAAAGTCTTTGGTATGACCCGGCCAGGATTTGAACCCTAGACCTTCCGGCTACAAGTCGAATGCTCTAACCACTTGGCCACTGCAGGTGGCACCACAGGATTGCCTGACGGGGCCAAGCTCCCCGACTGGGGAGTAACCCGAAGTCCCGACAAAGTTTACGAGTTTGCCGGAAGAATGGCATACACAAAATTTTCGCCAGCCAAAAAATTAGAGATATTGCTGAATAAAATTTGAAAATGGGCAGTTTTATCAAAAAGAAACAACTTGAAAAATGTTGGGTTTTTACTAGAAAGCGTTTGAAACTTTGTGGTTTTAATTGGAGAATCTACTCTCAATGAAAGCAAAAACAAGGAAACTGTCCGGGCGAATGGTCGCCGTCGGGAGGATGATTACGTACTTCGTACCCACTGAAAACTTTCCAAGATGTCTGGGCCAGTGTTCCTCTTCGGGGACTATGGTCACCTGTTCCCCACCTGGCGCCCTTCTTTGCAGAAGGAAATTACCATTTCCCAACACTGCTTTGATGGCAAAGATTTTACATGCTTATTTATTCTATGTTACAGATCAATGTATGGACAGGGTACCTCTATCAGGACAAAGGTACTCAGAGCCGTATAAAGTACCTATAAAGGTACAACTCTAGAGCCGTATATGTAACAGCGCCCTCAATTCCAGATATGAAATACAATTTCGACTTCATTGACACGATTTCGATGCTCATGCTCTGGACGTATGAGTTTCCACGAAAGAACATTGACAAGGTGACGTCTAACTAATAACACTATAAATGAACTCGACACCGGTCAACGATCCGTGCGTGTTCATTTTAGCTTTCAGCAAAGGAGCGGAAGAAAATTCACATCCTTCGTGCGGACGAAATAGAGCTTATCCCAAACATAGTACTGTACACGCAACACAACCAAAATAAACTTTTGACAACCGCATTCCTACTCTCTGCTGAATTTAAAAAATGGAACAAAAAATGAAAAGAAAAATTAAATGACGTCTCATTTTGCACAATAGTTATTGGGCATCCTGTCATTCTTGGTTAAAGTGGAGTACTTGTGATAAATGTCCTAAATTCACACAAATACTACAATGCACTGTGAGCTCATGATTCTTTGCTAGAAAATTCCTGTGGGCTATCTCCCACTGCAGGCGAAAACCCGAAACCATGCCCATATGGAATTACAAAACCCCGAAGGTAACGTACACGCAACATAATCATAAGCCCTCAGACAGCCTTGTAATGCAAGCAAGATATGCGTTACAGTAGAAGATTATTTAGCGCCCTCTAAAAGAAGTTTTAAATGCTTCGTCTCAAAAGTGTGTATAAGTAGTATTCATCCACACTACAAGGCATTTCACCGCTTTCAAAAATAAAAGAAGCATAAACAACCCTTTGCAATTCCGGTCGTCATGGTCGCAATGTCGCCTAAAAAAATATACCTGGCGACTAAAAAACACCTTCAACAAGTGTTGTAGTCGCCAGCCTTAATATGTTACGGAAAAAATTGCGACTAACTTTTCTGCAAGAGAACCTTAAGATTGCATAAATGACTGAGTTTACATCATACATGTTTCGTTTATCTTTGTCGAAGGAAATGTTTAGATTATGCACAGAAGGTAGTTATAGGCTTCTTAAAGCAATGAATACATTTTATGGCAATGCATTCACAGGTAACTTTTTAGTGAAGCTTTAAGGCCAGTTTATGCAGTATAGCGCTACAAAACTTATTTTAAAACCGTTTTTGCAATACCCCAAACATTTAGAAACATTCCCAAGTACAACTGGAGACCACAATTTGCTTGACATAAAGTCAAACAATAGCATCAATTTAACTGATGCACTGCATGATTCATTGGCCAATCACTCAGCATGGCAGACAGCTCACACACAGTAGTGTGTGGATATGGACTCGAGCAATTTAAGCTAATTAGAGGCTATTTTGGCTTTCGAGGGTGCACTATACAGGTGTTTTTTTTTTAAATTGAAGGAGAGGCTAGAAATAAACTTACTAGGGAGACTTTTTACTCTCTGGTGCAAGATTTTTAGACTGATAAAAATGCTGGGTCGCACTAAGCACAACATTGATTTATTCTTCAGGTTTTCTCGCGTAGCTAAATTTCAATAGCAAGTACACAGTTAGGTGTCAAGCAGAATCTTGCAGACAAAGGCTACAAACTGTGTGCATGATATCGCTTGATGGGCTCTGTGGCAAAGTAAACTGGTTACCGTGACTATTTGGGGAAGAACAAGGATATCCTAAGTTACTTAACCTGTGCTCCTAGTTCCTGGAAAGCAACGACTGTTCCATTTCGCACAGGTAACTCTCACTACCACTGTCACGAATCTATCCAAGTCACACGGGACTCTAAAACTTTTTGAACTTCCCGAATATAGGTGGGCCATTATTGTCCCTTTCAAGGCTTGATAGTGAGATCGTTTCTGAAAGGCCAAGTCCGAACACTTACGAAGCAGCTAGTCAGAGACGTTACTTCGCAGCTAATTCCAGCTGAAAGCTGTCAAAGTTTAACAGTGTTTGACCCTGTTCCCAAGCCCGATAGCCAAGGGGTTGGAAGGGGACATGCCCCTAGATAAATTTAAAGCCCGTAGGATATTTTAAATTAATATTACCTTAATAACTTTAAAAATGTCACCCTTTGAAAAATATTCTCCCCTGGAAGGGATCTCGCCTGATTCAGTACCTCGGCTGGCTGCGGGCCTGTCTATCCTATGTAGGATATATTTTTTTTTCAAATAATTAAGGTAGGTGCATGGTAGTCTTATTGCGGATGAAGTTTGGAAGAATTAAATGACCCTTTCGTGCTCATCTAAAGCGAATTTCAAAAAAAAGTACACAATGTGTGACTTCATCAGTTGACAAAACAACTCTTCACATCCTTCCTCTTGAAAAAAAGTTTGCTATGAATTTGAGGTCCAGTGCCCTAAAAGTGAAAGTACGAGAGGATGGATGAACTGATGACGTCATTATCAAGAATAAGCCGGGGTGTCTCATGTTGGAGGCTATATAGCCTAAATCCACAGTTACAAAAAGAATCGGATATCCTTCCTTTTAAATGAAACTTTGTCAACCTCTGAAAGTGACCCCAATGAAACTTCATCACCAGTGTAATAAAATGAAAGTTTATGAAGACGATTGCAAAAAAAAAGACATCATAGTTATCGTTTCCTTTTTTCAATTCATAGTTGAACCTTAAAAACCCTTTAATACCCTTTGGTCGACATTTTTCGTGCACTTTGCTATCTAGCAATGCCAGGAAACTGACGGAGGGGCTGAAGACAATAACATATTCAGGTATGAGTCATATATTTCTCGTTACTGGGGTTTACAATGATTAAGTTGTGATCAGGGATCGCTAGAATTCCCTACTTTAGGATATTTTTTCCTTTTGCAAATTCTTCGTCGGTGAAATGGTCTGAATTTATTTCTCCTTTGTAAAATTTTCATCTTTGTCTTCGCTATAGATTCTAACAACCAGATTTGTAGTGAGTACGTTCTTGTACTCATGGGTTTGCACAATTACCCGTACTCGTGAGAATTGATTGTTCTCGTTCTCGTACTCACAGATTTAGAAAGCTCTGCATAGTTGCTAATGCAAAATTTTGTACTCATACTCATGAAAAAGGACATGTACTCGTATACTCGTATTCACAACACAGATACTGCCCTTGTACTTGTACTCATGACATTTTACTCACACTAAAAGTCTGCTAACAACCGACAATGTATTTTCTCGAATCGTGGCTCTTCCCGACATCCACATCCCCCCCCCCCAAGGATGTTAGGAGGGCAGTCAGTGACGGGGAATGAACAGTTCCATGGCAGAGTAGTCAAAAGAGATCTAGTTATAGCGTGAGTAAAATTCTCCGAGCAGACCTTGCAGGTTAGGAAAGCCTTGATTTTCTGTAATTGCTTAAGTAGATCTCTCCCCCTAAAACCGTTTCGCCCCGTGAAAGCTATCTCGCTCCCTTCAATACTTTGTCTGGCTACGGGCCTGTTCTATCATCAAGTCTGAAGTCTTTAGAGCAAGTCGCGTGATATAAGTCCGAAGTCACGTGATGAAAGTCTAAAGTCAAGTATCAAGTTTGTGAAAGCATGTTTAAATTTTCAAGACATAGTGCTTGAAATTAAAGTAGCTGTTTCATCACCCGTAATAGTCAGTTTGTAATAGCCGTGTATTTGAAATCATTATTGGTGAATACACACTCCAATAATTGACATGTGCACATCAGTGAAATGTGAATTTATAGTAGTGTACGTAGCTTCCCATCACACACAGTGGTATACTCAACTAGGCCTTTGTGTTTAAATGCCAATGACTGTTTATCTGTTTTAAATTGGGGGAGGGGCTAGAAGATAATTTGGTTAAGCGAATTTTGAATTTTTGACCGCTGGGAAGAGGAAATTTGTCCTGTAAGAGTATAACATGATTGCTTTAAATTTTAAGCTTTTTGTGTAAATTTTCTTCCTTTTTATTCAAAACAGTTTAAACTTTTAGTGCCAGTTCCCCTTTCCAATCAGTCACGGAAGGCATCCTCCATTTGAGATGCATCATAAAAGGTCACCAAAAGTATTGCACCCCACCTCACATATATGGTGAAGCCTTACCTGGGAACAATGGGGTGAAATTATTAACCTCCAAAAACACACGACTCAAATGCAACATGAAAAACTCCACGGCTCTAATCCATGATCGCGCTAGGCCTATGAAGAGGACCTATACATACATGGACATGGGAACCGGGTGCTTGTGAAAGGGGCTCGCTGTGTAGGCGAAAAAAAAACACCGAAGGAGTGTATTAAGCGAACGTCAGGGCCCTACACTTGGAGGGAAAAAAAGTAATTTCCTGTATGGGATATCCTGGGTTCAGGCGGGGTGCCTTAAATCATAATCACGACAATGAACTGTTAGATATTTTTATCAGTAATACTTAATGAAAAGTAAGGACTTCGTTGCAGAATGCCTGAAAATTTAGAAAGATAAACCAAATTTTTCCAAGCCTGCCAAAGCTAGAGTGCAGACCGGTTGAACCCTCAACTGAATTCACGGTTGGTACTGGCGTATTAAAAGGGACAGGTCAAATAGCTTTTGCCGTGGCTACTTCAAACTTCCAGACCACAACTAGAGAGTAAAGTTTGCCCCATAGGCGCCGCCGTGCTCACTACGCTAATCGTGCTCTTGATGAATGGCAACCAACAATAGATCATAATTTGATCATATTCGATCTCAATCTAATCAAACAGACAAATATATTAATAAACTATTAAAAAATTTAAAGGCGCAGGTCACACTAGAGCGATTTCAGATAGGATTACGGTCCGATTTTTGTGAGTTTTAGTTAAAATCTTCTCCATCCCTGGTCGGAAAGGGCCAAAAATTTGCCAACCTGTGAAAATATATGATATGCATCAGAGGACTACGAAAATGAAATGTAAACTCGTTATTTCGTGACGTCACATCGGCAGAGAGCGTTTATCGGACACCCGTGCAAAAATCAGATTAATTTTCGAGCAAAAATCTCTCTGTTGAGCGGTATAGGTTATATAATGGTGGCAGAATTTTATCGTGAGACAAACTAGGATCAGTTTACGATATAGCGGGACCATCCTTAGAACAAAGTCTGAATAAAAAACTATTGGTCCGATCTAGAAAAATTCGGATCGGATTTCGGATTGAAAATCGCTGTAGTGCGACCGGCCTTCAAGACAGCGCATAAAGTTTTCCAAAATTTCTCCCCTCTAAATGAAAAGATATAAATTGCCAAGACTAAACTGGCTTAATCAGTTAGAACCACCGTTTTGTGTAGGTTGTTTTTACTATCCAAGGTGTTTTTTGAAGATTTATGGAGGCCTTTATATCAACAATGTATTATGTAAGAGATGGGGCCTAAGTAAAAATACCTGAAGGACCCTAACGTATCCAACCAAAAAACTAAATGAAAACATCATCAGCCCCGACACTTAATGTTGTCATGCCATTTTGATGATGAACTTTGACGTTTTTCTCTCTGGATACGGTAGCACTTCAAGAGGAAGGAGGTTTTTCAACTCAGGTATAGGAGCGCTCATATGCGTTGTTTCAAATAGAATTATATCTCTGCTTCATTGACAAATACTCAGAGATAACAGATCACTGTAGTGTGAACTTCCCGAGAGGCTAAGTGGTTAGTCAAGTCGTTACTCGCAAGTCATTTGAAGGCAAGTCTAAGTTAAGAAAGAAGTATTAAAGTATGCGACTCGAGTTGGACTCGAATCCTAGTTTTAAGACTCGAGTCCCCACTCCCCCAGCTCTGAAACTTTCATGTCAAAATGGAAACACAACACAGCCTCATAGCCTTGTGCTATGTGACTGTGTTCATGGGAAAATATTTTGATATAACTCCCTGTCCCATAAACTGCAATCTTCATCAGGAAGAAGTACCGTGAGGCGGACCCCTGGACTCCACGGTGTTGCTTCTGGCGTCATTGTGTTAGTGTGTTCTGAAACACCCCCTCCCTCCCGCAGGACGAAATTCTGGCCACGTATCTGCTATGCCATCGTGCATTACAATCCCCAAGTGGATTTTGAATCGAGAAAATATTTAGTTGTTATTGATAGTTTGCATGCATAGGTACTCTTAACATAGGCGTAGGAGGTGTGGACTGGGGCTGCAACCCCCCACCACCATTCGGCCAGAAAATTTGCGGTTTTCGTGCAAAATATTTTCTACTTTTCTGACAAACTTGCTTAAAATTTCGGGATAAAAGCCCCTCCCGAATGAAAGTTTTCCTCCCAAATGAAAGTGGTCCCTTACTCTCGTGACCTGGCTTCGAAGTTGTATGTTATTGGTTCAGGATTATTTAAAGGTGATCAGTCGTCTTGAAATATTCTTTGTGACGTCAGCCTTTTCTTGACATGTTTCTGCAGTCGTCACTGTTCAAGGATACACCGTACAAGTAGCTATGATGACATCGGTATAGCTAGTAGGTATACAGCTACAAGCCGTCTCTTCTTGCTTACCGATTAGCTATACCATGCTTGTACGGTGTATCCTTGAACAGTGACGACTGCAGAAACATGTCAAGAAAAGGCTGACGTCATAAAGAATATTTCAAGACGACTGATCACCTTTAATTAAAGGCTAGTCAGTCCTTGACAGTCCTTCTGTATAGTAAATAGTACCTCAAGTATCGAAGTCGAGATTACTTCAGCTGTTGCAAGTCAGATGGCATCTTAGAAAATTATCCCTTTACGAAGTTGCCACTTTCAAAAAAGTTCGAGAATACCAAACTCGCCCAGGATCCCTGAACAAATAAACTCACTCCTGATGGGGTAGCTCTGGTATTATTGAATATTATTCAGGGACGCTTTGCTAAAATTAGTCCATGGACTTTGCGGGGAGGGGAGGGGACAATTTTGCCCCTGGGCGACTTTTTCAGGGGCGCCTTTGTAATGGGAGACTTGACTAAAGCATCTGTACCTTTTAACCTTATTAACTAAACCTGGGCCACCTTAGTCGTAGAATTTACTGTAAATTTAAATGTGGTAAAAGTAAGCCACCGGTGGTTACGAATAAATTCCAAGGGGTTGTTTATCATGTCATGACTTGTGAATTTTTGCAGCTGAGGGCGCCAAAGGGATGTATTACATTTTATTTTAAGTACCGTTACATTATTGTCACTTAAACGTTCTTTTAGGAAACGACCTTCTGTATAAATGAAAGAGCTTTTTCGAACCAAAAATAGAAGAAAGAAAGAAAGAAAACATTTTAAATCTGATTAAGTTTTGTACGATAACCATGGATACATTTTTCAAGTTGATAAACTGTGCTAGCGTTAGTGGCTGGTGTCTGTTTTTGTTACAGTTCATGCCAGGTCTGTGTTGTTTAGAGTCATATGTGGTTGCTTCTTCTGTTTATGTTATTTTTTTGATTTCCTTTTAATTCGTGCTTTTTGTATATTGATGCTTTTTACCATACAATTATATCTGTTTACATATTAATGTTTTGTTAGTCTTCCGTGTCTCTTCTAGGCGAAATGGAAAATAAACTGAACTGAGCCGTTGCCTGTTTGGCAGCAAGAAAACATCCTTAACTCTAGTGTAGTTTCACTATTCCGTCCCTTGGTTATTTAATTAAGTTCAATCGACACATGCTTTGCGACATTGTTGTTCTATATTTATTCGATATTAGTTAAATAATAGGATGCTATGAGTTTCTTTTATCTTTCCTGGTAGGAAAGAACATACAATGAAAACAGATACTAAGCAAATGCTGCTTTAGGCATCAAAGGTTCAATACCGCATGGATAAAATGAGATTGGACAATGGTTTACGGTTAAAGGGAAAATGCAGTCAACCCAAATTGAATTAGTGTTTATGAGGGTATCCTAATTCATGAATGGCTCGTTTGAATCATATGACAAAAAATTTGTATCTGATTTTTTTAATTTATTCAAAACATCTTCTTTGTTAACCTTGAGAATTCCACATTTATGTTTTGAAACATTATGAAAGATACTTGCAATAGAGATAAGAGGAGACTTGTAACATTTAGTTCATCTGCCAAAGTAAGTTTGGGGAGACTGCTTGTTTCCTTTAAAGAAATTAGCAGTCATCTACAGTTACATACCAACGGGGGCTAGGAGAGGTCCCACCCAGGTGCCAGCCCGAGAGGGTTATCATGCAACAACCCCCCAAAAATGAGGACAGCTATGTACATTGGCGTAGGAATCCCTTCTAAGCTGGTACGGGGTTGAACATGTAAGACCGCCGTCTTGGGAGGGATCTTACTGTTCTTCTTTTAAAAGAATGAGAATATCAGAGCGCCCTCAGTACAAATTGGTGTAGCATTTTGAGCCTAGTTTATGTAGTACATTTACTGAAAAGTTTTACATATATCACAGAGGTAAAAGGTTAACATGAAAGGTATGCGTACTTGAAGAGTGGGGCTGAAACATACTTTAGTCCTTAACATTTTTTACTGGGGACTTGAGCCCTCAGCCCCACTCTTCCGACTTTTGAGCACATACAGTTACAATCCTCCACTTATTTATGAGAATTTCTTGACAAACTTTCAGTGCAAGACTTTGTCAAACATAGCACTATTTCGCAATTGAAAATATCTTACTTTAAAAAATTCTCAAGTGAAAAGGTCACCCCTTGCAACTAGACCAAATCAAAAAACTTTTTACCCTTTTGGACCCAGCAAAAAATAAGCCTTCACTAAAATGTGAAAAATTTTAAACAGATAATTAGTTTAGGGTTTGGCAAAGGCAGCGCAATTTTGTATCTTAGCCACTTTACATTTCCAAAAAGTTCTGAGAAGGATGAGACAATCATAGGGGGCATCTCGGGGAAGGTAGGGGTATATATCCCCATAGCCGGATTTACCCAGTAATCGAGGAAACCTATAGGTTACGCCCCCCCCCCAGGCGCGGTTTTACGGGGGGGGGGCTTTGGGGACTCAAGCCCCCCCAAAATTCGCTCAAGCCCCCCCCAAAAATTCCGAGGTTGTATGTTATCTTCATGCTATATTTGCGTGTATTGAGAAAAACAAAATTGTCCAATACATTTGTGCACATCTTAGTCCAGTGGATTTAGTTTCTCAAATGTGTCATGCAAGATAGGCATGTGATCACGTTTTTTGTATCCACGTCCACGTACGTACACCTTTGTTTTGACTGCATGTAGTACGACAGCCACGCTTCGCCTTAGTACTGTATGACGACGGTAGGTACAGTGCGGGCGCCTACTAGCTTACCCAGGTGCATTCTTACGTTCGACGCCAGTACCAGGGGCGTAAATACAGGTATGTGTGTGTGGGGGGGGGGGGGCGTGAAAATCAAAAGTCGGTCTCTGAGCGCCAAAAAGTCGGTCTCAAATCCAGTGATTGCTCAAATCCAGTTCAGTATGCCTTTGTAACAGTAGACCAGACATGAACAACATTTGATACCTTACTCAAATTGAAATTCCGGCAGAGATGAAGTAAAAGTGAAAAGATTGCCCTAATTCTCTACTGAGTTCCCGAATTTTTGATCGAATGCCCGAAAAATGTGCAAAAATTTTCGCGCGCTTCGCGCGCCTGTAGTGGTTTAGTGGTCTATTTCATGCACCTGAACTGCAACGGATTTCTGGCAACTTTTTGAGAAGTTCGGGCAAAAAGTTTTCTGAACCCCAAGCTGTAAGAGTCCCATACGCCTATGATTATTACTATCAGTGGCGCACGCAAGGGGCCATGCCCCCTCCCTGATGCCAATTTTTTTTTAGTTCCTAAAATACGTAAATTGTTTTAACACAAATTCTGCTTCAAAATGTAGCGTATGTGGCACCAAATTGAATGTAAGTACATCTAATTTTTCAAAAATGTTCAAAGGGGAGGGGCACCCCTCCCCTTAGACCCCTCCCCTTAGACCCTTCCCCCAGGCCGGCGATCACACAACATACTGCATGCCCCCCCCCCTTCCCCGTGAGAGAAATCCTGGGTACGCCACTGATGGAGTCCTCCTTAGCATCATTCCCCAATGTCGGTATTGATAATGACAGAAAATTTTATTCTTCCGTTTCAAGCCCCCCTAAGCCCCCCAAAAATTTCGGTCTAGAACCGCGCCTGCCCCCCCCCCCTCCCGACTTTAAGGGGCCACCCGAAAATTTCCATAAACGAGTCTTCTTTTAGCTTAGCTTTGAAATCTGCTTTTGAGTAAAAACAGAAAGTCACCGTTCTTCCTACCAAAATACAGACTCAAAAGCACTAGTCTTCATTTTCTAATCTATAACGTTACCTGGTAGAAAATTTCATTTAGTTTAAATTACTGATAGTATGTATATCAACAAAGCTACTGCGAGGCATGTCATGTTTGTTATGACGCGTTGTCTTCCGGCATGATATTGTATTAACACTGACACGTGGTTATACATGCATGCCTAGAGGTTCGTTTCTACTCTTTCCGTCATATTCGCTGTATTATTGACATTTTTAATGAGCAGAATTTCAGAACCGCGTTATTTTTGAGGTCTTATTAATAAAATACCCAAAAGGCAATCTTTATCTGCACTTAAACAAGGGGGAAGATTCATTTCTGACAATGAAGGAAATAGTTTAGCCCAAAATATTCTAGGCCCTTCGGTTAGAACAGTGCTTCTCAGTCAGGCAACAAAAACCTTGGGTTAACTGAGGGGTTTGATTGTAGAAGGAGTTCTGGATTCCGATCGACGAGTTGCCTCGTCCTTTTCGTTTAGGTCAAATTGACCTGCACATGATCTTCAGGTCAATTGCTAGTAACTTGACACTTTAAAATGATTAACAGTGCCATGAACAGATGAACTGCATTTTGCGTACCTTAATTTCCATAAGCAAGAAATTCACCACTGACAGTCTTTAACTTCAGGGGAGAGTCCACTCTTTTCGTCTTTGACATTTTGAACGGTATGTTAGTCATAGCTATACTCATGGAGTCATGGTAGCACGCAGCGGGATTGGTGTCAGTGCCCCCCTCCTTCGAAATGTTTAAGTCATTTTTTATGAAATCCATCTTAATTAATTTCGGGGATTCAGAAATGTTAAGAGGCAATTTGTAAGTCACAGAAAGTTCCACTTTTGAATATATGGATCAGGTAGATAGGTGTGGGGGCAGGGCAACCGTTTCGTCCTTGAGGGTATGTTTCTTTTACCTATGTCGCTATTGATTTCTAAAAAAGCAATTTTTCGGCGCGCTTCACACGCTTCCATCCTTGGTACTAATTCTCCCCTCCTCACTTTCTGTGGGATTTAGCCGCGGAAAATCTCACAATAATCCAACCTCCCGTCGCTTCCTTAAGCTCTCTGTATCATCAATCCCTGTAGGTTGTTAATCATAAGAAGTGAGACTACATTTGCGTCAAACAGCGTTTCATTTCAAAATTTGCCTGGAAATTCTTCTTGCCTTTTATCTTTAGTCTCACAAAACGATCCATTAACCCCATTGCAAACATTGTTTTTTTTTCAAAATCGTGGATCCGTACGCAACAATTACATGAACATTGAGCTGCCAGGCTGCAAGCGAATATTGATTGAGCTCCACTTACATAGTGTCAGGTATTAGTCCCTTCCACAAGTAATGTCACTAAAAATAATACTAGAAGGGCCCCCCTCATATGATAGGTTACGGGCCCCCTGAAGGTAAATCCGGCTATGTATATCCCTCACATTTGGAAGTACTCTAACTGAATTTCACTTTTTCGCACAGTAAATTATGCTTCAAGGGTTCTTTATATACCTCCACTTTTTCACAAAAAAAATTTTGTACTGGAGAAAGCCCCCTTAGACCCCTCCCGCATTCCGGATGACGAAGGAAGGATGCTGTCTGGGTGTCAACTACTCTAGGAACGCCACTGGTCGGTCGTCTAACAACTACGGTACATTTCTACAACCTTTGTACACTCTAAAGAAAGGTGGGTAAAAACTCTCACCAAAATTGGGCACTTATGTGAAAATACTGAAATTGGGTAAAGTTTGCCCAATAATTGATGTCTGTTGGATTACCTGAGAGCCAGGTTACCCATTTTAAGTGGTACCTAAACTCTTGATAAACCCATTAATCAACTATAATGGGGCAATGGGGCAATGGGGCAATGGGGCAATGGGGCATACTTCAACCAATTTCAGTATTTTCACTACGTGCCCAGTGTTGAAAAGATTTTTACCCATTTTTAGAGTATAATTTAAGTTGTTTCCTTCACAAGTCTCATGATATTTCGCAACAAAGTACACTAACCCTCCAGTCATGTGTATATGATCGTGACCTTTCCTACGTAGCAGACTGTACGGGATATTCCTGGTTGAGTAGCCTTAAAGGGCGCTGAGCAAACAGTGTTCGCTCCGTGGAGCGGGCTAAAAGTGGTACTTATTAAAAATGAAAATAAAATATGAGGCAATATGGGATTTTCAAAGCTGAGGACACACAGAAAGCTTAAAATGAATAGGGTTCGATGAACCCACTAAAGAGACTTATTTTTACATTTTCGATCTATTCGATCTATTTTGATCTATTCAGGCAAGCTGAGTTCCCTTGCATGGGTTAAGTAAAGTTCTGTTCTATTCATTAAATTACAGCCAGCACGTATTAAGTATTTGAGAGAAATTTGTATGGGGAAAATATGTTACCGCGATATGTTGGGGTAATTACGGAGACGCACGAGCTTACTCCCCCCCCCCCTCCGCCATGACTCCCCCCCCCCCCTCAGCCATGCATTCAGATTGCATGCCTGCTACATGCTACATTTTGTCACAGTTAAGCTACCCAGAGTTCAAAAATAACCAGGCTGAATTCTCCGAAAGGATGAAACTTTGTTCCTCATCATACAATTGTTTAATCTGTAGGAAAACACAAAATTTAGGAAGTCGTGTCAGAATTCCTGTATTTTACGATAAAGTACTTTGATTGTTTTGTTTTCATCAATAATGTTCTACGAGACCTATTATTCCCAGGTGCCATTTTTCTCACGAGGTGGCGTCGATTTGACCACGCCGTGGGAACATCATGACCATGGGAAAACTATTGCATGTTGATGTACAAATGTACGAAATAATAGGTTGTGTACCTTCCAGAAACGTGTGAACAGTGTTTAGCTTTCTGCCCAATCGCGGAAGTTGTTCATCTATTAGCCTTCTGTTTCTTCGAGTATTTGCAGACAGATTTGGTGAAAGGCAAAATTCCCACATCCCAGAGATTTAAAATTCTCCCCAAAAGTTTACTTCTGGCTCCTCCTCAATTAAAAAAAAAATAACTCTTATACACCGCCTCTCAAACAAAAACGTACAGGTTCTACACACCAGGGTAATATTCCGTTAACAGGTTAAGCTGCGAGTGATACGTCAAACAAAGTGCACTCACCAATTGTGAATTGGTAAACTTAAAATGTGTTCGGGGTGACTAGGGGCTGGCTTTAAGTTTCCTGGTTAGGGCGGCTTTTGCATCATTTCTATAATTGTTTAAACAACAGGGTGGTTTAAACAACTCTTTTCTCTCCCCTTTCTCCTAGCAAATATTTAGGGGATTCCTGTAGTTGTGTCGCCGGGAAACGCAAGGAGGGGTCTCAGTTCAGTTTATTTCTCCATGTATCCTCTAAAAGTCTAAAAGAGGTATAAGAGACAAATACAACACTAAAACAATAGATTTGCAGATCTAAGTCTAGTCTTGGCCAAGACGTTATAATAAATTTTTATGGCCTCACACGTCTTAACAAAGTGAGGGCGCTTGTCAACTAAACTGTTCGTAAGTATTTACTGCAGTTCCTATATCCTGCTCTATGAGCAGTTCGCGTTGTTTTTTTCCCAGGACGAGTCAGGCAAAATCTGGCCAATGGACCAATCAGCTTCTTGGAAATAGGCCACACCTCTAATTCCAAAATGACAGCTTTTCGACCCTTTTTTTGTAATTCTGACGCCGGATTATGAACGAACGGGCCAAATAACCCCAATCCACGTAACCCTAGTCTTAAGTTTAACCCTAACCTTCATTTTGAAACAAATTTAAAATTTTTTGAAAACTCGATTTCGAATGAACGTTGTCGGTACTGTGAACTTCTATGTAGTATTAGGGTCTTGAGCAAGACTTGGAGGTCATAAAAGGGCACAGTGGGACAGGCCTTAAATAGTTGGAGACTTGTTACAAGTTTAAATGACAGATTCGACAGTACCTTCATAGGCTACTCATTTCACGACTAAGATACCTTTCTCTTTGTCATTTTGGTTTGCTATTTTTCTCGACTAAAAGATACCGTGTGCTTGTAAGTATTGCAAACTGTTCTCAAAATAGATTAATTTCTGAAATCTTTTTAGGTGGTTTGCTGTATCAAAGCCCATAGCTAGACATGGCGTTGAGGAAGAGGAGTGGGGAGAGATATTTTCAGGGGCGGGACTATGTTAAGGCTATAGTACTTCTTGTTTTTTCAACAATTTTCTAGGAATGAAAAATGTCCCCCCCCCCTTCTACGGGCCTGGCTGCATTACCGTAGTATACAGAGGTAAATTACAGAAAATAAGTTCACGCTGGAAAATGAAGTGAATCTATGACATCAAAATAAACTTTTCAAAAGTCAGTTGTTTAGAAATGAAAGACAGCTTTTTTGTATGAAACATACAAGAATGGCCATATCTCGACATCCAAATAAGACAAACATGAAGACGCACTGTGGGATGGACTTAACAATTGTATGTTCTGCAATACATAATGCAATTATCTGAACCTTTCTATCTCCTTAACGGAAGTATTTTCTTTTTATTTACAGTTCGAAGACTTACAGCATTCTACGCCGTTGTGTCCAAAAATGAGGCTCGTCATCTGTTGGTACCACATTGCCGTATTTTCAACGGCCGTGTGCGCATGCGTGAATTGCGTAACAGCGCTCAGTTGCCGAATTATCACTAACACAAGCGATATGCATGTGGATTGTTCCAGCAAGAGGCTCTGCAAAATTCCTCTTGAAATACCACGAAAAGTGAAACGCCTTAATTTGAGCAACAATTCTATCACAGTCGTTAAGGAGGCCGATTTGCGAGGGATGACGATGTTATCTACCCTTGACCTGTCTCGTAACTATATTTCGCAGATAGACCCTGAAGCATTTGAAGGACTCATCAACGTGTGGGACTTAAATTTAAGTCATAATCTTCTGGAGAACCTCCCGAAAGGGCTTCTTGATGACTTATCACAGCTTTACCAGTTGACGCTAAGTCACAACAGGTTGACTCGTATCGCCGTCTCGCTTGCTACTCACAAAAGTCTGATAGCTTTGAACCTAGCAGAGAACAACATATCGTCCATCGACGCAGATTTTACCAAAGTAGAGGGCGCTAATTTTAGCGCCACACGGGAACTTTTGAGCTTAGAGCATCTTGACCTAGGAGGAAACCAACTTCAAACGTTGCCAGAAAACCTGCTTTATCCCCTTGACTTACAAAAGCTGAATTTGTCGCACAACCCGTGGAAGTGTGACTGCCACCTTAGATGGCTCTCACAATGGCTTGCCGCACATTCCTTTACTAAACTTGGCGCTTACGGGGCAAAATGTGAATACACGGGTCCACACGGGGGTCTGTTCCTTCAAGATATTGAGTCTCATGATTTAATGTGTGCTCCATATTCTACGGCTGAATCTCTTTCGTATAAGATCTCGGAGGGTACTCCTCTAGAAGTTATCTGCCCAGTGTTTGCCGATCCCAGACCAAATATTACATGGTTTGTGAATGGGAGCCAAGTCCTACGTAACGATGACGTCAAACCTGCACCATTAATACCGTATCTTGTGACAGAATCTCAAAGCCTGGTTTTCATTTCTCCAAAGTATTTTGGATCTATCGTCACATGTAGAGCTACCAATCGTGCCGGCACTGTTTTTATTCCCATTTTCATAGAAGTACTTGAATCAAACGTCTCACCTCCAAATTGTGTTTCTGTGCGATTCGGTTTTGATGACCCCACTGAGCTGTTGGCTCTCAGCTGCGTTCTGTCCACGCTGGTTAGTGTCCTGGCGCTGAGCATGCTTATTCATGCCAAAATATGTAAATACAGGAAAAATCGTGCCCAGAAGAGTGTGTATCAAACATACCGGCCTCCTCCGACGAGCAATGGACATTGTTACACCCTCATTCGGCAGGGCCAACACAGTTATAGTATAACGAGCAGGGTGCATACCAATTCAGTGAGCGACTGTGGAAATGCGTCTATACTTTCGGATGTGGCCGACACCGGGTCCGGTTTTTCAGACTACGACGCGAGTGGCTATCTCGTTGTATCAGCCAGTTCTGAATGATGTAAAACTTGTTGTCACATCAGGGAGGGAGGTGTTTGCTGGTCGGATCAAAGACTTTCTAAGCTTTACGTATACCTCTCGCACTGTACATATCATCCATTGTTAGAAGTTCTTAAAGGGAAAATGCAGTCACCCCAATTTGGATTAGTGTACCCGGGTAGCCTATTTCATAAATCGCTCTTGAGAACCATGTGACAATAATATTCTATCGAATTGTGAAATTCACGAACGATAACTACTTTGTTTACCTTGAATATGGGAATATTTATGTTCTGACATATCGTGAAAAATACTTAAAGTGAAATTAGAGGATACTTCTGAGATTTAGTTGTTATTTTAAAATATGTTTGGGGCGACTGTTTTGGCCCTTTGTAAGTTTCAGCTCCTAAGTGGCTTAGCTAGCGTTTGAGCTGCAGACTTGAGGGTGTCGCCACTTACAGGAAAGATGTATCTTTCTTTCCTTTCAGTAGACCAAAAGTGCAGCCCCAAAAGTGCCTCACATACCTTCCCAGCTAGGCAAGAATAGTTACGCCTTGTGTGGATCATATTTTTGCTACAGGTGGAGTGTAGAAGAGGAGCTCCTTTCACTTTGTCAAGTTCACTGGAGGGTAAAAGGCAGCAAAGTGTTTAAAATGGAAGTAATTGTCAAAGAAATTTTCAATTTGAGTTCCTCCGACCTCGAAAACTTCAAAATATCCACCTCTTTTCGCGTATACACCATATAAGCCAATCAGAGTCAAGGAAATGCAATAACGGACAGTTAGGTGGTTGTAGAATTTATTTTTATTGTTTAATTGTCATGTGAGACGCCGTGTAACATAAGTATGTATTTACAACGCACATTTATACCTATTATAACACTTACAAAGATAAATAAGTCATATAAAAGAAAGACACGTGACCGGATACTGTATAACATTTATATAAATATCATGGTAATACATTTTACACACACCGACTTTGATTTTCAATTCAAGGTCAGTTTAGCCCTACCGAAAATTTAAATGCCCTTCGATTTAAATAGCGGCCATAGAAGTTAAATATAGCTTTGTATCATTCTTATTTTGTGATTATTTTTACATTGCCAATGTTATTTTAGAGACTGAAGAACGGTAATTGACATAGATTATTATCGATTAAAGTAGAAAATGTACACCTAGATTGCTGCTTACTCAGTTTCATTATGGCGTAGACTTCATCAGATGAGTCGTTTTTCATTTTATCAAATAGGGTGAAGAGTTAGTCTTTTCCAGTGAATATGAAGATTTCAAAAATGATGTATTATCCGAATATTGCTAAAAAAGCTGAGTGTCCTTTCCCATGACATGAAACCAGGCGCGGATCTAAGGGGGGGGGGGCTTCCTCGGGTTCAGCCCCCCCTTTTCGCCACATCAACAATAACAAATACGCGAAAATTAGCATAATGTTGTGTAATCTAGGAGAATATTCAGCCCCCCCCCCCTTTTCGAAAAGTCTGGATCCGCGCCTGGAAACGGTGGGGCTATAGAATCAACAGGACACTTTTTCCTTCTGGTATGTATTCTACTGAAAAGCTTGACTAAGAAATGAGCAGCATATGGATCGTTTCGGAGGCACATTGCAGAAGACAATTAGTTTCAGAAAGTGCTTTGATACATTCCGCTTAACGAGCTTTATCATATTTAAGACCCAGGGCCACCGGTTAAAAGTGTCCACCTCAAAAGTTCCTGACCAGCTCTGTTCGCATTTTAAGCAAAAATGCCTATAGATTAACATCAGTCTAACCAGGGCCGTAGAGAGCGGAGGTGTGTGTGTGTGTGTGGGGGGGGGGTGTCACGCCCCTCAATATTTGGTCGCCGTCGGCAAATTTTCGGTCTGTAGGCAAAAGGGGAGAGAGAAAGGAAAAGAAGAGGAAAAGAGGAGAGGGGGAAAAGAAGAGAGAAGAATGGAAAGGAAAGGGGAAGAAAGGGAGTGAAAGGGAAGACGGAGAATGGAAAGAAAAAAAAAGAGAAAGACAGAACGGGAGAGCGCAGCCCGTCTGTTATCGGCTTTGTCGATTTTTGGCTCTTCATCTAATTGGCCAATTCAAATTAAAGGCCCGTCGGCAAATTGATCATGCATGTGAAGGTCGTATACGGCCGTATCAACGACCGTCGGTGTAATTGGACGAGTGACCGAGTCGGCAACTCGGGGAAAGAAAAAGAATTAAAAGCTTCCGTATAGGCGCACTATTTCGGGTCATGTGACATTCTTGAAAAACACACTTTCTGGACATTATTCCTCACTTTTATTATTACCATGGGGAGCAGCACCCGATTACCCATGGAGAGGGTATCCTTAGCCTGCTTTCTAAACCCTAACCTTGACTTCAAACACATTTTGCAAATTTCTGAGGATCCGGTTTACCCACAAACATCCGGGGAAAAAAATAATGCGTGCCGCGCGTGTCTTCCCTTCACTGCAATCTCAGGCGTTCAACTTTTGAACACCAAAATGTAACAGATAGAGAACGCATCCTGGCGTTCAAAGCATATTTTGAACGCTTGTGTTAAGATTCTGAACACTTAATTCAGGCCTTGAAGGGCAGTCGTTTTACGACGCTAAGCCACCACAAATGTGGGAGAAGCCTGTATGGCTTATGAATTACAACTTCACGTAGGGTGGCTAATCAACTCAACAATTTAGATCAAATTTGGTTTCTTTTGAAAAGCCAGTTCAGATGGGAAAACCTTAGATTGCTCTTGGATGAAAAACCCACCTTACTTTGACCCGGCCGGGGATCGAACCCCGAACCTCCCGGTTGCCAAGCTTCATCGCTTCAAATGCTACCGCCTTTATCCACTCGGCCACAGCACCGGTTAAGTGTTCAAACTTCAAGCACTTTTTCTCCATTTTTGAACGCCGGACGTCTATTTAAACACTTACCGTATATGAACTCCTGACGCTTCTAGTGTTCAAATGCTGAAAGCATAGTGTTAAAATTCTGACCGCCAGGTTCAGCTCCTGAAGTGTATAGTGGCATGACGGGAGGAATAACCTAACACATTAAAATTATTAGGAATCTTTGCATTGGATAATGTATTATGAACGAAAATATACCTGTCTGAGACTTAATTTTTTACCCAGAGATATGCTAAAACCCCCCGAGCTTCCGGGGGGCTTCGCCCCCTGGACCCCAACCGTTTGAAGTATAGTAGCCTGACGAGAGGAATAGCCTAATGCATTAAAATTATTGAGTATCTTTGCCTTTAATGATGCATTATGAACCTATATATATATATATATATATATATATATATATATATATATATATATATATATATATATATATATCCATCCCAAGACTTAATTTTTCACCCAGAGCTATGCTAAAACCTCAGAGCTTCCGGGGCTTTGCCCCCTGGACCCCCACCAGGGACCCTTAAGCGGACCACTGGACCGCTTTAAAGTATAGTGGCCTGACCAGAAGAATAGCCTAATACATCAAAATTATTGAGAATCTTTGCATTTGATGATGCATTATGAACCAAAATATATCCATCCTGAGACTTAATTTTTCACCCAGAGATATGCGAAAATCTCAGAGCTTCCGGGGGCTTCGCCCCCTGGCCCCTACCGGGCTTTTCCCCTGGACCCCACCAGGGGCACCAAAGCGGGTCCCAGGGCTCCGCCCGCTAAAGGTCGCGCTTCGCGCTCGTTTTCGCGCTACGCATTACCAGATCTGTCGGCAAAACATAATCTCTACACCCCCCCCCCAAAGATTACACCGTCGTTACGCCCCTGCGTCTAACCGCAGGCAGAATTTCGCCCAGTTTAAACATCTGACACCTGTTTTTAGGTAAGTTTAATACCATAATATCACCTCAAAGAACTGCCAGTGTCGCCTTTCAAAAGGCGTATAGGGTACGTGCTTTGCCTGCCCCACCCTCGCTACGCTTCTAGTCTACTTTTATAAACTTTTTTCTCCGTTAGGCTCTATCCATTGCTCTGCAATACACTTTTCACTTCCCAGTTAAACGTTTTCTCATAACTCGATGTGGCGCCGGATGCAGATCACTGTAAGACGGTGTACATCTCCAGGGCAAAGGTTAAATTGGGCGCTGGAAATCAGTTGAGAGTACCACGGGAGCCAGACATTCTTCACATGCGGGAGTGGGGAACGCAGGGGCGTATCCAGGATTTTTTCATTGGGGTACAGGTTTGAATGTTAGTGCATTTCGATGGTTCTTCGAGGAAAAAGTGAGAAAGACATTTTGCGTTATCGCTCTCTGCTCAAAATGTAAGGGACTTCCCCGGGGGCCCGGGATCGCAACGCTTGGAAAGAACTGAGACCAAAAGAATGGAATCAATTCTCCGTAGAGACAATAATAGAAGAACAACATTGCCTTACCCCATCTTGTGAACTCGGATCAACGGAAGTCATATGTACCTTTCTGATCATATGTAAAGGGTTTCATACGAGTTCAACTAACCCGCTTCTGGACCAACTCAGATTCCAGGGAGGCCAATTTCGAACTAATGGTTCTGAGTACGGTCCAACTCTAGTGTAATGATATTATAGCCTATCATACACATGGTTTTACTTTACATGTACGGTTAACCAATCAGGCCAACTGGAAGAGCAGGGGTTGGGTGGGGTGGGGACGGGGTGCTGGGGATAAAGTCCCCGTCAAAAGTGTGGCGGGGTGAAAGTTTGCTTCTGAGCTTCTCCCCCTCAATTCAAGGACGTTAACCCCTTATTTTTCCCTCTATAACAAGTCATGTCAAAATTTGGAGCAATTGTCCTTAAGATTTGTCCAATATGTTGCACCAAATTCCATTTAAGGACACTCAAATATTCAGAAATTTTCCACAATGGAAAGGGGAACTCCCTCCTCTTAACTCCCTTTCGCAGGACGACGGTTCGAAAAAACGTTCAGCCCTCCAGTTCAGTTTCCTACGTCTATATGATTGCAATGAGCAAGAGCGGGGATTTGTTCTCAATATTTGGGGGGGGGGGGGGGGAATGACAGCATTTTTAAAAAAATTACTGTGTGAAAAATCGAAGTCAGTGGGCGATTTCTCAACTATTGGGGGACATGTCCCCCTGTCCCCCCGGGATCGCCGCCCATGGCAATGAGAGTATTTTATATGCTTTACCACACACCGTAATTTTGTTTAATGTTTGTGAGATATAAATAGACCTTCACAGGAAATAATGCTACACGTGTCCTAATGTATGGTGTATATCATTTTTAAATATTTGGGATCTAATGAAATTCATTACCAGTAGTTTACGTTGCGATACTTTTCGTACATGCTGTGTTATTTAGAATCAATTCTGAATGAACTCCTCCATGCCGTGCAAGACGGTTAGTTACTGATGAAGCAGAGTGGTTCGAGGGTTGGGGGACGTTCCCCATCTTGGAAGCCCACCCGGCACCTACCCACCCTCGTCTGGGAGCCGTGATGGGTATGATAAAGCATGGAATCTCCAACGGCGACCAGTAACCCCAACGGTTTACATGATTTTGCTCTCCGAACTGTGCGGAAGGCAGTTTGTCTCACAAACATTTTCATAACATTTTCTTCAGTAATAACCTAAAATTTCAAATTCTCTTCAATACAACTCTAGGCGCCGAAAACGTTGCTTTCGCTTTTCTTTCATAATCTGTTGCCTTTATCGGGGCATCGGGTTGCCGGTATAAAAAGAGATAGTGTCCACACTGTCCGGGACAATTGATCTTGAGAATTCTCTTACGCAAAATGTGTCCGGACAGACATTTTTATCTCAGGGATATACTGTCCAGGACACTTTTTTCTCAGGGGATATTTTCCCCAGGTGCGGATCCAAGGGGGGGGGGGTTCCCGGCTTCACTCCCCCCCCTTTTTGCCACATCAACAATAATAAATACGCGAAAATTTGCATAATGTTAATCTAGGAGAATCATATTTAAGGGGACTTTCACCCCACCCCCTTTTCGAAATGTCTGGATCCGCGCCTGATACCGGACATTCCATACACGCAGTATCACCTTTCACACCGACCCACCGGTCGGGGAGCTCACTCCCTCCTGTCGGGTAAATCTTGGGGCCACCCCTGCAGTGATAAAGCTGTGCCATTTTTCATCACAACGGAAACTTTTCTACAGCTTGCTCATGAAAACACACAAAATACATTAAAATTCGGGCATACTTAAACAGCTTTCAAATATTTCGCCTGAAATCATATACACGGTTCCGGGCCTTTCCTACAATATTTGGAAGGTTCGCCTGCCAGTGAGACCTCTTACCCTATTTCTTTGCTTGGAGCCCTTACAGTGGAGTGCCTTCATGTAATTATCCTTTTTGTATAGATTTAGCTGGGATCGACTTTGAGTCCGGCGAATTCAGTTGCAGCCAGGTTCCAGACCAATTTCAGTTCCGGTTCGGGACGTTCTCTTCCCGGCGGGGCAATTCCGAGCTCAGTCTAAAAGTATTCTAGTTGGAACTTAAATCCGATTTCAGACAAGGGCGTTTCAGCTATGATATGGAGTAGCGAAAGAAGGAGGGATTTTCAATAGCATGATAGAAAAACTTGCGAAGCACAGTGAAATAATATATTACTATAATGTCTTAAAATGTTCTCTCTTTTGGACACTCCCTTAAAGGTGCTTTTTTCACGGCTGTGCACAGAAATTATTCAGCACTGAGCTGTAGGCTAAGCAGAGCCTATGCCTTTCAAGCTAAATCTAAGCAATGTTTTGGCATTTTAATGATGATCAGATTTAAAAAGTCGATAATACAAAACTTTCCTTTGAAACTTTCAGGGGTGGAAATTGCCCATGCTGCCCCTCTTCTCACCGCCATTCCCATGCATACATACTTCCCACCTACAAGTCCCCTGTGACATCACGTTATTATGTCCACAATTTTTTTAAATATCCCAAAGTTTCGGGAGACTTTCATTAGCCCCTGGTCCCCCATAGAGGAGAATTTTAGTAACATATCGGTGTAGTGGGGCCTTCACTGTGGAACGAGGGTGGGGGTTGCATTTCCCCAGTAATTTTCTGAGTTTGCAGGGGTTGTTTGTCCTTTTTCTTCCTAATTACCTTAAAAATGTCAAAACTTGGGAGTTGGATGGTTTAGCCCCATTCTAAAAGGGAATAAACAGTCACCATTGGGGGGGGGGGGGTAGTCAGCTAATTCTTGCAAATCTCCTCTTATTTGCCTTACAAGTACCTCGGAAGATGTTTTGAAATCAATATTACGAACAAAAGTTACTTTCCATGAATTTAAAATTTAGTAACAAAATATTTTTACATGATTAAAAAGACCCATTCATTAATTAGGATACCAGGCCGGAATAAAAATTCCAATTGGGGTGACTGCATTTTTCCTTTTAACTGTTTCCGATTGCACTGATAATGGAAAACGTTTGCGATGTGAAATAAAATCAATATTTTACAAACACTAAGACTTAAAACCGCCATTTTCGCCGCTTGTCGCACACTAGCTCATCCTGCATTTGCACCACTATCATGGCATGCTCTCACGCAGGACACTGCTTGAGTGAAATTATTGGTCCAAAAGTCGCATACACCTTTGCGTCACAAAAACGATCTGCCTTTACAATTTACCTAAAACATCCACCAGAACGTTCCTGTGATCACCCAGCATGAGAGAGGTCGGTCAGGACCCAGTCTGTACCCGTGGATCTCGCACCCTCGGGAGGAACAATTCGCGCATCATGGGGGCCTTGGCGATGTTGGGTCCTTGGAATCTGGTAGTTTCCACTTGACGAAATTCTGGCTGTGCGCCTGACATGCCCCTCACTTTCAAAACACGGATCACGTACAGCACCATCTGAGTCACTGATTGTATGTCTTTTATTCGAAGACCTGGATGAATTCCCAGTGGAATCACCCGGAAATTTCCTGATGACTCAATTGCCTGTTCAGCAAAGCCTTTCCCAGTAGTACTGAGGTTTCACCATAAGCTAATATTTCCAACTTGATCTTTATCCACACAAATTGCCCAGGAGGGCTGTTGACGTGTGGTCCTTCTTTGTCGGAATTAGATGTGGGTCTCCAGTAACTGCTTGAAGGATAGCAAACTCGGGGCTGTTTAAGCTCTGATGGAAGTTTATTCCAACTTGGTGGGGGCCGGGGAGGGGGATGCAAGTAGCCTACAGTAGTTTATCCTACAAATTTTTAGGGCATGTTTACACGAAGTAGGATACATTTTGCTCGAGAAATAGTAAATTTTCTGCGCGAATGGAAGTGGGTGAGGACTTCAGTCCCTCTTCAGCCCCGGCCTTGATCGTACAATAGTACTCCTATGGGGTTCAAGTTGGTAGGCCTATTGTCTGACCAAGGGCGTGGATCAATCTCCAAAGGTGGGGGACTTTTCACCATTTGCGAATCGCCGTCCTGGGGGAGGGGTCTAAGGGGAGGGGTGTCCCTACCCCCTTTGGAAAAAAGGAAATTAGAAGGTGTCTTTATGGCAAAAGATGCCATCTTTGGGCGCAATTTAGCTCTTAAAATGTACTGTCAATTCGTAATCTATGTTACATTAAAATTCATCACAGTTTTTAGTTTTCATCATTTATTGACAAAGTGGGGGGACTTATTGGAGATGTCTTCCTTCCAAAAAGTGAGGGGACTCGTCCCCTCCCCCGCCCCCCATGATCTACGCCCATGTGTCCGACCAACTTGAACTACGTTGGCAGCCTCCTTGATCCATTTAGGAACTAGTGTTTACCCACTTGGCAAAACTGATAGACGTTCGGCTGCCGTTTGTCAGTTTGCTTTCCTTTGTGAAGCTTTGTGCACAGTCAAGCATTTGTAAACGGCGGATGTTTCGTGCACATTTCTAATTAAGTGAATTAATTATTGGTTATGTTTTCGGCAGGACAATCAACGTAAATTCGTCTAGGAATAGTTGCACAACAAGAATCGCGCCATCACACACTAAACATCCGGGACCTATTTGCATATTCATCGCATTGCAAATGATAGAAAGATGGCGATTTCCACATGTAAGTCGAGTCATTGTCTGTTTTGTTAAACATTTTCACCCTTTTTCCTCGAACTGTCCATCCAAGTCGAAGAGAGGATTGTTAAGGAGGTGTTGATTTATTTCTGTAATAGATTTTACCTGGTTTATGGTCGGCTTTTACAAGCAGTGTAAGAAAAACCCAATGGTCGTGTTTCCTTCTCGTGACCCGTGTTGGAGGCTAACACTGTAACATCGTAATTGTGCTTGTCTGTTGGCCTATGCACAATTCTTGTATTTACAGCCTTAGTACCAGATCAGCGAAATTATTTCCAGTATTGTATCAGACCTTCCCCAAAGTTTTGTTATGTTTAATTTCTTTACCACGTAGACAATGTTTTACTCACAACCTCAGCCTTTTGCTGCATTGTGTGCAGGTAGTTGTGGTGTCAGTCTTAAGTGCCCCTGTGAGTGTCATGCATAATCTTGCCTGTGGAGTTTTGGGCTTAACTGTGAGTGTTACTGTTAGGCTGTATAGGCCTAGCCCTGGAACAGGGCTGTGTAGAGCAATTTTTGCACACGTTTGCATTTCAAAGTAATCACTTGGTAAAACTTTTCCAAGGATTAATCATTACAAAACAAATTCTAGATTTTAACCCAGTTTCAGTATGTAGGCCTATAGGCCTACCCCATTTTTAATCAAAATTACTACAGAGTTAAGCCAATTCTCGTCATTCCAGACAGTTCCAATTCGCCCAACTAGGCAACTTGTAGGCCCTCCCATAATTGTATAAAGCTCTTCTTTGTGCAGACACAAACCTATTTTATTACTTCGGGCCATGTCCTGGTGAGCATGCAAGGCCCAGATTGGAAAGCTTGCAATAGTGCCGTGGGGGATATTAATAATGGCCAAGAGAATTGCACGGCCCATACTATCTAAGCAGAGCACCCCCATGAGTTGGCACGGAATGTACCAAGAAAATTTAAGCCGAAACTATCTCCTACATTGCAGGAAATTGCCTTTCCTAGCCAACTTGCTTGGTTGCTACCAACAAGTTTGCGTGGTTGCAGTTGTCAGTTGTTAAATTGCGTGGCTGGCAACTTCGAAATTCATATTTTTGCGCGGGGGATAAACCCCCCGCACAGGGCAAACTTTCCAGTCTGGCACAAGGCTATAATGTGTAATCCAAACACTCTGCATTGTGTGGAATGAGAGTTACTCTGTATCATTTGAATTTTCAGACTTTGTTGTCAATCAAAGAGCAGTAACCAACTGAGAATTTTGATACCCCACACTAGAAATGTACTTTGGAGTGATTACTGCCTGTCTTTAAGCTAGCCTAGCTTTTGCAAATAGGTCTACATCATTGCATTTGCCAAATTCCAATTTTTCAAAGACCCTCTTTCCTTAACCAGCTTTTCAATTGTTCAAGGCCAAGCATTTTAAGAATTTTGCATTGGAAAATTGACTTGGCTAAATCACCACCTGAAAGTGCCATCTCTTTTCATCTTGGGGGTGTTGGTAGCCATTTCTTTTCTGGCATACTGCACCCCAACCATGGTGAGACTAGCTTAAAAAAAGTGTCACAATTTTTTCACTTGAAGGATGGTAACCCTGCTGCAGGGTAACCAGTTGTGTACACAGATTAGACAATGCCTAGCCCAGCTGACATGGAAGTGATACAGCATGATAACAAAATATCACTTGGTCCCTAAAAAATGTTTCCAAGAACCACTGCTTTGGATCCACATGTGCATGATGGCAAAACTTCTGTACAAGATTGGTTCAGCATTCTTCAGACTGTCAATCTACAAGCTTTCAGCAAATTTAAAACCTGTGGGAAGATTCATCTTTTCAAAAGTTCAGAACTTGCATGTACTTTGTCTTCAGCAAAGGTCTGCCTGCACTTAGCTCCATTGAGTAGTTTCATAGTCCTTTCAATAACTTGATACTACCAGACCTAGGCTAGGCATTTTGAGAATTTTGAGGTGGTTATCCCTCAACCTCATGCCTAGACCACATACTTCAAAGGCACAACTTGACTACATGCCTCTTTGAAGGTAAGTTACTTTCACCTGAATGCCTCTCATTACCAAAGAATATCGATGCAAGAGGCATATTATGTTAATGAATTGTTCTCAAATTACTGTACAGTATATTTTTTACTGCATATACCTGTAGCCTTTTGGCAACCAACTATGTATTCCTGTAGCCTCTCTACAGTAACTAGACTTCATAGCGTTTGACTTCCAGAGCAGATAACTTACCATTTTTATCATTTTTCCGTGTCACATCCAGGGTAGTTGCATTGATGATGTAACCCAGTGGTCACATTGGCTGCAGGATCATGCAACTTCTGTGCACTTTTCTTAACAACCCAGCAAGGTTTACAATCGCTTGTAGGAATATCCCACACCTATTTGGAAAAGTTCCCCTTTTATGTTCAAACTTATCAAACCCCCCCCCCCATTTGAACCATATTCCCCCTCCCCATATTTTGGAGGGGAAGATTTTCCCAAAATTCTGAGACCTAGTGCCAACACTGATGTACCCTTAAAGTAAATTTTAACACCACATGAACTGCAGTGCAGTTGTCAAAATCAAAAGCCATTTGATGAGTATGATGCTGTGTAATATTGTTGCAATGAGGCTGTTGCTGTACTTAAGTTTAAGTCACTTGTACATAAAGTTCCCAGAATTACAATATAAACCTTACACCAGTTTATCTGGATTTGCAAGGTAGTTTAGGAAATAATTATTTAGTATAACTTCTCATTACACAAGTTGGTCAATTTGCAACACAACGTTATGCCGAAATGTTACCTAATTTTTTGTATGTACAGTCCTTTGTTGCAATCTGAGGATTTTCAACAAGTTCGTGTATAGTGAATAAGACCTTAACAGACAAAACTGAATTCACTATACAGTATTTCTCTGCCCATATGTGTAATTGTTTGGTATGTTTCATAAACAGTCAACTTTTCTCAGTGCCATTAATTAATTGCACTGCATTAGTGAACATGCTTTTAATGTACTTGATGGTTAGTTCTTGAATTATATAACATGTTTTCTTTTGTTTCATTTTTACAGTGCCAACATTTACAAAGTGAAGAATGGTTCTGTATTGTAAACAATTATGAAGATTGACAGAAGCAAACTAAAGAAGAGTTCATCAGAAGTGGTAAGTATAGGGAGCTTGCAACGAAGGTAAAAAGGTCAAATTCAGTGGACACGGTAGTTGTTCTGGAGGACACTGCACCAAGCACCACATTGCTTTAGTACATGACCTAGCACCCGCATGTGTTTGTTTACCATCCAGAGCCTGGTGCTCAGCATAAGCAATGGAGTAGGGAAAACAAGCCAGTGAGCCACAACTGGAAAAAAGGCTGTGGTTGTCTCGACTTGAACCAGTTGGTTGGAAACTGGGACGTTAAACCTCATCTAACTAACTAACTAACCATCCAGAGCATGGTTGGGTTAGTTGACTTTTGCATGTGTGAAACCTCCCAATATTTACAACCTAAGAGTGTGATGGTTCAGTGTGTGTGTTGGGATGCTTGAGTCAGTGAGGTTGACTGAGTCATGGTACTGAGCCAGAAAGGAAGGGTTTTGATTGGTTCCAGAATGCAGTATACTGTATGCCAAATTCAAAATTTCAAAAGTCACCACCAGTGTGTGTTACTGCAAGTGAAAACATCACATGGCCCCAATTCATTGCTTCCAAAACATGCTATGTGTATCTGCCATAGCAGTTTTTGCATTAGGCTACGGGATTGCACCATACCCACTCCTGCTAGTTTTAAAATCAGGTGCAGGGATCTCCTGCATCTGTTGGGAAAAAGTGTACTTTCATGTTGCAACTTATCGAGACCCCCCTCTTTGAACCATAATCTGCCTCAAACATTTTGGAAGTGGGGAATTTCTCCTCCCGCCCCCCCCCCAATTCTGAGACATAGTGCCAAACTGCCAACACTGTGTCATGGGTCCTTTTTGTTTCATTGGCTCTGTTACCCAGGAGGAATAATATTTCTCAAAGCAAAGAAAATGGATGTTATGTAGCATAAACTTCAGAACCAAAGCCAAATTTTTGGTCAGTTGACATAAATATCTTAAACTGGTCTGGCAGAAATTAAAAAGAGGCAGGGATTCTCATTTAAAGTATACTGATGGAGATGTGGATTTGTGGTTAGGGTCAGTATCTTCCATTGGACAGATTTCCATATCCAGTACCATATGAACGACATTCAAATATTTTGAGAACTGTGGTAAATTTTTTGTTGGACAAACATTTTTTAAAAGACAAAGGGTTAAAAAAGGGTTGAAAATGGTTAAAAAATTTATGAATTAGAAAGGCATCTTCTGTTTTCCAATATATTATTGAATCAGGACTGGTCTACTTCATATCTTATTTTCATGCAGCTGCCAATCAGTAATATCAAGTAAGGGTCCCCCATCCACCTCTTCCTACCCTTAAACATATGTTAAAGTAGCTAAAAACTTGGGTTACTCCCTTACAGTTAGGTGGGGGGTGTTGGAAGGCAGTCACAGGAGAAAGCTTAAGGGTGATTCTTAACCCCTGCCCTGCTGTCCTCTGGACATAAGACAAAAAGTGAACTGTATTGGGAGTCATCCATGATCTACTTGATGAAGGGTCCTTAGGGGGTTTGACTGGCTTCTTGACATTGGATGTACACTTAGCAGGACTGCTAAGGTTTTGTTTCCCAGGGGTCCTCAGACTTATGCGTACTTTTATGAGGAGGCCCCAGTCGAAAATTTGGGGTCCCTTGCTGGGTCCTCCCATCTAAAAGGATTTAAAGAAGTCTTTCATGAATGACTTATGTTTTACTTTCTTATTGGCTGTAGTCATAAACATTGTCCCTATTTGGTAGAAACAACTACCTACAGGTATGTGAGCAGTTTGCTATAATGCAGCTTGGCAGGGCCATTGGGATGTTTGTAGATATTGAGAAATAATAGTAGGAGCTAAATGGCCAGTATCAACTAGAAATATTCATCCAGTGATAATTTTTACCTCTGTACATAAATGTGCAAATTTTTGACTTCCAAATAGAAGAGATTTTAGTTCCGAAATTCGAGATACAATCACACAAGAAGGCTGCACTTTGCTGCACACACATTGAGTAGCAAAAGCACCTTTCATTCCAAGATGAAGGGTCTATCATTAACAGGCCCCAAATTAAGTCAATTGGTCAAGAACTTAAAATCTAACATGTGACATTTTCAAAAATACCTCCTTACACAAGTCGCAACATTCATGCTGGGTTTAGTGATACGATTTCCCCCTATGGTGCTTTTTTCACTTGTGAGTTTCTAGACACTTTGCCGTATCCTAACATTTGCCAATGTTCGAGTTTCTGTCAGTAGTGTGTGCGTTCTGCATGCAGCCATGGTTGAGCCATTTTGTCAAACATACCACAGTGTTCGATTTTAAGGAATTAGCAATGGTTGTCCGAAGGGCTACCACATTGTAAAATTTGGTTGTCCTGCTCAAAATAAGGTAGTCCCAAGTGTAACCATTTTCCCAAGTTCGCAACCATGAAATTGAAGTGGCTTTCACTTTTAGACAACCACCCTCCCACCCCAACTTGAAAAAAACAAAAACAGATATTTACTGTATAAGAGTGCTGCCTCTTGGCATGCATTAGTGTACATTATGGACATAGTTAATGTTATGATGTTCGCATTGCGTGTTAATAAATCAAACATCTCTAAATTGAAAGCACTGGTGTTACAACATCACCACTACGAATTTATAGCTTGCACGAAGGAATTCAGCTTCTCTGTGTACAGTGCAGGCCTAGTAGCCTACTAGTTAAGTTTGTACGGGGCACATATTTTGGCCTGATAGTGCTATGCACATTTCGATAAAGTGACTGTTTGGGAAGTTGTGGTGAATGTGCATAATCACCGCACTTTGCTTCAAATCTTTTGATGCAATTTTTAAAGTTCCTTGCTTGTGCATGCAATTCATCGAGTTTCTAAATGTAAACATCACATCACTTTCCTAAAAAGATTTGGTTGTCCCGACGGACAACATTACACACCTGTTTTTGCAAAATCTGGTAGTCCTGCAGAATTCCTGGTTGTCTCGGGCAACAGGACTACCCTTAAAATCGAACACTGTACCACAACAGGCACAAACCACTTCTTGCCATGCTGTATCATTAGTAGCTTGTGTCCTTCAACTACATACAGTGAACATGCCGCTAGCGGGAACTGGGTGTGTACACCTCTTTCTTGTGAGTGCTGTTACGACAACTATGTGCAAGGATTCTTTTCTGGTGCTTTTGCATTAAAGCCCTAGTTTAATTTTGAGCACTCTCGGTCTTGAGATTTAAAACAGCCATTCGTCCCCTAAACCCACTGGCCTCCTAACTGTGCGTCTTGCATCATTTTTGTTAGTATCTCACCCGAGGTCTCAAGTTATTGCAAGTTATCATCACCCCTCACACTTCCTGGCCAATTGTTGACATAGCTCAGAGGTGAACAACATTCAACTTTCATAGTTTTATAGTACCATACTGAAGTATGAACCGGCCTTTCAACTATAACTGTTGGAGTGATGATTTGGAAAGTATGTTTTGCAGGGGCAAAATTCTAGCGATGGTCCGGGAGGGAGGGAATTTCCCCATAACTTTGCAATATTAGAGATCTTTTTGAAGGCTATGTGTTTGTAATAGTTAAAACAATACCACAAAGCATCTCTTTTCATTATTAACAAACCATTAAGTATTTTGCACTTTGAATTGAAAGACAAGGTTTCTCTGCCCTGTTTTGAAAGGGGATACACCGGAAGGGGGTATTTCCAGTCCCTTGCTTTATACCCTTTAGTAGAATCATAGATTTTTGGTTATGGTTGAGGAGGATGCAACTGAACCACCAAACAGAGCAAAGGCACCATAGTTTGCTCTCCCATTCATGGCTTACACTGTAACATACTGACTTGGTTATCTCATTGGTTTTGAATGGAGACCATACAGCTGGCTGTAGATTATAGATGGACATGGTGAGTATACAGCTATACAGAGTGGAAGCAAAATGTTTCGTGACAAATAAGTGTAATGCCATGCAAGGAAGTCAAATGAGCATGGCCTTAAAGACTCAGTAGTCCTGACCAGGATTTACTGTACATGATACTGTACTTATTTTAATTTCCAAATAAAATAGGACTGAGGAAAGTATGCACTCTGCAGGATAGTATGCATGCTTGAAGAACTCAGTTGTAATGAAAAACACATGCAATAGGAATCGAGTGGTTTTTGAAGTCATTTTGAGTTAGTTTCAGTGTTGTGAATTAAGAAAGTAGATTGGATAAAGCCAGTCTGAAAAGAGCAAGTCGCATCTAAATGGCATATAAGTAATTCAGTGGGACATGTCAGTACAATCTCTGTATGTTGAAAGTATGAATTACTGTACTTATCGGATGAAAAAGTAAGAAGATAAAGTCACCATTTATATAATTTTGTTTTTTGATTAAATGTTATAGAATGATGTAAGTGCAATGTAATGAATCCAGATAATTAAATCTTTTCATTGGTTTAGAACCATTTTCAGTTCTGTATGTTTGACCTAGTTTTAAGAGGCTTACCTGTACAGCTGGCTGTTTTCGCTACGGAAGTTGCGGAATATTTTGGCATGGAAAGTCTTTTTTGGGTCTTTTAAATGTACTAATCTGCATGTATTCTGATGGTTTTAGCATTGTATTTTCACACGGGCGATCATATTTTCTCAAGGTGGGCTGTTTGTTGCCCAGCACACAATTTAAGGAGGGTATTTTGTTGCACACCTTGGCAAGTGTTTTTGCTTCCAAGGCGGGCGTTTAGGTGGGCACGGGCAATCGCCCGGGTCATATGACCAGCCCTGCTTACCTGCCTCTGAGCCAGAAGACCTGGGTTGAAATCCTGGGTCAGTTCAGACTGAAGAGTCTGAAAAAGTTTCTTGCTTCTTGCTCAGCATAACAGTTTGGAAAAGGTGTAGTAACACATGGAGAGCGTGAGTGGTCAATTGTAAGCAACTGACTAGCGGTTTGGATATCCTCCCCCGGTCTTAAGGTAGATTTTTTGAATAAATAGATTGTGAACAAATGCCTAGTGCACCCACAGATAGAAATCAGTGTTACTCAACCTAAGTGGCTCAGGGGCCCACTTCCTACCCTATGAAAACTTCATGCAGACCACTTCCGACAGCATTTGAGTGGCCACCATTAGTTTTCTATTTTTCGGGGGTGGGGTGGGATTGGATGGGTAGCAGTACTTGTAGGGTAACACTGGTATTTATGCAATGTGTTTTTCCTGTATGTTTACTTTTATGTAATCTTTTGATGATTGCTCCTCTTTTCCAGTCTGCAGATTGCCAGGAGTTGATTGAGAGGCTGAAATCATGTCCAGACCTTCTAGCAGAACTTCAGCAGATTAAAGCATGGAACTATGGAAAGGTGAGTCATGAAAACATGGTTATCCTTTGTCATAAGGAATGTCATAGCAATGATGGGTGGCTCTCAGTAGGCCTAAACCAGGACTCAAGATTTACATCCAGCACTCTAATCTATGCTGTCCACCACAAATGTTACCATAAAAGAGGAAAAGTTTGCTGCATTGTTTGACTTTAAGTGACTTTAAACACTTTTGATATTACATTTTTCCAAACCAAAAGCACAGATTGTAAAGTTGTACTTAATTTTGCTAATGGACTCCAGTCATCTCACTAGGGATGCTGAAGTGGAAGTTTGTTCCCCTACTCGATTATTACTGTCCTTTGCTGGCTCCACAGGCAGATGGGTGGGTCTTTCTATGATTAGATCTCGCCACAAACAGGTATATCTAGCTCTGGTCCTTATGTATCCTAAATTGAGCTTTTTTGTTATTTGTTGGGCTCTGACATTCTTTGGGAAGTTTGAAAGTGGGTAGGAATTGAAAAAGAGGTAATGCATTGCAGGTGTGTACTGACTATTTGCTGCATCAAACAAGTGTATTTTCTGTAATTTATGTGTCCTTATCAAAAGAAAAAAAAAAAAAACTGGTCAAATGGCAAATCCTTTATAGAAGTGTGAGAGCAATATCTCAAAGAATTACAATCCTTCCAAAAATTCTCTTCTACATCAAAATCTTCAATGAATCGATACTTATTTCCATTCGGGTTTGAAATATGCTGAAGGTCCTAGGTTCTCAAGTGGTGGCCCAGGCTATTTGTGGCCTGTGATGTCCAACAGTATGACCTGGGGAAGATTCGTACAATCTAGGGAGGTAGGGATGCCAAATTTCCCCCATACTGGCGACACATGCATGGAGACAAGGAACTATGATGGCAAAGTTGGATTGTAAAGTGTGTTTTCCTGCTATCTAGGAATGTCAGATTTCTCCACCTCGGCCCCAGCCTTGGTGGGATCCTGTATGCTCCCCCATTGAGGATTCACCACCCTAGTTAAGATTCCCTAGACTCACCACTACCTGCTCTGCAGGCAATTTTGGAGCTCTTTTTGTGTGGGATTTTACTTCAAGAATGTATCCCTTTCTCCAAACTTTGGATTTCCCCTTGCTGGCTACTACAACAGTGATAGAGCATAACCTCAAGGAAATGTGGCCTGTGGCTGCAAACACCTAAGAACCCTACTGCAGGTCATGAAAATTAGGATATCTTCCTGGAAGGTATGGAAATGTTCTTTAAGTGAAGGTTCAAATTCCCTTACCATTTTGTTGAGGTAATTAAAAAGGAGAGTAAATAGAAAATTTGATGATCTTGCTCGAAACAGGAATTACAGTTACCAGGAATACCAAGGATGTGTTATTTACCTAACAGTCATCAGTTTGTGAATTTGTCTTTCTTCCTTCTTTGATATCATTTCCTGATGTGATGGATTGTTGTTCTGTCTAAGTGCAAGAATATCGTTGATGATAATAAATATATTTTTGATAAGGGATATGATTATTCCAGGAAAGGGACAAGAAGTGTTGTTACTCCAACCTCGTCATCCTTATTGAAGGATTAACAGGGCTTTAGGCAGTAGCCTTGGAGACTGGTCTAAGAGGAGAGGATGTCCCCCTCCATTTTTATGGGGTTTTTTGTTGTTGTTGTTGTCAAGTTGTACCAAATTTAACTCATTTTCTCCTGATAAAAGTGACCCTGAAATTATTGTACTGGACATGACTTTTGGATAGGTGAAAAAACATTTTTTGTAGAGAGTAGCCCTGGTGGGTGTTTAAATGACAGCTGGAATGTTGTCTGGCTAAGTCCTTGGTGCCTAAGGTTAAAGTGTTCATAAATTTGGTATAATTGTTCAAGTGCCTAAGAGTACAGTACTGTAAAGTGTGATGAAATGAGAATAAGGTTGCACATATAATGTATAATGTTGCAGTACAGAATTTGTTCTGCAGCACATTTTAATGCTGAGTTACATTTGTTAGCTTGGTTTTTCAGTAAAAGCTTACCATTGTAATAAGCATAATGCTCTCTTCAACATTATCTTCAGAGTGAATTGTATCAGTGGGTGGATGTCTTGGATAAATTTGATGCCATCCTTGAGGAGGCCCGCAACACTCCACCTGATCACAGCTGGCACCTGACCTGCGATCGGCCCGAAAACAAACACCTGGAAGACCTGGTACATGCGGTACTCACATTCACAGCTCTGCTGGTAGAGCACAGTTTCTCCAGGCACCTCTACAATTCAGTTGAGGTAAGTACACTAACAGGGTTTGTATGGCCATGGAAAGTCCTGGAATTTAAAAGTGACTTTCACAATTATGGAAATGTCAAGGAATTTTGTCCTTTTTTCAGAGATCACAGAGAAGTGATCTTTCAAGAAAAAAGTCATGGAATCTTGCAAAATGATCACATAAAGAAGGATACTATTTGGCTTTGGCAGCCTCTTATGTAACAACATTGCTTTGTAAAAAACCAAAATTATACTCATATTATTGCTCTAAAGTATTAGGTTGCATAAGGGGGGGGGGGAGGGGAGGGAGGGGAAGGGAGAGGGATGTGGTGGTGGTTGTGGATAGAACAGGTGTGAGGGGCAGTGGAGGCTATCGTGGTGGTGATTATGCAAATGGCTGTCACTGTGGTGGCTGGTAAGTGTGCTGTAAATGGTCTGCAGCATAAGAGAACAATGTAAAAATTGGTTGTAAACAACTGTAATTTTGTTATGGAAAAGTCAGATTTATGTACAAATCTGAACTAAGATAAAGAGCAGTGTCTGATGATTTGTGTAGGAAATTTGAAACATAGGAATGCTAAGTTTTCATCTCACATTTATGGAAAAGGGTTAATAGAAATAAAAAAAAGGAAGAAAAATAAAGAAGATAGAAACTTAAAAACAGATACAAATACAAAAAATAATATAAAAAAAACCAGAATGAGTAGGACTGAAGTAGATGCAAAATGTTTGCTCAGAATTTGACAGTTATTTTATTTGAACATTAATCTGCAGCACCTGACAGCTCTGCTGGCTTCTTCCAATCTCAATACAGTGCTGGCCGTACTCAATCTAGTTTATGTGTTCAGGTGAGTGGGGTTCTTTTTGTGAGTGTAATAAGCTTAGGAGCATTTTAGTTTAACCCTTTCGCTACATATGGTTTTGCTGCGAAACCCTATTTTACCATTGTTATATACGTAGGGTTTCGCTGTGAAACCATACCACTCATGCTTTCTGGAATAGCTCTGTATGAACCTACATGTGTAATCATGTTTTGAGGACGAAATAGGATTGAAGAGGAGGTATTTTTTACATATGGCGGCCTCCACACAAAAAGTAAACAAGAGGTTGCGGCCAACATATGCAAATGAGGTGATATGCAAATCAGTATAGGCAAATAAATTTATTGTGTTATTATAACCTATAACACACCCACAGGTACATTAGGTATGAATATTATACAAACACGTGTATATTATGTTCATTGACTATGGAAAAGGCATTGAATTTGGGGAAATATGCAAATTAGGCTAATATGCTAATGAGTAATAAGCAAATCAGATGCCAGTAACTATCTTCAAACTTTCTTTGACATCTCCCCATTCATCGTGCCAACAAAAAGTGCCATTGTCATACCTACATCAGAAAAAAATAGTGAAGTTAAGAGCATGCCTAAATATTGATTTTCTTTAATATATGGCTCAGTATGGAGGGATGAGCCCCCTTCAGTAGCAAATAGGTTAAAGCAGGTTGTGGCACAAAGAATTTTGTTTACTAAATGAATGTGTGAAGTTATTATTGAAAATTTTCTCCCATTTTTGAAAAGCTTGTTCTTGGGACATTTGAAAGGAGTGTATTTAAGTAGCATTCTTGAAAGTTAGGATTGTGAAACTTAGCAGTGGGAGGTTAGAGTTTGTTGAGTAAATTGATGTTCTTCTCTAAGGTGTCCAAATTAAAAAGAAATACAAAAGCTTTGTTGATTCAGTTGCTTACATGATACTATAGATTTCCATCATGCATTCATTGTATTTCTGAAAAAAACATTTCTTAACAAATCAATAAATGAAAAAAATATTAACTTTTTAACTTATGCTAACAGAAAATGCAAGTCTTCAAAATGTTGCTTGCTGGTGGATTATAATTTGCAGTATTTTAATGTAGGAATATTTTCTTCATGTTTTGAAATCATGAAATTTCTGCACTAGAGAGTGCATTTAAGAAAATATTGGAGTAGGAACATTTTGTGGAGTGTTGTCAAATTCAGCATTTTCAAAACTGAGAGAATATTTTATCGTATTAACGAAGATATTAGTGAAAGTCATGCAATGCTAGATCTTGAAAATGAAAATTAGATTTGACGGATCTGTTTCTTTTGTACCTTGTTTTAAAGCTTTTTGTTCCTTTTTTGCATTCCACAGCAAGCGTTCAAATTTTCTCATCAAACTTTCCCAGGGAAAGAGGCAGGAACTGTTCCAAGCTTTGACATATCTTGCCGAGAGCTGGGGTGGGAAAGACAATGGGTTTGGTTTAGCAGAGTGTTGCCAAATGGGAGAAAATGAGGTAAGATTTCCCCTCACCCTTTCTCCCAGAGAAAGTGCATTTGGAATGGTTTGATCAGTATCTTATGTATATTCCTTCTTTGTAATGGCTTAGTCCATAACTGGTGTTTTAAAGTAACAGCACTCTGTTGATTCATAGCCGAGTACTGAAGTTTGAGTACCTCCTAGCATGTGGTGAGAAAATTATAAGTGAAATGAGAGTCCTTTAAGGAGGAGGGGGTTAGAGATATTCTTATTCAGAATTTGTCATATATTTTAGGTGATAATTCATTTTAGGTGGTAATTCATTTTAGGTGATAATTCAGCTGGTAAGTTAACATGTCATTTGGGTGTACCTCATAATAAGTCTGATTCCAGCTGTCTTTTGACTAGGGAGGTTAGTCTACTGTTGGGATCATTAAGAATTGGGTCATGATCCGAGGAAACTGACTTACCAAAGTCTCAGTATGTTAAAAAGCTTGTTTTAGTGAGAAATCCCAAAGCATTTTTTTTTTGTGCCAGGAAGATAAATAAAGTTTGATTTGTTTGAGACAGCAGATTTCAATTCATTACTTACTCATGATTGGTCCATTCATGATGACATCAATGAATGCATCTTCTATTCACAGAATATCCCAAATAGTGCAACTACCCTTCATTTTGAATTTTACTCGGACAATCTTGTCACGGAAGAGAAAGTGTCCAAAAAGGTAGTTTCCTTAACTAAACATCCATATTTTGTTAAGTTGAAGAGTGGTATTAAAATTGCGTGTCTTAGAGGTATTATTCCTGGTCCCAGACATTGTCATTGCATGAATCACCTTCCTGTGTTACAGAGGATATGTTACACTATTGTAAACATCACAATAATCATTGGATCTAGTTTGTGGTGTACAGCAGGTCATGTCTGGTTTTTGCCCTTTGTGGTAGGCAAAATTTGTCCTCTGGTGGTTGAAAACAGGAAACATTAATGAGTAATTTAGATTGGAAGTTACATATTGGTAGTGATTTCATGGAAAAAGTCGTTATGTTTATATGTAAGATGAAATTTGTGATATTTGTGATTGTAAGCATATTATATGCAACAGGTATGATGGATTTAATAAAAGTTTTCATATTGGCATGCTGTTAAGTGATGAGTAGTATGAGGGAATTGATCAGAAGTAATTGCTTATTAATTTTGTATTGATTAACAAGTACTTCATCTTGAATAGCAGTTAATAAAATCAGCCATAAAACTGTGAACTTGTTGGCTAGAGAAAATGTTGATTCACAACTTTTAAGAGCAAGAGTTAAATTGATTTGCTTTTCCTGGGGTTTGTGGGTTGCAAATCGCTATGTCAATAAAGCTGTTTCATCCGTTTGTATAGATATTAGTAAATTGTGTGAAAATATGATTTGTGGGCTGATCCATTTAAAGTACTGCAAGTGAAACCCTTCTTTAATTTTTTTCAGCATTCTGCACAGGCTTTAACAATTGTCCATATTGAAAATGTTGACAAAGTAAGTCAGAATTTTTTTCCTTTTGGTATCTGAAATGCTAGTTATCTAGTAGATTTTACAATTGAAAGGATGGTCTACCTTTAAGAGGCTCATCTGGATGTGAAAGAAGTTTGGGGAGGGGGAAGGGGGGGATGGCCTTTGAGGGTGATATCATGTGCAGGTGGAAGGGTACCTCAAATATTTAATAAAGACAAATTGCTATGACTTACATGTGACTTGCTCTGAATAACAGTTTGATTCTTTGAAAAGCACAGACTCTCAGATAAAGAGGAATTTGCCATTATACAGGATAAAGTTTTGCACTATCTTGGCAAAATCTGTTCAACAGAAAAATAATTTTTTACCCCAAAATATGGACGGAGACAAACATTTTATTTCTTATATTGCTGTGGAGCTGTCAGCTGGGGTGGGGTGGGGGTGGGAGGGGGTGGGAGGTTCAGTTTCTTGGCTTTAAATGTTGTCGCACAGACACAGAGACAATCATCCCAAATTCTAATAAAGTGTCAAGAAAATGTATTCTTAGATGAATTTAGTGCAAAGAGAAGATTTTCTGACAAAGCTTACCAAAAGTCTTTTTTCTTTCCCATAGTTGTCCAGGGACTGTGCTGCTATAATGGAGGAGCTGATTAGCAAGCACAATATCCCAAAAGATAAACAGATGTTATTGTTCACACATGTTCGGCTTGCCCACTGTTTTTCCAACCCTGAGCAGAGGTTATTGTGTGTTCAAGCCAGATTGCAAGCTTTATCTGTTCTAGGTAAGTATACGCAAGATGCAGGGCATATAAAGCAAAGAAAAGATAAAGGTAAAAATTTATCAGTTTCATGTTTTTCACAGTTAAACATTGTAAAAGTTGCCTAGAATGGCAATTTTAAGTTACTATCATATTAGTGAAACATGTACCACATTTAAGTTGCAAACATAAGCAGAACCCTAGTATAACTTCTCATGGTGATGATAATTTAAAGGATGAACCAGATTCTGCCAAGAAATACAAGGACATATGTGTTTATTTTTGTTATGTCAAGTATTTAAATAAAACCTGAAAAAACTTTCCACAAGTCAGCATTTTGATAAAATTGCTGTATATTTTTGTCATTTTTTATTGCTGTTTACATTCATAAATAGTAATAATAATAGATGGTCTGCAGTGTCATCATTTCCCAAAATAGTCTCATCATTTTGTGTATTCAAGGTGTATTGTTAATGGTATATTATTTGCCAAAAAAAATACAAAGTTGACAGTATTCAAATGCTTTGGTGTAATTACCATTCAAGTATTGACTTAAATGAGAAAATCAAAATGTCAAAGATGTTGAGGCTGTTGACATAATGGTATCCTAACTGTATGTTATCATTATTCAAAGTGACAACCCCCATCATAACAAATATTTCTTTGAATTAGAACAAAGTGCATATGTTGTATTTTCTGCTGGTTTATTATTATCATATGCCTGACTTTAAAGGCAGAATTTGGTTCTTCGTAATGATAAATTATTTGACTTGGGCCTCATTTGCATGTCATGATAATGGCCATCTGCAGCTGTATCTTAAACTGAAATGATAAGATAAGGATGTATTGAAAATCTTAAAAGAAAGAGTGGATTTTGTGGCAAATATTTTGGCATGCAGTGGGGTTTTATTGCTTGTATGAATATTCAGTAGTTTCATATTTATTCATATGTTTATTCATTCTCCTTCGACAGTTTATTCAAGTGCAATTCAAGACATCACCAGCACACTATTGTACACTGGCCTAGTAGAAGAACTGGTAGATGTTCTACAAATAGAAAATCCCTTGCTAGTTGTAAGTAAAAAAAACCCACACTATTTTAGACTGGTTATGTATGGAACCAGTGAGTAGCACAGATTTAACAAAGACTGGAGTGAAGTTTTTTTATTTATTCTTAAAAGGAAATATTAAGGTTATGGTTGATTTGGTGTGAGGAAGTTATTTCAATATAGCCATGTATACTATGGTAGTGGAGTTAGGGGGATGAGGTAGTGTCAGAATCATGGTTTAAGTTAGTGGTGAAAATGATGGCTTGATGTGTTGTTGGTTTAGTCATTCTTCAGCTTTCATGTTCTCCCAAGTATCATAAAGCAAAAAAAAAAAGTTCATGTATCTTTTTATATTTGGTCATTTGATGTATCACCTTTACCAGAATTACTTTGTATTCATGTGATAAGTAAAGTGAGAGGACCTTGCACAGTTCCCACACAGTTTGGGGGAAGTTGTTTGAGGGGTAATTTTTATGGGTGGGAATTGTCTAGAGGAAAGTTTTCCTTGCTGGGAATTACCCCAAGAGGAATTGCCATGGGAGAGGTGTGGGGTGGGAGGTGGGGGTAAGTTGTGCGGTCATGCCTTATATAGTTGAAACCACTAGGCAATAGAAAGAATCCCGAGCACCATCTATATTTGTTCCACAGGAAATCAAAGCCGCATCCTTGAGAACACTAACAGCTATCATTCATCTAGATCGCAACCCGGAGTAAGTAGGAAAGCCTGTCACCTTTATTTTCTTTAAATATAAAGGGAGAGTTAGGTTTCCTTGAGCTGTGTTTTCTTGCTTGTTGTTTCTCTTACCAGTATCTCTCAGGATGTTTCAGAACTAAAATATTGCATATTACAGGTTACCAAGGCATAACTTTGCATGAATGTAACAAGTCAGTACCAGAAATGTTGTCACATGACTAAAGCTATTTATGGGGTTGGTCGGTGACACGTCACTTCCCCATGACAACAATGTGTTGGAGTGAAAACAATGTATTGCGCATATTGAGCATGTAGTGTAGTCCAAGGATTGTTTTGACTCCAGCAGTGCAGCGGGTAAAAAGTTCCCATATGGTCATATTGCAGTCAGTTGTTGTTTTCACTCCAAAGTTGCTAGGGCTACGGAAAGACCTGGATGACCGACCGACCCCATAAATTAGAATGGGAGGGGGCGGTGGGCATACTCATTCAAATTTCAGTATGTGCAAACTTTTTGTAGCTCCAAAATATTTAGCTTACTGGTAGGTAAATTTGATGTGTGGTTAAGCCAGAATGTTCATTTTGTACTCTTTGCATGCCCCTCTAGAGGTTACTCTTGTAAGTAATGTGAGTGGCCTGTTGCCTTTGCTGTGTCTTTTGTAAATAATTATGTCTCTTTCACTCCTCCTTAGGTTAGTAAACATCATTGAAGCCACTGGCGCATCATCTTACCATGGTTTCTTGCCTGTTCTGGTACGGCAGTGTATACAGGCCATGATTGGTGAGTACAGAACTCAACTAGTGTCTTTGATGTTGGTTTCAATAGCCCATGTATCCCTCAGTCCTTCTTTAACTGTGTCACTCTAAGCAAGTTTTGATCAAGAAACAAATATTAAAGATTTCTTAAACTTGTCTGAGGGCTTTTGGATTGAGTTGCCCTTCTTTTATGATTCGCAGTTTATAAATCTGTTAGTAATTAATTCTATTGTTAAGTGTAGAGGAAAATTGGTGGGAATAGGAAAATGGGAAGGGAGGTGAGATTGGGGGTGGGTGGGGTGGGTGTGGGCAGTACAAGATAGGTAAGGGGAAAGTAGTCAAATTATATGGGTAACAAGACTATAAAGAGGTGTTTCATGTGATGTCACACATTTGGGATTGTCTTTTCTGCTGGGCACAGCACATACGCAGTAGGAATATTTACAGTACATGTGCATGGCATGGTCTTGGATACTACCGTGACACAATGAACCCTTGACGGGCGAAAGGTTCCGCAACCAGAGACGCGTGTCCATGTGACGTGGGTGAAACACGGCTATACATTTATCTTTTTTTGTTGCTTTTTGACCTTGGGCAAGTACAAAATGTGCCACATTAGTTACTACCATGGGGTATATTTTTGTTTATATAAAAGTGGTCAGATAATTGTGTGACAACTAACTATAATACAGGATGTAACATATGTACCTTGGCTACAAAGTCTGTTTGTCCTTCTTGTGTGTGGTGGAAAATAGAGTTTTGTGAGAAGGAAACAAGATGTATTTTCCTGTTTTTACAGGTTTGTCATGTCAGGTGGTTAATTGATATAGTTTTTTTCTTAATTACTAGATCCACAACAAGAAGCTGTTCCTCACGTGTTAGCCACAGCTCTGTTCTCCTTTCTATATCACCTGGCAAGTTATGGAACAGGTTAGTAAAAGTTAACGTTTATGGAAGGCTGTATAGCAGTAGGAATGAGTATTTTCTCAACGTACTGGCATAGTAGTCCATGGTATGTAACAGGGAAGAGGTGTGAGATAGGAGCCTTTGAATTAGATTTGAAGTCTTCAAAGGCTTTTGAAAACAACTTGAGCTATGGAAGGCTTCAAGCAATTTGGGGGATCATATTCCTGAGACCTTTAGGCATTTAGTAGTTAGGGGACAACAGGGCTACTTATATCTAATTAGATACACCAGTGTTGACAAAGTTTACATGAATGTTATACATGAGAACAAAATAAAACTTGCTGTTCTTCTAGAAGTCTTGCATTGATGGTATCTGTCTGAGGGTATCTAATGGTAGATGTACGTAGCAATGTGTAGGTATAGGTCAACTGGTCAAATGCCTTCAGCATTGCTCCAGTCACCACAGGGACTTCCTACAAAATGGCTCACTTGCCTGTTTATAGAACTGTGTTCTTGTAGACCTCTCCCAAACACCCTTGCAAACCTATCTCATACTCCTTTGTCACACCCCAACTTGTTTGTAGACTTCTCCTTATGGCACTAACATCTCCTTTCAGGTGGTGAAGCCCTCGTCTTCTGCAATATGATGGAATCCCTGCTGAAGGTCATCAAGTGGCATGGTGAAGATGAACAACTACACACTACGGTGAGATACATTTATACCCCCCTTCCCCTCCCATTTTAAGTCGTCCTGTGACCCATGATGACCAAAATTTGTGACAGGCAACCAAAAAATGGTGGGTTGGTTGTCCGATGGACAACCAAAGTCCATGTAACAAGTTAAGAGACTGCTTCTAGGGTTACTGCAAATTTCTTTCTGGACTACTACGTCCCAAAAAAGGCAGACAAGTTATCCAGTGGAGGACCATAAAATTTGCTTTAAATCAAGGCCTGTACCCCCTCACATTGTGTGAGTATTAGGCTGTTGGCACAATCTGTAAACTTAAAAGAAATTATACAGAACATGTTAAAAAAGAACTTGCATAAATTTGGCAATAGATTTCAAGCATTGCAATTCACTTTGAGTTCATGACAAATTCAGTGGAAACCTTCGCCCAATGGTAAATAATGTGCCAGCTGATTTCTGGACTGGGGTTGCTGTAGTGCACTTTGACATGCATGTCCATTTGGATATGCCTCTGCATGTCAAACAATTGGGTTGTCCAGTGTATGGGGTAATTTTCTTTTTCTCATCATCTTGTGTTTGTAGGAGGATTATAATTTCAGTAACATCATGTTTTCTAACTAGTCAATTGATGCTTTTCCTGAGTAACTGCTCATAAAGTGTATTCTGTGCTCTCTCTCAGGTGAATCAGTGCTCAGAATATTTATTTGTCAATAAAGTAGAGGGTATTTTTGTGCTCTTAGGTGGAGGGGGAAGGAGGAGAGGGAGAAGTGGGGAGTATATTTTTCTGGTTTACCCTTTATTTGAAAATGAAAGGAGGTAGGGCCAAAACTGATGAGGATGTAGAGTTTACCTTCTTAAATGATTGTGTGTATTCAAAATCCAGTGTCATACATATGTTTGTGTAGCTGTACATTTAGCAAGGTTAATCTGGAATATTGAATTAGTCTGCAGATTTATGAAAATGACATTAAACGAAAAGGAATCAATATACGCAGTGACAGCATTTGCTACTTGCGTGTTCTCTTAAAGATCTCTCATCCCTATTCTCATTTCAAATTGCAGTTTGTCACCCGAGCTGTTAGAGTGGTTGATCTCATCACAAATCTTGATATGGCTGCCTTCCAGACAAACGGAGGACTCTCAATCTTCCTAAACAGACTAGAGGTTTGTTTCTATATTCTTTTACTTGTAGAAGTCAGGTATCAATAGATATCTTTTACCTCAACTGTAAGGTTTAGCGTGCTCCTGTAGTTTTCTAGTGTATCTGCTTTAAAAAAGTGCTTGTTAGTTTTCGTGAGTGAATGTCATTATTGTCCGGTTTCTTGTAACAGAGAGAAAAAAAAATGGTCTGTTTTGTTGAAACAAATAGTTTGCATGCTGAAAATAATTTGTTACTGAAGTCTCTAATGTTGTAAATATTTCAGTAGCTTGAGGTGTATAAGCCCATAAAGTTAGAAAGCAAATTCAATTAAGGATGCATATCTGTAGCTTATACAATAAAATTTCTCATAATTGGTAGAACTCAGCCCACTTCTGCATCTCTTATTGAATGACGATTGTTTGAATTATTTCAGCATGAAGTAAACATTTGCAGAAATGAGGTCCCATATGTAATTCGTCCCACCATTCGAACCTCAACAAGAGAGCCGTCTTTGTCGAATCCTGCATCCCCTAGTAGACCATTTGAATCAGATCCAAGTGCTCCTGCAGATGGAGGTGCTACTACCAGTAGCTTGGAACAGGGGGAGTCTTCTGGACTTTCAACATCTCAGAGTGGAGATGGACCATCAGAAATGGAAACTGACAGCCCCGGGCCGTCATCGTCAAGTATTTTAGACGATAGTTACTTTACAGGGATCCAAGAAGAAGGCAAACCAGGTATATATTGTTATGCAATACTTCCACTGATGCTTTCGCTGAGTGGAGGAAAGTATTGGTATTTGAATAGACTCTTTTCCCAATAGGAATTACAAAGGATTGTGGGATAGAATTTTGGTGTGCATCGTTTTTGCCACGGCAAAATGCCATTGACAACAACATCGCCTACCAGAACTCTGTCCCACAATCCATTGCAATTGCTATTTGGAAAAGGGTCTATGAATGGGGCTCTGCCAACTGGAGGTTGGGAATCCAATCCTCAGATGGGTCAAAATAGGGCATTTTTCATCCAAGACCAGTCTATTGTTTTCCCATCTGAAAGGACATTCTAGCTTGAAAAGTTTCCAAATTTGAGTGTAAAATTGTGTGTAACTTCAAAATCCATAAGCCTGTGTTAGCTTCCCCAATATTTGTGGTTTTGTCGTAAAATAACTGCTTCAAGGTCTTAAGTAATAACATTCATTTCTTTCATGATTTCTCGTGGTTAGCTAAATTGGAGGAAATACAAGGTGGTTGTGGGGAGGGGTGGAGGTGGAGAAGGGTAGTGCTTGAGGGATTAACTTAGACAAATAGAGCTCCATTAATGCAGATAAACGGTACTGTTGCATATTCCTAGTCTATATTATTTGCTGTGTATTACGTGGTGGCAGAGATTGAATGCCCAGGTAGTGTGTTCAGAATTTACCTATGTACTAGTTGTTAATGGCTTAGTTGGTCATCTCTTCATCCCAAGCACTGTTTGATTACTTGATGCATCTCAGGCCTTCCTAGTTACAGGTGTTATCTATGTGCACGACAAAAACTTTTCTCGTTTTCATCATGTTTAGGTCGCCAGTGCTTCCCACAGAGGGCAGCTCTTCTCAAATCTATGCTCAATTTCCTGAAGAAGGCCATTCCAGATCCATCATTTGCTGACAGTATCAGACATGGTGAGTTGAATTTTACACGATGTTCCTTAGCTGTAAACTTGATGATCTATTGAAATAACCAAAGTTGATTATTTACCACAGTATAGTGACAAAACTATCATCAGGTTCCTTGTACATTGAAAAACTACATAATGCAATCCTTTTGCAACATAGGATGAACTTTATAACAAAATATCTTTACTACTGCAGGGGTGAAGGATATTAAAACAATGTCCTCCATAAGTATGAAGCAAAGAACTTTTTAGTTGATGACATTGTGCCTTAAGTGTCTCATTCTTCTTAGGCAGATATCTAGCTGCCGTCACATTTTTCAGTTATCACATATGAACTTAAAATATGACCGGTGTATCATATATACGTGGAATTTTGCACTCCTTACATTGTGAACTGGATTTTTTTTAAGTTGGGTATGAAACATTATCAGACTTCAGATGCAACTTTTTGGCTTCATTATAGACCTTAACAAGGTTCTGGATTGGATGGACTGGGCTTCTGGCTAAGGGTGGTGCATTCCTGTTGTAATCTCAAACAATTTTTGGAAAGGGGTGCAAGAAATCTGGCATTGTGCTAAGAATAGTTGATTACCTTAAGGCTGCCTGTATGCTTGTTCTACTAATTACTGATGTAAGTTTCTATGATTTTTCCTTTGTTTAGTGATGGATGGATCTTTACCTCGTTCTCTGAAGCACCTGATCAGTAATGCTGAATACTATGGACCGTCGCTCTTCCTGCTGGGTAAGTCGAATATCTTCTCATGGAAGAGGGTGCTGTTTATGACATTTCATTGTTCCTTTGGCAGGTTGTCAGACAAGATTGAAGTAAACTTACTTTGTTCCATTTAACATTTGTATCAGAATGAATGGCTTTGATTGCGAATCTGCTGGCAACAATGTACCATATTTGTTAAGCCTTTGTTTTCATGTAGTCGTATCTTTTAATTGCCATTATAAAATATAATAGCTTCTCTCCTTTCAGTTCTTATTAATTTCATGTTACTGTTGCAGGGCTCGAAAATAGACTGGCGCTCTGGCGCAAAAGCACCAGAGACCGCCTCGACTGCGCCAGAAAACCGAAAAAGTGGGTGTTTGTCTGGCGCTAAAAATAGCGTCAGGTGTGTGAGGCAAACATTCTCAAAATCACGGAAAACTTCCCTGCACACAATTAAGTGTCCAATTACACCAAAGAAGTATCCCGAAATCTTGCAATATGTACTATGAAAAAGAATAAAAGTTTGTATTCATGGCCAGATCATCTATTCATGCAATGTTATGTAGCAGTAGGCCTACGGCATCACGTTATACTAGCATGTACTGCATATAGTTGAGCTGTGACATCGACCAAGCTTGTAAATCCTAAGCCGGAGAGCATGCACGATGGCGTGGTACTGGTCATGGCATTTAGCACACTACACGTATTGCATACCAATGCACAGACGTACATGACACGAGAATTTGTTGAGAGTTCCATGCCACATGGGCTTGCGTTTCTGTACTGCAAAGTAGCACTTAATTCTGATGTGCCCATTGCATTGTAGACAGCGCCTGTAGCTATGCCTCGAACGGGACTCAATGCATTCTAGATTATTCTATATGATAATTCTCTGATAATTTTATCACACAAACACACATACCAATGTGTGTACAGTTTCACCAAACTTACTGTGATTATTAGAACATCTGCATAATTATATCCCTCCCGTAAGTCTCACAAGTAATCGATGTCAAAGGTGAAATTAGCACTGTTTAGGGCTCGTTTCCAGCCCAACAAAGTCCACTAGACACCAACAAGAGTGTTTGTTACAAGGCGCCACTATTTTACCGAAAGTAGTGCCCGTCATCCTGGAAGTCCCAAGGTAGCATAGGTGCGGCCCCAAAATTATTTAAGTTTATGTTGTACGGTAAATATCTCCGTATCAGAAACCTTTTAATCGACCAGAAAGCTGGGAGACAAGGTAATTGTGCAATGCACAAGAATAGCCTATTAACTAAAATATGACAAAACGGAACTTTGTGAACCTCTTAAAAAATTGGAAGAAGCATCATTTAAATGCAATAAATTTCATTATGAATGCTAGTTAGCTTCCGTGTGAATGAACTGCATTTGAATTTCCCAGTTGATGCAATATCATGTAACACCGGCTGGGATTGGCTGGTACATTCCACTTTCTGTGAACATCAAAGTGGCTTTGTGGAGTCCTCCAAATCTCGATCAAAATTTTCCCAGTAACAATTTAAGATGGATGGAAAAAATTAGAATAAACCAATGATATTCTAGAGTGACAGTTTTTGGATAAGGCAACAACTATATAAAGTTTCCGACTCCCCAACGGAAGAAATGTCAGCCTGAAATGCATGGTTCAATCAAATAAGTGAGCTACTGTTTCTGCATACACTTTTGTACCACCTTGCTTCGATAATTGAAAAGCTTCGACGTCTTGACGATACTCCAAGTGGTCAAGAATGCCCAAAACAGTTACGTGGCATGTGCAAACGACCCTCAAATACTGTACCAATCTGCGATGCATTTGAAAGCTTTAGGTTGAAAATTTTTCTCTACGATGTAATTTTCTTCAGCATGTCTTGGCACTTTTGTCGTTGCCTAACGTGTAGCACATGTGTACAATGAGAACCTAAACTACATACGTGTATCTTCAATAATTTTCTTACTTTAAGAGCTGTTGAGTGGTTAACGTTTTTCTAATTATTTTGTTTTTGAGTCCCTACCAAAGTTATGCTTGTTCTCTAACATATTCTTAAGCGTACAGGGTCTCATTTTGTTGACAGGGCGGCATCTTTGTATCTCAAAACTTGAAAAAATAACTTTTTCCCCTATATATATCACTGTCACGAGAAGCTACTACATGCTCAGATCATTAGTCTCCAAGTTGATCCAGACCCAATGGAGTTAGAACCTCACACCATTCCAATCAAAGATGAGTCCATAGCCATAGCTAGGGCAGGGGATAGAATTTATGAACTCCTGCCCCCCCCCTTCCTTCTCCACATTCAAGGTGCCATTGTGGGCACTCCAAAGCTGCCGTATACATGCACAGCCCCTCCATCCCCTTCGAAGTTTTCAGAGATGGAATGACCACACCTATACTTAATACTACCCTGTGTTACACCAAAGAAAAAATGCTCTGTGTCAAATTTCCTGTCTCTTATATTTTGAATTTCTTTTACTAAATGCACTGTAAGTAACATTAGGAGTTGGTTAGAGGATGTTACATGCAGGGAACAGTGGTATCTCTGAAAATTGAAAACAGCTCCAGACAATGGTAAAACTGCTCCAGAAAAGCTTCAAAATGAAGGTTGTCAGAAGCTGTTTTTAGCTCCAGGGAGGAAAAGTTTATTTTCAAGCCCTGCTGTTGAAGGATTTTGCCAAGAGTAGTATTCCACCAGGTGAAAACTTTGTCAGTTTAATTATATTTTGTAATGCAATGTGTATCTTATGTACAGTTTTAGTGTTCCCTCTTTATGCAGCACTCATATAGTCTGGAATTTGGTTACAAATTATACAGGTGTTAGAAAGATTAAAATTGTATAGTTTTCTAGAGACTTGTGGTTTTGTCATATTTGACTATTGTGGATTTCAAAAGGCATAGATTTTTGTCTCCATATTTGGTATTCAGTGGTTTCCATTGTTCCATCCTAGTCTTTCATTACTTAGTAGGATGGTGTAGAGCCAGGAAGGGCACATTGAATATTTTGAAGCCAGACTTTTGGCCTTGACAAGAAAGGTTACTTTAGTCTGTCACTAAAGTGTAGAGATGAAATAGTAGTTGTATGTAACATGAAAAATCAGGCAGCTATACATGATCATTGTGCATCTGTTTTGTTACAATTTTTTTATCAAATGGAAGGCACAAGAAGACTGTACGATTCAGCTGTCCACATTGGTACCGTTTTGAAAAGCCTTTTAGTGGGAGGTGGAAAATTTGACGTGTCTTTTGTCCATATTTGCTGTGTAGTATGCAACAAAAAGTTGTGCTGTTATGCGACTCTTACCATTTCTCATAGTCCTTACCAATTTATTGAGAAACAGACTTTGATATAAGGCCTACAACAAAATTGTTGAAACAGTATTAACAGTGAATAGAAGAACTTCCTTGGAGTAGGCACTGTTTTGCAAAATTTGCCCACTGACCAGACTAAGCCGACCTTCGTTATGGATTGACACAGCATTTGCTAGATTTGTTTGCTATAAAGTTATTCCATTTCTTTGTATCCCCATAGCCTGCGAGTTTGTGACAGTGTATGTGTTCCAGGAGCCTTCCTTACTCTCCTGCCTTCAAGACACAGGTCTGACTGATGTCATGCTACATGCCCTGCTCATCAAAGATGTAAGATTTACTCCTCGTGTGAAATGGATACAAATGAAAGAATTAGTTACAGAAATAAGTTAATTGTTAATGGAGTGTAAAATGAGTAATGTCACTGTTAAAGTATTTAGGTGTGCCTGATAACAGGCTTAAAAAGTTCTGACTCCAGAAACTATATTACGGTTTGCCTCATGTCTTTACATGCAAATTTTTCTATTGGATTTTGAGGCAATTTAGTGCTACTTTGAATGTAAAGAAGCTTTGAAGGGCTAGGTTTAGTGCCAGTTAAAATGATTGATTTGTGTAAAGGCACATGGGCAGAGCTGTAGAAGATACTAAAAATCTTGGGGCAAAGTACCCACTCCCATTTATACAGAAGTGGGCAGTGTACTCACAGTGGACACTCACCCAGTTCCTAATCTGATTTAAGCAAATGTTAGTTTGTTTCTCTTTGAGGAGAGGTAGAAGAAGCTCAGTAGCACTAAGTTATGTATCATACATCACACTTGAGTTGAGTATGTATTTATACTTATGTCATGGTACACTTGTCTGTACTTGTACTCAGAGAATAGATTTATTTTGCTACTCCTACTTTCAGTTTTAAAAGCTATGCATCAGTACCCATTTAAAAGTTTGTCCTCTTAATCAGCAAACATGCATATACTCAAAGTTGTACTCACAACCCTACACCTTATACCTGTAATTATGACAGTGTATTTACACTGTGAATTTATCATCTAGACATTTTAGTTTCGTTTTTTCCTTTCATTTTTTTTTCCACACCATGTGATTCAAACATAATACAGAGTTGTTTCTATTGACTTTTTTATCTCAGGTTCCAGCCACCAAGGAAGTGCTAGGTTCTCTCCCTAACATCTTCAGTGCCCTGTGTTTGAATGCCAGGGGCCTTGAAGCATTTGTCAAGTGTAAGCCATTTGACAAACTCTTCAAGGTTTTACTCTCCCCTGCTTACCTGCCAGCCATGAGAAGGAGGAGGAGCAATGAGATAATGGGTGAGCTATTGTACACTGAAATTTCTTTTATGACTGAAGGGTGGGGAGTCACCTGTGGAGAGTCCTGGGCTGTGAAAGATTGGGTGGGGGTGCAATGTGTGGTGGGGCATGTGGAATGTAAAGTAGTGGTAAGGGTAGGGTGGGGTGTGTGGGGAGGCAGGATAAGTGTGTCAGATTGGGTGGAGTAGGACAAGTTTTTGGGGTAAGTGGAGAGACCGGGGGAGGGGGGATGTGACAGGTGGGTTGGGCTTGTGGGATGAGGAGATGCAGCTGTTTGGTGGCTGGGGTAGAACTTTGATGTGCAGCATCGAAATTTTGGTTGTGAATATAAATTTACAGCATAAAACTAAACAAAAGAATTTCTAGAAGTTGAGAATTGTGAAAAGGTGGTTAGAATTGTTAGTCTGACATGTTCACATGTTGCAGCAACAAATATGAAGAATAGATTTTGCAGAAACTGATCCACATTTACAGTTTTCAAATTTGTCATTTTGTTAATAGTAGAAAGTGTTACACGAGTCTGTGGATGATCAGTCCATTGCTTCTATGAGGAATTGAGCAGGAGGGGATGGATAGGATGATAATATGAATAAGAACTTGAAAGAACTTGGAAGTTGGGTATCTTCCTGGCATTTCAGAATCTTAGGAACAAAGTTTGTTTTGTGGTGTGTTCATTTGAAATTACATATAATAGTGTCATTTCCATCTTTCTTTACCCTATTGTACTGGTTAAGAAAAGGCATTGACATGTATTGCTATCAGGAGGCAATAGTAAGGGGAAGATGTATTGGAACTATTTTATCCTCGACCAAAACTAGCTATTGGGTACCCTGTTTTTTTAATAATTTGCTTATGCTCTATAATATTTGTTTGTTTGTAGGCGACACTGCACTGTCACTGGGTAGTGCTATGGATGAGTTGATGAGACATCAACCCTCACTCAAATCAGATGCAATGAAAGCTATTATAAAGGTATGCTACCTACTGCTGTTTGCAGTTTGTATCAAGTCAAAAGCTTGCTTTATCAAAGATTCGATCTTGGTAATAGGAAAATGTGAATTAGCTTCATAGTTACATTTGTTGAAAAGACAATGCATAGGTCCTTGTTGTGGACAAGTGCAGAAGTAAGCAAAGGATACCTGTCTGGTAAGCTGTGTGACCTCTTTAATCCCAAGAGGTTCTTTCTTGTGGCTATAGGACCCCCCCCCCCCCCCAAAGAAAAAATATGAGAAAGTTTATGTATGACATGTATGTAAGTGCAAGTTTGTCATGTTTTCATTGGCTGTCCCTTAGACACGTACAGTGTTGTTGGACATATGTGCAGCAGCTAGGCTGCCACAAGTAGAAGATTAAAGAGAGCAATTGACTTGAAAGTCATAAAAAGGCAAGACTTATCTGTTTTGCAACTCATTTTGTAGACAGCTTGATTGTATTCATTTTTGCAAGTACATTAGAATTCCTATGCACATTTACAGGTCATGTTATGGTAATGCATTATAAGGTATGGCCAAGTCAGACATCTATTGGTTAAGATGTGTTAAACTTTCAAAGTGAAATAACTTTTTGGGAAAATGAGGCACTGATTTGTTTGAACAATTAACATGTAAACTGAGTGAAGATCTTTTTATTTGTCAGTGAATTTAGTTTTGCTGTATTAAGTGTACGTTCTTCTCTTCAGCCAGACAATAGTTCTCTTTGATGATTACCTCTTGAAGAAATTGTTTTTTAGTCGTGAGGGGATAGTTCAATCTTGATAATTATATATTATTCAAATTTGTAGCTCTTGGAAGAGATCTGTTCTTTGGGACGTGACAAGAGATATACCTGTGCCAAGACCCCACCCAAGGGCAAGACCTCTGCAGCTAGTGCCCCCCAAACAGCAGGAGATGATACTTCTAGTGATGATGATGACGATGAAGAGGCAGTCACTGAGGAGATAAGAAACCCAACAGAAGTGACTGTACAGAAAAGAGAGTCAGATCTGCCACAGTAAGTCTTGTTGTTTTAATAGTCGAGAGAATAATCTTAAAGGGCAGTTTCTCCATCACTAAGTAACCTGTGAGGGGGAGAAGCCTGCAATGTCATGTAAATTACACCATCATGTTGGGTGGCATCTGATTAACTTTTTAGCCTAAATTTGGGTACATTTGAATATGTCATTTAAAGAGGGAAAACAGAAGTTTGCTGTTGGATGAAAATACATCGATGAACCCCCACTGGATTCTGAGCCCCCAACATCCAAATTGTGAAACAAGATTGCTAAACCTCATGGCATCATCAAGAACAAGTGGATAGTCTGCCACATGGCTGATTTTCATGTTAGCTGTTGTTCAGATAAGAGGGTTAGACAGAATATCAGCTAGCCTTTGGGGCAAATGTAAGGTTGCTTGTTTTACATCTCGAGTGATAGGGATTTCATGTTCAGTTATATGAGCAAAGTGAGAGGCAGAGAGTACCAGAAGATGAGGTGCAGGTGGGGAGAGGGATTATATGTTAAACCTTGATAAACAGGGTGAGAGGTGTCAAAAAAAGTTTTTGTCTGTGATTTAAGACTTTCCATCCAACATCTAGGAATCCTGATAATCAATAGCCCTTGGGAAACAGAGTGTGAGGTGTGTTAAAAAAAAAAAAGTACTTGATACGTGGTTCAACTGAGCAGTTTCTGTGTGTGATTTCATACTTTCCATCCTTCACCTAAGAATACCGATAACCAATAGCCCTACGAAAGTGAAAGAAAAGTTTGACTTTAGTCCTGGATATTTTGGATAGATTGGAGAACACGTTGCATATAATAATCTAAATGGGAATTAGGACTTGAGAGTAGTCTGCCTGCACCAGAATCTATCCTGTTTGACCAGAGAAATAGTTTTACTCAAGTGATGTGTTTCTTACTCAAAATTAAGTGTTCCTTACTCAAAGTGTTCTGTGGTTTTGCCTTGGTTTAATGGACTGTTCATCAATTGTTTGAAAATAACTTGTCAGCATTCTTAGTCATTAGCATGGCCATTGTCCCACCTCTTCATCTTGATAGCTTAAAGCAAGTCTTTTGATTGACCCATTATGTTTTTAGTTTTCACAACTGATGTCCATAGTGATGTACAAAATTCCCCTCTGTGTGTATTGAGGTAAACCCATATCAATGCATACTTCTCATCTTTCTCATCAGATCCACAGATTCAGAGGAGAAGAAACCCATACCTTTATTAGACTACATATTCAATGTGGTAAGATGATTATTTCTCAAGAGTAGACTAAACTAGTTCACTAACTCAGCTTTGTTTATTTGTAGAAAGGGTCAATTAGGGTTGAGCATGCAGTGGGTGCCTAGTATTAAATTATTTAAGATGAGAGTGACCAACAAGTCAATTGAGCACGGACTCCTGGTTACAATGAATCGTTTTCTGTTTGAGCGTGCATATTAAATATCTTTGTAGGCTATCAGTAACACCGCTTCTTATTTGGACTAGTAGATTTCAGCATACTGTTAAGTATACAAAAGTAGTTCGTGGTTCAAGGAAGGTTGGGCAGCCCTGATGTAAGTCATCAATAGACGCTTTTAGACTTGCCTGATTTATACCTGTGACATCTTGAGAACTCTGGTCTATGTTGAAGCCATAAAATGACATATTGATCACTTGATCATTTGTATTCAAATAAAGAGACCTCTTCTATTCTTCTGTTACTTTATCTGTTACATGGTTACAGTTTACTTTGGGTGCCTCCTCATCTTTTTGTGGAAATGGGGTTTTGGGCTTTAAGGTCTTCACAAGGCATCATTATAGAGCAAAAGTCACATGTGATGTCAAGTGTTGTAAAGGTATGCCCCCTCAAACGTTAAGAATGTAGTGGATTGTTTTGGTTTACACCTTCAAAACCTTTTTTCAGATGAAGTTTGTGGAGGCCATCCTGTGTACCAATGCTACGGATGATCACTGCTGGGAGTTTGTGGGACAGAAAGGCCATGAGCCACTGATGGAGATACTCAGACTACCCAATCTACCCATTGACTTCCCATCAAGTCAGGCATGTCAGTCAGTGGCCAGTGTTTGCAAGGCTATCTTGGTAAGCAGTAACTTACAAGATTTTGTATAGTTTAGTCACATCATAGCAATGTGATTGGATTAGCAAAATATCTTGTGAAGTAATTTGTCTTACTGCTTTTGTGTGAATATTTGTTGAATGTTACTTTGCCACTGCAGAGGATTAGATGAATTGAGGGAGAGAAAAAATGGAACCATTTGTGGAAAACACAAGCAAAACAGGAATAGCTGTAATTTTTGTGTGAGCTTAGAAGTCCTTCATAGATAATGTTTTTTCTGAAAGACAAAAACACAACTTACACTCCCGTACTTTGGATTGTGTTGCTACAAGTGCCAACAATGTGTAAATGCATTGCCATGTGCAAGTGTTTTACTTTCCTTACATAATTCTTTAGTATTTACTCTTGAGACTGGCTATCTTGATCTCTCAAAGTCTTGAATTTCAGTATTATATCAGTGTAAGAACCCTACTGTACATCTTTCCTGGTTAGGTGTACATATTATGAGACTGTGGCATCCCACCTCTATGTATATGGCAAGAGTATACTGAAAATGCCAGAATTACAAAGGTTGAAGTTCATCAAAGACAGCTCATGAAGATTCCATAGTGTTTTGCGGTTTTGTACTTTATATCATAAATGACCACTTGAAATTTACTGAAACCCATAAAAAAAAAACCTGGAATATTTTTGTTTTGACTTAAAAAATGAAACTAAAAGGAAGTTGGGATTTACACCATAACCTTTCTTGGTGTCATGTCAACATGTTCAGAAAACTTTTGCATTATATGGAAAAAATTTAAAATGTCACAGGTTTATTTTCAAACACTTCTTAGAGTTTGTCCTTTGTTAAATGTAAATGTGTAAGCATGAAATATTTCTTTTTCCACTCACACAGTCCCTTGCCAGAGAGCCTCAAGTTCTGAAACAAGGCCTGCAACTTCTGAAAGAAGTTTTGCAAAAACTTGAACCCCTCAATCAGCCACTTCAACCCCCTGGAGGATCTATTTTACTGAAGGAGTTGCTTGACTCCCCAAACCCACCAGAGGCCCCACTTTCAGCAGGGGCAACCCCTCTCCTTCACTCAGTTGTGTCAGCACACTCATATGTAACAATGCTGTTCCACGTCTGTCGAGTCGGACAGGTAAGATTCATATTCTTCTCATGTTTGATGTAAATGGAAATAAGGAAGTGTTTATTTCAGTTTCATTTTGTTGGATGGAAAAAGAAGGTGACATTTCAGGGGAAATTGTGAACTGAAATACCTTTCATGTCTATCAATAGTGACTCATGACCTGAATGGTGTAAAAAGATTGCGTATCCAAGACCTTTAAGCAGATGAAACATGGGACTACAGAATAATGTTAAATAAGAGAGACAGGGAAGGCTGTAGATGTTTTTCAGTATTTACATATATTATGGCTTGGGATACATGCAATTTGATGATTTCAGTTTTTGGATCATCATTGAAGGGAGTGATATGTGCCCAGTACATATGGCAAAGCAGTTTAACATCCTGGGTGATAATGAATTAAATTGTGTAAAGAATAAAGTAAATTGTCTCTGGCAGATTCATTGTATGTGTGACCTTCTGTCCATGTGTGTGCCTACTCAAATTATAAGATTCTAATCTAAATGTAATTATCTCCCTAAAAAAAATACAACTGATGTTTACACGTATCCCTGTTGTTCAACGTTAATATCATTGTTACACTCCCTTACAGTGCACACTTCTATTTGAATGGCACAGAGTATCCCAGACAAAAGAAGCTATACTTTTAACCATAGAGGATTATTTCAGGTATAATGTCTCACTTGCAAATAATCTTACATGACTCTTACCATAAATGTTTTGTCTAGAAAGTAGAATTGATACAACTCTGTTGAATTTAATTTTCTAAAGGGTGATGTAAGAACCATATCCATCAACCAGTGGGGAACAGATCTTGGTCAAGATGTCCTTAGGGCCCTGTGTAAGCTCTATACCTCCCTTGTCTGGGAGAGCATTGTCCTCCTGTCACTCTTTACCCCAGGGTCTATACCTGAGAACTGTGACCTGGGGAAACAGGACTTGACAAAATTGATGGAGCTGACAGCAGATATGCAGGAAGGAAAGAAAGCCAGGGAACAGGCAGCTGGATCTGCTCAAGGTATGAGATGGTCTGGTACCTAAATCTTATCCTGGATTCTTTCAGCTACTACAAATTTATTCATTCTATTTTTTAGTGTATTTATGTTTGAGCAAAGAAAACAAGAATGAAGCATATTTATGTTTGAGCAAAAGAAAGCATGAATGAATAAAAATAGAAAACATTCAGAATTTGACAAATGACAGAAATGCGTACAGCTGGAGCAAATATGTCGTGAATGTCACTTCCCCTGTCATCAGCTTAGGATATTATGCAGTGTTATCCGAGGGGGATCATTGGTGGGGTTAGAGGTGGAAAGGGGCCTACCTTTTCAGCATTATCATCTGGTAATGAAATTAAGCCTCTAAGGAGTAGACACAAAATTAAACCTTCAGTCTTGTCTAAAATCTCCATAGGCCTGACTGCTTCATTTGGTCCAGGGGAATCCCCCACAACAGCAGTAAGTAGTGCCCTCTCTAGTATGGAGATGGAAGACGCCCAACCATCAGAGGAAGTGGCAGCACCCAAGGATACCAAGAGTACCATGAACCTCCACATGCTTCACCAGCTCAAACAGGAAGTACCAGCTCTGTATGCACCATCCCGACTAGGAAGGGCTCTCTCAGAACTCTTTGGACTTTTGGTAAAGCTATGTGTGGGTTCCTCTATGAGGCATAGGATCAGACCCAACCCACAGGCTAATCAGACGGTACCATCTGAGGCAGCTAGGAAGACAGCTAGAACCCTGATGGAGTTGCTCATGAGCAGTTTACAGTGGCGACCCCCCACGGCAGATGCTCTACCTAAATTTAGGTGAGCTTAGTTGTTTGTTGGTTTAGGTAATCAGTTGTAAATGATTACTGGCATTGAGGTAAATGATATTACATGTATTTTCCCCAGGTGTACATGGTAAGGTATCACTTGTATAAACATTTTAATAAGATAAAAACAAGCATTTAATGAAGGTATGTGTGATTAACATTTGTAAGTACTAGAATAAATTTTCAACACTGGAATGGCTCATGTTTCAGTGTATATGCAAAGGACCTAAGTTTCAAGCCATAACACTATGACCATGTACCATTTTATGTGGGAAGCATGCCTTGTTTTAAGATGTTTTAAGATGCAATTGCAAATGCTGTGTCTAAACTTACCAAAACTGACATTCATATGAGCTGTGAAAAAGTAACCTTTAGTACAGGACACACTCTCCTTGGTAATTATCAAAGCTTTACCACACAAGAAGTATGAAATACTGCACATTAGAAAATAACTTGCCTAAAAAAAAAAGGAAAAACAAAATAAAACAAGAAAACAAACAAAAAACATGACTTGGGCAAGATATTTAAAAGGTGTGACTGTCATTGTAAAATGCTGTGTGACATTCAGCATGACAGTCTTTGTGTGCATGTGAAAGTCATTGATTGTACAGTCACTGTGGCAGTCAGTGTAACAGACAGTTTTATGTGACACTCTCTGTGACACCTTACGTGACAGTCAAGGTGACTGCTGAGGCCTTGAAGGTCATGCTCCAAGTGTTGGTGTTACGTTCAGTTCTTGCCATTTCAGACTTACATTCTACATCTGTACTGTGAGCTTTGCTTCACCGATGCTCTTTGATGACAAGAAACAACCGTATCATCTCATGTTGCAGAAGTTTGTTTCCTCTGGAGCACACAAAGCCCTCTTTGAGTAAGTTTGCTTCTTTGTATTTCATGGATGTGTAACTGATATTGGCATGAAGAGAACAAGTGTAAAGGGGGTGGGGAATGGAGGTTGGAAATGAATGATGTTGGGGCACAGAAGAGGACAAATCATAATGACGTATTCCGTAATATTCTTTGTATCATATTTATGAAATTTGTGTCTTTAGAATTCTTATCTTCAAAAAATCCTAGCAGTCAAGGCCAAAGTTTGCAAACAAATCTCAGAGGAGTAAAACACATGAACATTTCTTGGCCTTCTTCGTCTCCTTAGAATACTATTGGCTTAAAAATTTCTAGGTTGGCAGGCTGACTTTTGCTTACCATGAAGTATGCTCTAGAGCGTGGATTTATCATAGCATGTCATACCTGTTTTGTGTCTTAACCATGTGTCTTAAAGAAAGGATGCCATCATTTTAAATGCTTATTTGTAAAGTTAACTACAACACAGAACACTACAACACAGGGCATTGAAAATGGAATGATGAAAATTTAGAAAATTGAGGAGGTTCTTAGTGTATTATTTTATATGACTAATATCTTACTGTCCCTTTCATTTTCTTTCAGAGCATTTAATTGGGCCCTTTCCCCAGATAATCCTTTTGACAAGGAGGGTTCAAAAGACCTGTCAGGTATGTAAGGGAGGGTATTTATAACAAGCATGAATAATCATTAGGTGACAAGACAGTCTCAAGTTTGCTTTGTTTGAGGGGGGACTTTGTATGTTGTACTTGCAAGTATGAAGGTGCTATGGTAGAGTGAATAAAAGAGTTGGTATTTTAAGTACTTAGGCTTAGCAAGCAGAACGTTTGTGTTTTGATACCCACTGGGTTGTAGTCAGGTGGGCTCTCATCCAAGAGAAGTCTGTGGTTATCCTGTGGGAATAGACCTTATGCATTGACGTCACCCTAAGTAATTTTGGCAGCAAAACAATGAAACACATGGCACACATGAAGTAGACTTCCCACACGTGTGTGGAGAATCTGACCAGCACACTAATCAGCTGTCTGCATTTGTTGGTGGTGTAAGTTGCAATGATACACTCTTGCCTCCATTGGAGGTACACTTTCTGTTCTTTGATGTCATATGCATACGGTCTATAGAAATTCTAAAAGATTGAGTCAAGTTGAGTCAAAATGTTGTTCTGGAAGCTCTGTAATGTGAAGTTATAAGCCATCAGCCCTTAGAGCTTCTCCCACAGTTGTTGTCACTTAGCCTTTTGTAATATCAGACTCAAGTCCAGATGTGGGGTCATCCCAATAGTGGTTTTGTATTACTGTCTCATTCAGGTGTTAGTGGTGGGTAGTGGGTAGGTCTGTGACAAACATATGCAAATGCTAAGGATGGTTTTCTAAAAGGAAAGGTTGATGAATTTTATCCTTGGGAAGATGAATGATAAAGTCATTATGTTCTATTTTTTTTGTGTAGTTGATAGTTTGATGCATCGAATGTTCAAAAAATGTTTTTGCATCATATTTGTAGCAAAAAGCTCGTAAACACATACGCTTTGTCTTTGTTACTGAATTTGTATCCTCTTAAAAGTAGCCTTTCAGCCAACTTGGCTGAAGTCACTTTGCAAAACCTTGGAGAGCTGACAAGTGAATGTCTGTGGCAGGTAACCAGAAGTTTAATGAAAAGTATTTTCCTTGGATTTGCCAGCTTTGTTAGGAGATGGATAGAATATATGAAATGGATGTGCGTAAAATATAAAGTGGTAGAATGACTGACAGATAAGGGGGACTTTGAAAAATTAATTTGCTGTAAAAGCCAAGTGGACTTCACAAATTGGGGTTTCATACCACCTTAGTGGACTACAAGAAACAGAGCACCAGCCTGCACATTGCCTACCTGTGGGTGAGACTATGGGTGTATTCTTTTAGAATTTAATACCACCAGTTCATCCCTGTCACTTCACTTTACACCCTGTACCCCCCTCCCCTTTTCTTCTGTAATCCCATGAAAGATACCTTGCCTTCATTGTTACTTTACTTTGGATCAAGAAGCCTGTCTGATACTCATCTGGGACCCTGCTTAGTTAATTTGTTTGACATTTCATTTACCTTTCCCATCCTTGTTACTTTTAGAGGGTACCTGTGAATTTATTGATGCATGGCTTGTACTGATCAAGAAGATGGTTAACCCTGAGAGTGTCCTTGAATCACCACATGCTATGCCAGCTAAGTCAACACAACAAGGTTTTGTTCCATTCCAACCTGTCCAGTTTCTAATCAATACTCACAAGGTATGTTGATGGTAAAAGGGGAAAAATCAGCACCATCTGCAGTTCCTAAAAATTTGTAGAAATTATGGATGGACCATTTAAATGTAATGCATAGATATTTTAGAGATAGTACCTAAATGGTAGTTAAAAATAGAGGGACTGTTGAGCTTGCTTGTATTCGATGGGTTTGCTATGGTAGTCCAATGAAAGGAGGAACGGAAACGTGTTAAGTAGAATCAAGTGTCTGATGATATTTGTTGTATATACTATATTAGATATGCATTACTCAGAGGGTTTGTATGCTATGGTGAAAGTGCTCAAATATTTACATGGGTCGTTGTCAGGGCTTTAAATGTGTTTAAATTTGTCTTTGCTCTAGGGGATCATGGAAAAGTACTCAAAGTTTTACTTCGTAGTAGATGCTTATGTAAGATCATTGTAGTTTTCTCAATAGTACTGACACCTTATCTTCCAAAATTAAAGCCTGCTGCATAATGGCCTATTTATTGCAACTGGCTGACATAATCTGACTGAATCTATGGAATTCATCCACAGTTTTAGCCAGTCTTGATTCTTGTCAGTTTCAGTTGGGTCAATCCCAAAGCCTGGACAAAACTTTGGTCTTGTTTATTCAGACACAAAATATGTTTTAGGTTGCTAGTCCACCAGGGTTTGATATCACAGACACATCTGTTTGGGATAATTAGATCTTTGCACCATTCTGTTGACACTGATCATCTTATGATAAATATTTTCTTGTTTCTGGGTCAACCACTTTTATGATGTAGTGTTCCCTTGGGATGGAAAAGTCATGGAATTAAATCTATGCTTTCCAGGCCTCTGAGTCACGGCGTTTGATATAAAAAAATCACAGAATTCATGGAAAACTTAAAAAGTTATAAAAGACTTTGTAACTTAGAATTAAATAAATGTACAATTTGTGTTTTTTATCCTGAATATTTTCACCTGATAAGGTGTGTGTTGTCATTGACTTTTCAACATTTGGTCATAAAAAATTCATGGACTAGTATGGAAATTTATTTTCCTTAAGATACAGAAACTCTGATAATGGTATTTTCTCCTTCTGCAGTCTGCCTTCCATTCTCTAATGAAGCTGTGGAACAGTGGCCACTTGAAGAATTTAGGTAGCAGAACCAGTGAAAGTGTTCTCTCAATCCTTTGCCACATCTTGAGGGGGGAGTCTGTTATTGCAGAAAGACTTAAACAAGCAAAAGCTGAGGAAGGTCCCTCTGGTTCCTCTGAAGGTGTGGCAGGGACCTCAGGTGCCCTCTCCTCCCGATCTAGACTTGGAGGGGCTTCCTCAAGCTTCTTGGCATCAGAGATTCTTGGAGGATGGGGAAGCAGCAGGCAGAGGCAAGAGCCGAGTGAAGAACATATATTACAGGTGAGGATGGCAAGATTGATTAATGCTTCATTTGAAAAGTCCCTTTGGCTGGATGCTAGAGGGTAAATACCAAAGGTTCCCCATGAAGAGATTCTGGTCCCTGAAGGAGCAACATTCCATGGTGGGACACTATGACTTAAATTAACCATCCTTTCAGCTGTCAGACCCTTACATCATAGGTTTGTCAAGGGTGGCTCCCTTGTAGACTGGATGAAAAGAACAGCAACAGGCATGATCAAGCAATCTTGTACAGTGCTTGTCTTCTAAGCAGAAGTATAAAATCAAATTATATCCGAAGGGGATCAAGCATTTTTGTACAGTGCAAGAAAGATTTGTCTTGATCAGTCTAAGGAAGATGAGATGAAATCTTTTGCAAAGTATTTGTAATCTCAGGAGTAAAGTTCCTGCTCATGTTATTGTACAAGTAATAAGTTATTTCCCTCGATTTTTGAAAAGCCATAATGCAGTGTATCATATTGGTAAAGACATCCGTTTGGAATGAGAGCCTTACAGGAATTGCGATTTATGTTAGAAAAATTGGGAGGGTTAGCATTTAGAAATGGCTTAGTCTAAGCCAGGGGTTCCCAGTTGCTTTGTGCCGCAGGCCAAGTTTAATTTTCTCTTATGTAATAATTGTACCCAGAACTAAATGAAATTGTGTGATTTTGATTTATATTTTGGGCAGCTTAAATCTTCCATTTCCCTTTTAGTGTTTGACCCATGCTGTGAATGGTCTGCAGGCCGTCCACTTGAAAACCTGGGTTTAAGCTCTGTAAATGTCTGTCAGAAAAGATTTTTAGTCAGCAGGAAGATGTGAGCAATCAAATAATTTCTTTTGAATAAGTTGCTGTCATAATATGACTTCTGTCATAATATGACTTCTGTTAGTTTTCCTTGGATTATAAAATGGGGAAACAAATGAATTGGCTAAAGATTAGTCATGTTATCAGTGAGAAATGAAACAGAATTGTTATATGATTTACTCTAATCAGTATTTTTGAATCATTTTTCAGCTGATGGACATGGGTTTCTCAAGAGACCATGCTATAGATGCACTCAACCATACAGCATCACTTCCTCAAGCTGCTGAGTGGGCTGTATCCCATCAACCAAGACTGACACAGGTGAATAGGATTTACATAGCTGGTAGAGGTTTCTGGGTATTAAAGAAATTGTTTTCATGTAACAAGTACTGTATGTAGAACAGAAGTCTTCACATCTTACTGTCAACCATTAGGGGTTATTTGTAAGTAAATGTGATTCTTTGACATATTGCAAAGACAGAGTGGATAGAGGCAGGTGCATTTCTAAGTAATGAATCTTAGCAATGAAGAAGTTCTGTGTTTTGTCCCTAGCTGGGTCACAGTAAGATGGGTTTTTTCACCTAAAAGCTGTCTTGTGAGTTTTCTTATTCAAATTACTCGAAAAAGTTCAAGACATTAAGAAACTGGAAGCCACCCAGTTGTAAAATAAACCATATTTCTCCCACATACATGATTGCTAGCATCATGAAATACATGTTTCAAAGCCTGAATTCAATTTCCAAGTAAGTAGCTTTTGGTAAATATGAAAGATTCTGGAGAGTGAGCAGATTACTCAATTTATTTTTGAACAAAATGTCACTAGTTGTAAATGGCAGTAACTTTTTGTTTGTTTATAATGGTAACCAACTGCCATGGTGAGTTAAGAGATCATTTAAAGGGTTAATAAAAGCTGTGTGTGTTTGAGTAGTCGTGTTATTATTTGTATGTGGTTTGATAGGAAATACTGTAACAGGCCAGTACTACAGTTTTCCTTGTATTTCATGTTACATGAGTACATTTATCAAAGCTTTGTATTAAGTGGACAAGCTTTAGTAGGCCTTATATCTATAGTGCCCATACAGTATCCCAGGTACACAGATTTAACTTGATATTTTTATGTCCACTTTTGCATTTAAAGCCCTACAGTCTTACCCTAGACAGTACCCCCCCCCCTTCTCCTTCGAGTTTACTTCTAGCCTTTCCTCTAATTTCAACAAAAACACCTGTCTAGTACACCTCCCAGAGCTGCAGTACCCTAGGCTGAGTTTAAATTGCTCAAGACCATGTCCACATAGTACTTTGTGTGAGCTTAGTTGGGAAAATAATAACTGCACAAGTCATCAGTGACCAACCCAAGTGAAGCTAGTGTTTGAAATAATGTCAATTAAAGTGTAGTCATCAATCGTTTTTAGAGAGTTAGGGGTATTCCTAAATATGTTTGGGTTGATGCAAGAGCCCCTTAAAATAAGCCTGTTTGTGGATGTCATGCAGACCTAACAAAAACACCCTGGCAAAATGTGCAACTATATTTCATTAACATGAAGTTTTCGTAGTGTCTTCTGCAATGACCACATAAAGAGTTATGTTTTGCTCAGTATTGCTTAGGCATAGCCTAATGATTATGACACACATACAAAGGAGCATGAGAAGTGGGGGAAAAACTTTAAACCAGTCAGTAGCACAGTAGTAGAACTAGCACTAGGTAGGTTTAGCAAATACTCCATTGAGCATGGCGCCAGTTGTTTATATTCGCAGTTCCCATCATGCATTGCAATCAGTTAACTCTGCTATTGCATAAGTACAGTGTTCCTTTTCAAAGTTTTGAGACATCTTTTTCACACTTAGGTAAAATTTGTACATAAAACATGGTGGTTGCTTTTGTCGGCAGATACTCTGCAACTCAGACCTTGACTGTATGCGCAAGTGTAGTGGACCTGTAAAAAGGTTGAATTTTTCTCTATTCCTGCACTCAGAGTCAGTGAACTGACATATAATGTCCATTACCTTTTCTTATCTGTAGGATTTGAGTACGGGAATGTCAGAAGAGGAGGAGATGTTACAGGCAATAGCGATGTCCCTGGGGGAAACCCTGGTGTCTACTCCTAACAAAGCAGATGTAAGTCAAATGTTTCAAGTCAGGGATGATTCTGAAAAAAAAAATTGTGCCAGTGTGCAGTATATGAAAATGTTTTTTTACAGGCAGTGGATTTGAAGTTTCAGAAATGGATATTTGGAATTGCTTTACATTTTTGATGTCAAAATTTATTTCTTTGTAGAATGCAACAAACATTTTACCTTGTAAAACACCCTATTCATTGAAAAAATAGAATGAACAAGCTGGTTTGTGTCAAATGTTTTGCAATAGCAAGATAGGTGTGTTTACTATCGGGTCTAGGGAAAGTCATATATTAAAAGTCAGGACTCAGGAGACGTGACCAGGAATGGCAGAAGAACCTTCTATAGAGGGTGTGCAAATGACATCACATATGTTTTGAGGGTCACATTGGCAAGACCATATCCTGTCCTGGAAGTATAATGCAGGCATATGGATTCATCTCAAGGCTATATGTATTATGTGATACTGTTGTTTGGTATGCTATTCTCTGTGGTTCTTATTTAGTGCTGGGAGCCCTCCAATGTGCTCATGTAGACAGTACGTAATTGTTCATCCTCCATACATCTGTGAGGATGCAATCACATTGTGTCAGCATCATCTTCTCTGTATAAAAATTATGAAGTGTTTGTAGTGTGCTTTGACATCATGATAACATCATCTCCTCTCTCCTGCAGGAGGAAGAGAAGAAGAAGAAAGAGGAGGAAGAGAAAAAGAAGAAAGAAGAAGAGCAGAAGAAGTTGGAAGCCCAGGAGAAGATCCCAGAGGAGGAACCACTTAGGAAAGAAGACCTGGATAACTTTGTGAATGGGATGTTACCAGGATGCCTTGCACTGATGGATGATGTTCCTGACATTGTAGCAAGGTATGTAGAGGGCATCAAACATGAGTTAAGACGCATTGTGGAGGTTGATTATAGCACTAAAGCTTTTTGAGGAGAGTTACCAATGTCGCCTTTCAGTTTTCTGGTTTGCATTCTAAGACAGAAACACTGAGGTGAAATTGGTCTTTTTATGTCCTACCCTTCTTTCTTGTGCTTTAGTTTTCTTTCTTAATCAAATTTTGAGATTGCTGGCCATTAGCCCAGGAATTATGATACTATGGTTTGAGGACAGTGTAAATATAAACAAAATGAGTATTTTTTAGACTGTGGAAGTGTATAGTTTATTGTTCATTTATCATTCATGCATTGTATTTGAATTTGCAAGAGTTGGTCAGTAATTGCTCATTTAAGTACAGTATCTGAATGGGGAGTGATGATGTCTTAAGGTCATGATAAGAGGGGAAATCCCTTCTCATGAATGCCCTTGTATTCGTACTGTCTGACCCCATTACAACCAGGTTTGGATGGTTGAAACATTTTTTCTTGCATTTAAATGCAGTTTGGGAATGATAAATTTCCCAAACTGGAGAAGATAGGAGAAATAAGTTTTAAAGTCATATTAAGGAAAGTTGTTTTCCTTCACCCGTGAAGTACTTTTCTCCCTTAAACATGTAAGTACTTTGCTTTGAAAGAAGAACTCTGTATATGGATTGGACTTTTCAGACAAACAAAATTTGGTCTTAAAAGTACAAATATGTCATTAACATATGAATGTATGTAGAGATACCGTAGCTGCCTAATATTGTATACCAAAGAGTTTTTTCTCTTAATTTTTGCCATCATGTATAATTTCCAAAATCAGTGACAGTTAATGGATGGGTTTTCCAGACATACATTATTTATTGCATATGTTTATCAGACATGCATTGTTTATCTTTTCAGAGTATGTGATGTGTTAGTAATTGCTAATGAAAGAAATGGGAGTGAGTGGAGGGATAACATGCTGCAGACTTTGATTGGCCAGGTATGTTTGATATCAGACGTGCAGTTAGTGAATGCTCATAGTTCGTTTTGGACACATAAGCCTGTGGTGCTGCTTGTTAATATGTTGTAGTACTGACTTTCCCTAGACTTACAGATTCAGGACCCCCTGTGGGCTGGGGGTTGTATAATATGCCCACGGTATTCCCCGCCTGTCGTAAGAGGCGACTAAAGGGGAGGACTTGCACTGTATTTGAACAATATTTGAAACCGAACTTGAACCGTATTTATCTAGTTGACACTATATAACACATTCGTGTTGGTGTGTTGTTAAATCTTATCTAACTACAGATTTCAGGACTTTGTTGTCTATTCCAAATTTACCAATTTGAAAGTTTTGTTCTTGCCCAGAATGCATTCTGTTAACAGTGGATTGACATTCTTGTGATTTCAGAAATTCCTGTATGGCATATTATCATTAGCACTATCAAAGTAATAATTTATATCACCTTTGTCTAAAACAGATAGTACACAACCTTTCTTGAATTAAGATTAACTGTTAGAGTTTGAAATCTGCTTAGATCTACCATAAATAGGGAGCTTTGTTACTGATACCCTCGTAATCATTTAATCTAACACAATAAACTGAAAAAGCTTCCCATGTTTAAATTGGAATGAGTCACTGGCTAGTTTATGTGATGTGATGATACTTACATGTAATTCTCTCTGAATCTCTCCAGGTTAAAACTTGCTGGAATACTTGGCCTATGCTTTGTGCTGTATAATGAAAAAGTAACACATTATGTTGTATGGTCCGGGAGCCATATTTGGAGCTCCTCAGTAGTAACTTACAGACATCCATGAGCCCAAGCACCATGTCATTGTCTTAATTACAGCACAATCAGTCCATGTTTGTCCTGTTGATGGCTCTGTTCTGGTGTAGCATTCCTGACGGATGAATTTGTTCATAACAGTCACGATGGTGTACCCCTGTATCAAAAACATTTAATATCAGTTATAATCAGTTGGGTTAAAATGCTATACGATGTAAAAATTAATTCAGTGTGAAAGTTTTTTCTTATTATTTCTTTCATCTTTATAGATTGCAGAGAATGCTCTCCTGTTGGAGCAGCTAGCCCTGGATGACTCATCTAAACTAGGTAGCACAGAAGAAAACCGAAACCAACTAAACAGTGTACCCCAGGCTCCAAGACTGGCAGCTAGAATACATTTGTTGTGTCTTCTCTTTGATGTAAGTGATTCTGCTTTCAGGTTGGTCTATACTTTAGGCTAAATCTTGGCTGTGAAGTGTAAATAAACCTTTTATAGTGTGAACACAGTCAGAAGTAAAAATACTCTGCCCATATGCAGGTCATTCATATTTGGCAGAGGCAATATATTTTGGGAGTGCACAGAATTGGACTAATGACATGGGGAAAAGCATCAGAAAAATGACGTCAAATTTCAACAGAGACAAACAAGATTTCAGTGATGTTTTACAGGTTATGTCATGTGGTGATCTTGTGCTGTTTTTTTTTCTTCTTTTTACTTGCAAAAGTTACAATTTTCATTTCAATGGTAGCAAACAATTTTAATAAACTGTGATGAAGTAATGATGTTTCATTGTTATCTCACACAGGAGATGAAGATGTCTTGTGCAAGGATGATTGAATCCTCCGGAGTGCTAGATGTCTTTGTGCGACTGGTTCATGTCTCCCAGCAGTACCTCCGAACCAGCAAGGATGCAGCCACACCAAAGTAAGTATGATATATTCTTTGTGAGATGCTTAGGTGCCCTATGCCTACCTCTACCCACTTACCCTTTCCTCCCACAGTACCTCAAAACCACTAATGAAGGAGCCACTTCAGAGTAAGTATAGTATGGCCGCTGTGTGAGGCGGAGCCCCCCTCCCTTCATGCGGTACCTCAGAAAGGAAACAGCTACTTTAGAGTGTGTCATTTAAAGAACCATCCATCCATTATGCTTAGCCCCCCCCCCCCCCCCCCCCATCCCCAAAAGCATGTCAGTAGTAGGAATCTCAGATTCCAACCATGCAACATTAATTTTGTGTGGCAGGCTCCAATTTTTTCTTCAACTGAAAGAATGTTTGTGGAATAATCAAGCTTACAAACACCATTTTGGATGTGATTAATTGCGTTTCTGTCAGTTCAAATGAGTATTTCTTTCTGTCCTAACCTTTCAAGGTTCTAGTTGGAAATGTCTTCAATTTGACATGTGCATTAATTTCTTCATCATAGTGGTGACATTCTAGTAAGAATTATTTTCTAAGACTATTGTTGCTATTAAGATTGTTTATTGTATTTTCTCATAAAGGTGGCTTGCCCCTTTGTTGCTCCTGTTAGACCTTTATGAGAAGGCTGTGGTGTCCTTTAGAAGGAAGCTAGCCTGGGTGGTAAGTTGATGTCATTTCATTTGTAATTTAAGAGGAGAATTAGAAATTTACAATATAAGTAGAGCTGGGCTGTTTCATAATGATTGTACCTTTGATTTATAGTGGGCACATATCCATTTTGTGGAATGTTCAGGGTGCTATACTGGTGCTATTCTTCACAATCTGTACATTCCATCTCAAGCCCCAGGGGCCATACAACCAGGCAACCTTTTTGGTGCTCATAGTTCAACACTTGTTATGTATTAATTAACCTTCTTTTTGATTTGTGACTCTGTGGAGGGTGAAAATTTATATATATGAACAAGTCTACAGTTCTGAATTCCACCTTATAACTTTGGGATCATGCAGTGGATATGCAAGATGACATAGTTCTCTCAAATAAGAGAATTATTTTTCCATTTGATGCTTGTAAGTGTTATTGCATACTGTAAAAAGTGGGCACAGAATAAAGTATGTCTTAAAGGAAAAAACCTTAAAGGAAAATGACTTAGAGCAATACTGACTTAGAGTAAGTTGCAGAAAAAAATGATGATAAACCAAAAATGATGAAACCATCTTGAATATGTATGTGAAATTTTGCAGAGGCTGCAAGTTCTCTCCCCCACCCCTCCCACCCACCAGGAAAAAATGTTTATTGAAAAGAAAAAATTGAATCAGGTATTTAGTAAAGTGGAACAGAAATTGGTGAATTTTAATTAGTACTATTAGTTGTAAAAGATGTTTGCATTTCCCATTTTAAATATTGTGGCAGATACTGTTTATTATTAATTGATATATTTCTTTTCAGAATACTGCTTCTCACCAGTGGAAGTGGTTTGATGACTCATCTGGGCGGTGGTGTCCCTACAGTAGGGGGAACAACAAAACTATTGATGATGCTTTCTGGGCAGGGAAGAGCAGTGTAAGATTCACTGCAGCAAGGAGGAGATATATTGTGAACTTTAACAGGATGGTTCAGGTAAGAGATTTTTGATTTCCTCTACACTTCCTCAAAGCTCCCTCCCACTTCACTTCCCCCTCCCCCATCAGTTTAACATGGTTTCTGTCTTGCAGATGTCAAAGTGAAGTGCTAAAGAAAGCAGAGGATATTGCCCTAACTCTGTCATAGTTTGAAATGATGGAAATGCTGTTCTTAGCATTCAGCCAACTTCCTTGGAGGAGTGGGGAATATGGAGAGGGGGGAGGGGGAAGGAGAAAAGTTTTGTCCAAGTTTTACTCATTATGTTCTTCATTCAGTCTTCATAAGTAGCTATAGTCAAGGTTGAGGAGTGATGTCTGTTACAGAAGCCAACATACCCTTAGCTCAAATTGTCAGAGCTTTGTGGAGTACATTCATGCTAATGTACTTTGTAAAGAATGCAAGTCCAATGGGGTGTGATGACATCAAAAGGTCATGATTAGAGGGGAAATCCCCTCTCGTGAATGTCCTTGTATTCGTACTGTCTGACCCCAAAGCAGTACATAAAAAGAACTACAAAAGAAAAATTGATGTTTTATAAAAATATTGAATTGCTGTTTGGAGGAAAGTTTTTGTGTAGTTTGTGATGAACTTGGTGCCTGGTGAGGGGAGGAGGAGGAGGGGGCATGGGTGGATAAGGGGTGAGGGAGCATGGGTGGATGAGGGGTGTCAGTGGTTGTTTGCAGGAAGAAGGGAGATGCAATTTCTGGTATTTTACCACATTATCACCTGATTTTGAGGTAAAGAATTTCTCGTAATCACCACATGTTATTTACCTTAGACAATTGTATGTTAATTTGAACCAGAATTTCAAAAGATGTTTTTCTTTGGAATCAGGTGAATGAAGAGACAATGAACAGAAGGCCAATCATGCAAGCACTGAAAACAGAAGAGGTTCCAAAGAAGGAAGAAGAGACCACAAAGGGAAACAAGAAACAAAAGACTGAAACAGGTGCAAGTGAAGGTAGGACCCTGAAATTATAATTTCATTTCCTTTATTTCGTCCACACAAATACAAATACAGAAATGGTACAGCAAAAGTATGTTATATAAATTACTCTATTGGGTCATAAAAAGTCAATTCTGGTATGATTTATTTGAGAGGATCATCTAAGTATAGAAGTATGTTGGTTGGGCTTAAGTATTTTATCATTTTTATGTTGACTCTCTAGATGGCATGTTTCTTGTCTATTTCAGTAATTTGTATGATTTTGTTTTCTTCTTGAAGGTGGGCAATTCTGGGGCCTTACAAGTGGGGTGGAAAGGGTTTACCATCATATACTCTATCCGGGGGTGTTGGCAAGAAGATCAGAGATTAGGTTGCCCCTGTGCTACAGATTTCATCAGCAGGGCAAGAAACAATTTTGATTGTCAGCCTAGGTCAAAGATGAGGAAGTCAAAGAAACTCAGAGAATCATAGAACACACTTGTGCACTGCAGTTGGAACCACTGTATGATCTGAGAAGGAGAGGGGTTGATTCCATTTGTGTTCCCTCCCTCTTCTTGGAAAGCATGCTTTACAGTATCTGACCTGGTTACTTGTATTTGTAGTCCTTTAAAGTCAATGTTTTTGGTGATAAGACCTTCAGTTTGTCCATCAAAAAGTAGTCACCAGCTGGCAGGAACAGTCATTCTGAGTGATTCATCTTGTGTTTATTCTGTAACTTTCTCTCTTTACTGTGGTGAAATTTTAAAGATGTTCCTTCTAAAAGCATACTGAGTGGCCTGGAGGTAGAGGACCAGCCTAAGAGCTAGGGGGCCATGGCTCTATTGCCATTGGGATCATATCAAAAACTTAGAAAATGGGGACTTTTACCCTCCCCCTTTCTGATCAGCATAAAAGTCAGAATAGAAGTAATCACACTTTTTTGCTCTCTGTAAATAACTTGCAGGTAGGGATTGGGGGCTTAATAATAAAAAGATTGAAAAGAAACTTTGCAACATTGTTTGGCATTGAACATTATGTAGAAATGAGTATTATTACCTCCATCAGCTTTGTAATACTCTTGCTGTCTTGCATAAGCGCCCTCCATTTCTTTCCATTGCAGCGGGTACTAGTAGCCAGTCATCAGGAGCCAGTGCTTCAGATGAAAAGGAGCAGGTTGCTAAGCAACCAGACATAGTAGAGGTCGAAGGTCTCAGTGAGGATCAGATGACATCATTATTAAGGTGAGTTCCGAGGAGTGATCATGTAAACAGGATTATTTGTTACAGATAGTTCCATGGAACAGTTTTTCTCTCTGATTGCAAGCTGTTTGTTCCCAAGCCAATCTGATACAGGGACGTAGAAAACATTGAGACATTTTGGAAGTACTTTGCTTGGATTCCGTTGCTTCATTATGAAACTTTGAAGGTGTCTTAGATTTATTCATTTATGTTTCTTCACGTTAGTAGTGATGCTTTGAGCTGGGTTTTTTTTAGTGTGATAACATTTGAATGTCACATTTCTGTCATTGAAATTATGAGTTTTTTTTTTTTTTTAAGAATTTTTCCACCTTGAACATTATGTATGGTGTGTAACTTTGCACAAAATTTACAAAAATTTAAGTGTTATTAGTTCATTCTACAGTTGGTCTTAAAAAAAAAAAAATGAAGTAAAAATACTCATGCTTATGATTACTTTGTCATCAGATCCTGCATTGGCCTCATTGGTGTACCAGTTGAACCCGACGCTCTGCATGCGGTACTGAGATTATGTCTACGTTTCACTAGGAACCATCAGCACGCCCTCATGTTTGCTGATATGGGAGGTCCGAGGTTGCTTCTCTCTCTAACACTTAGTTCTTCATTCAACGGTTTCTCATTATTAGCAACGCTACTCTTGAGACATATATTTGAGAGTAAGAGTGTCCTCACTAATACTATGGAAAAGGTAAGTTTAAAGGGAAACGGTTTCTTATTTCACTTGGATGCAGTGCTATGTTACAAAACAAATATAGTAAAAGTGTTGCCTTAATACTGAAAATGTGTAATATAATAGTATTTCCTAGTAAGAAAATTGTAAAAGACTAACGACATTTCGTGTGCACCTGGAGAGTTAAATTGCCTTACTTGAAGTAGATAAAAGTGGTTACATAATTGTCTAATTGTTCATCTTACCATTGAGAGTGATTAGTGAAAACATAAGAAATAATGTTAGAGGTTGGGAAAAAGACAAAGATTCATCAAAAATGAGACTATATTGGATAAGGGAAGAATAAAGTGTTAACTGCTGTTTTGTGGTGTTAAGCAATTTAAACAGTGGTGTCATGGACGTGGCTTATTCATGATGATTTCAAGATTCAGTTCCAAACATTTGTCTTTACACATATCTCTTCAGATTACTGAAAAAATTAATTGTAATTTTGATGTAATATTCTTTCATTATTTTCAGCTGATATCTACAGTTGCCAATAAAGGAGTAGGCTGTTTGACGTGTAATGTAGCTTTAGGCAGTGTTGGCTCTAGGGAGTTACACTATGCACTGCGTATGCTGGGTCCACCGGCCTGTCGTGATGAAGAGGTCTACCTCAAAGCTGCCAAATCCTGCCTAAAAGTTGATGTCTCTAATTCCAAGAGAGGTGAGAAGAATTTCTTTTCCTTCTATGAAATGTGATACAGTGAATGAAAAGACTGTTTGTTATGCTCGTGGGACAATTTGCACCAGTAGAATTATCATCAGAGACAATTCCCACTCAGAACTATGTCAAATTTTCTGGTGGAAGAATTTGCCTGAGGGGTAGTTGTTTGGGTGGGGTTTGTCTGCATGTGAATTGTCTGGGGGAAGTTGTGTGGGTGGGGATTGTCTGGGGGAGTTGTCGGGGAAATTTTGGTGGAAATTGCATCACAGTTTGTAATCCCATTCTCATAACCATGATTGTCTCAAGAAACATATTTTATCAGCAGTTTTGATCAGAAATTAGCACTGTCAAGGAAGTATCAAAAGAGAGAAGGTTTCATATTAAAGAGATGAAATTTCAGGGAGAGGATATTTCTTCTTTTGTTTTGTAGAAATTTCCCATAGCACTAATCCCAATACAATGCTCTTACTGAAGGGGATTTCCCCTCCAGAGATGCAGCCAGCTGTCACTTTAGATGAACATGCAAAACAGGTTCTTTCAGACTTGCTAGAGTCATTGGTGATACCAGTAGAACCGATGGAGGAAACAAAAGGTGAGACCTTCTTGTTATTTCATGTCCCAGAAAGTCTTTGGTTTCCCTGAGTTTTGTGGACTTGAACATGAACATTGAAACAAACAAAATAGCCAAAAACAGCAAACCTTTTTCGTGAGCATTACTGGCCAAGTGGCCCCTCAATCTAATTCACAACTGCACATGGACAATATGGCTACAGAATAAGACAAAAAAGTGCATGGCACTAAAGCACCTCAGGAGTGGAATCTGACGTTACATTTACGTATCGTAAAAGAGGGGGGTGGGGTGGGGGATGGAGGTTTGGATTTGCTTAAGAATGACTTATTGAAAAGGACGGTAGGTTTAAGTGTTAAGTGTCCTCAGGGACTGTGGCTAGCACTCTTTGTTGTGCAGTAACAATACCGTTCCACGTGAGGAGCTGAGGACACTTTTCCGACAAAAGGTCACTCATCTAGAGTGTTCTGTTTTGGTCCCTTGGTGTTTCTTATATGTTAGCAAGCCTTCATTACTGTTCTGAAGAATGCAGATATCTTTGCAGTGAAGGAAAGACAATGCTTTTATATCATGTAATTGAAAATCTTTGGAGGGAAAACATCATTTATGTTTTGTCCGTTATAACAAAATGAAACATTTTGAAAAGAATGGAATTTTGAAGCACAAACAGATGTTGTGTGAGGGGGCAGAATAATTGATATTATTACTTGGTGATTGTTGTTTGGTCATAATCGTCTTGTCTGAAACTTTAATCAACTGATGAAATGAATTTATGTACATCCTTAGCTACTAAGCTGCTAGTTTTGTATTCAGTTTTGACCAAAGCCATTATGATAGTACATACAGGTAAGTGAGACTCAGGGTAGAATCCTTGTAACTTTTTGGGGTTAATCAGATTTTTGGGGAGGGGAAGGGTGCAGATTTGTAGCTGAGTTTGAGAGATAGAAGTTATATTGGGAGTACAGCAGTGCAGTTGTGAGGATGCATCTTCAAAGAGCAACAAAGGTTGAGTTTCTTATCATCACTTTCCTCCCTCAGCTCCAGAAACAAAGAAGGAGGTGGGCAAGGAGAAAGGAACAAGCAAGGCAGGAGACACTGCGGCTGAGATCGTTGGGGTAGGATTGCGAGAAATTGGGGATGAACTCCTCTGTCTCTACTCTGCTGATAGGCAAATCCAGAGGAGTGGAACATCTGCCTCAGGGAGGATGGAGACTGGCATGGATGCAACAGTGTTGGGGGAAGATGAGGTAAGTGCCTCGCTTCAGTAGGGTATGTTAACCTTATGCTTGCCATAGGTGAGATAAGGGAAAGTGTTAGGGGTAAAGAAAGTACAGGTCCATGATGAGGTAAAAATAAGGTAAAGGGCATTGGGTGTTGGGGAAAATGGGGTATGGGGAAGATGTGATGCAGATTATTGTGTAGGGAATGTTGAGGGGTGCTGTGATGGGGGTATTGACTTATTGGGGTTAGGGGGAAGCATTGTGGGAAAAGGAATGGACATTGTTTGGGGAAGAGTAGGGAAGAGATGGCATTGGGGAAGACAAGATAAAGGATAGTGTTGGGGAGAAATACTAAAAGCAAATGTTTTGGTTACTTGCACAAACAGTGCATGAAAACAATAAATTGGTAGGTAATTGGACAGGTACTGGCATTCTGGAGACACATAACACAGACCAAGCCCTAAGTCAGTGTCTTAAAAGGTGTCCTTTTGTTCCAAACATCTTTCACAAAATGTTTGTTTAGATTCCTGAAATAGAAGCTCTTAGAATGAGAGGGAATGACCTTTGTAGAACAGTGTTAGCTTAATAAGTTAGTGTTGTCAGGAACTGTTGTTAGCCTGCTGTATTACTGCACAGTAACTATACAGCTAAGGTCACTGTACTCAGAGAACACCACTCATCTAGGGTTGGTCTTGTGTTACATTTCAAAAATTACTCCCGGATTCTCTCTCTTTATGGGCTCAAATTGCCTCTCATGTCATAGTTTTGATGTTGGCACTGTTGTGCCCATGCAAGCCCTCACTTAGTAAAAATAATTTTTGTTTCAGTTACCAGAGGCTGGTTCAATTATATCGATGGCTTCAGGTTCCTCTTCTCAAGGAAAGAAACCAACCACAGAGGCAGCCACAACACCAGAGACAAAGTCAAAACCACTCATATCCAAGTCCGCTATCTTGCGTCTGCTTGCTGAGTTGGTAAAGCCATACCTGGGTTGTGCCCAGTATGTTGCACAGTACCAGTTTGTTGTCTGCCAGACTCCACATGCTAAAGAGGTAAAATGTTCAAATTTGCATATTTTTTTACAAAAAAAAAAGAAGAAATAACTGCTGTTAAGCGTGGTAGTTAGACAAGTATAAAAAGAAGTAGCAGTTTTCTAGAAAAATGGGCTGTTTTGGTATTTATTCTTTGTCTTACGATGTTGCAGAAGTTGAAGTGTGTTTGAAGTTTGTTTGTACTGGCAAGTTTCATGAAGTGTTAATTGAAATTGGAAAGTCATTCTGAATTGCTGTTTTTGCATTTCAAATCAACAGGATGGTTCTGCTTTGGCCTTTATCCTGGACAACCTTCTTCCTCAAATGGAAAACACTGGTGACAAAGACTGTCCAGCACAAGCCCAAGTATTACTAGCTAGTCTGGCATCATGTAATCACAGCCCAGAGGCCCAGGCAACGCTTGTGTCAGAGGTCAAAGGTGCCCTCCAGCGAGCCCTTGCTCTTCCAGAAAGCAAAGAGAAGCACGCAAGAATACAAGCTCTTACACGTAAGCAGCCCATGTGGATAGGAATAGGGTTGCTAGAGTTTCGTCATTTCAGGGTAGGGGTGGGTGTGGGTGTTGGGTTGGCTGCGGGTGTGGGCGGGAGTGGGGGAGGATAAGGCTGTTTAAGCCTTTGACCTGGACTGGAATGGAATAGAAGGAAGGCAGATCAGATTTTATTTTAGTTATTGCTATGTTTTTGTTTTTGAGGTTAAATATCACTGGCATACATGCTACCCCAGGGCCTGTTGAGACAGTACATGGCACTTAAGGTTCACTCATTGAGGGTTTAAGTGACCAAGTTGTAAGTGTGCACTTAAAAGGATAAAATGGGATTGTGTTCAGGAAAGACGAGTTGTGTGAAGTGATAAGATGTTTCTTCTTTAATAAATGTTATGTTACAGTTAAGTAGCATGTTTACTTTTGGGCAAGATTGAGAAGCCTGTCTTACATTCCAGTAAGGTTGTTGAGCATTGGATTACACTTAAGTAAATGTAGAAGAGCTACAAACATACTGGAGTCCAAAATTTTGACAATGTTAGACCTCCCTCCCTCTCACTTAGCTCTTTGTCTGTTTTTTTGACGAATGATTTTATCACCACTTGGAGAAATTGCACAAGGGAGTGTCCTTCATGTAACATTAATGCCTCTGTAATGTTTTCCTGTTTGCTTTTCCAGTGTTGATCAGTGTGATGATTGATGCATGTCCGTCCACTGCCACCACCCCCTCCCACACCACTGGGACAGGGGGATCCCCAGCTGCTGCCAAAGGTCAGACACCAACCGTCAACAACATCACCCGCCTCCTGCTCAAGAAGGGCTTTGTGACAGACCTGGCCCGTATAACACACAGCTTGGACCTTTCTAGTCCCAACATGGCAGCTACCATCAATTCAGCCTTGAAGCCCCTGGATACCCTCTCAAGGATGGTGAACCAGGCACCAGCAGGTTCCAAGGGTAGCCTTAAAAGTAAGATGGGAAGAAATGACTTACTACGAACATCAAGGTCCTCACGTCCTAGAACTAGTGGTAAGAACATATTACTTTGGAGCAACTTTAGACTAATTTCTGACATCTCATGTGAATAATTTGGAAAAAAGTTAATTTTTTGTTATAAACAGGTTGGTTGGTGTGAGAACCCTTGTTGAAGTTGTTATTAGGATAGAGTTTGTTAATACCAGCTGTATAACATGTGCAAAAGTTTTTCATCCTTCTGTAGTTTGTTATTCTTGGGTCTTGAAAAGTCTTGAATTTCATTATCTCAAAAGAATGGGAACCTTGTTAAATAACATGCACCTTAACTGTGACCTTGTTAGGTTGATAATTACCTTTGTGGGTTATAGTCTGGTGCTAAATCAAATAAAAGACCTATTGACACCATTTTTTGCTTTCGGTGAAAAAAGTGGTCGCTTTGTTCTCACATTACAATAGGCAACCCACTCTGACAATTTGTATATATTTGCATCATGTTTACTATAGAGGTATTTCTGAGAGTAAAAGTGGAAGTTGTTTTTATGGATTAATTTTAACTTGCTGAAAGTTCTAAATCTTGGCCTACAATTTGGATGATGTAACTTCGCAGGCAAATTGGAGTTATGCCCAGTTTAGTATTAGGTTGTTAATATTTTGTTCTCCATGCCTAGAATTATGTAGATAAGTCAAATGGTACTTAAGTTTGGATTAGGTCATAACTAATACTTTTTTGTTTCATTGATTTCAGGTGGCAGCACACTTAGAACTAGCAACACGGTAAGCCGAATGCAAGCAGAGGTAATCTTTAGAATCAGAAAATAAGACGTGTCGGAACACTTGCTGCTTTGTATTCATTTGCCAGTGTGTGGCACATTTAAATACTACTGCAAAGGCTTTAGTCTAAAAAATTTTGGGAAAGTCAAAACATTCATGAAATTGGATTCAAAATTTGTGTTTCCAAACTTATCTATAATTGGAATTGCTATCTTCCAGTTAAAAGATACGGAATAAAATGGATGGTAAAGGATGCTGTAATGTTAGCATGATTTGCTTGTAGAAGAATACAACAGGGTTATGATTTCAAGGTTCATTCCTGTTCAACAGTTTCCCTTGTCTTCGTGATGATTGGAAAAGTGACATGTAAATGCTGCAGTTTCTATGTGCTTTCTTGTCAGTCAGTTTACTTTAGATATTGTGATGTTGGTGACATTCATTCTCTGTTGTAATCTTGTTACACCAGAATGTTGCATAAACTTTTTTCCATTAACTGTTGCAACACTAGAATGAAGTTCTGTCTGTGATAGTGAGATGGTAATGCTAAACTGTATGAGATTTAGGTCATGATAGTGGTAATATCAGATATTATAATGTTAGAATGAATTCTGTTCAAGATAGTGATGTTGTTATTCTAGAATGTATGAGGATGAGGTCAAGATAGTGTTAACATCAAGCATTGTAATGCAAGAACGAATTTCAATTGTTAACTGTCAGCCAGGACCATGCTAAATTGCACTTTGTAGTCAAATAACCCCTACTGAAATCTATTTTTTATAAGTTTTTCTCAAGGAAAGGCAATCCACTGGATGAAATTTGTCACAGTATCTCATGTGTAGGTGATTATCACCACTTTGCCAGCTGAATCATAATGTCTGCACCTAACAGATGCAAATTGCCAACGTAACTTCAAATTTTCATCACCTGTAGGTCCATACCGAGTTAGAAGAGATAGTTGGTGAGTTACTAGAACAACAAGAAAGAAGGCCTGATGTCCTTGGAGAGACTCTGATAGCTGCAGGACCTGAGAGGCTTGACTCCTTCCAATCAAGCTTCCTTAATCAAGGTGGTAGGTTTCATATGATTGGCTGGATTGTTAACTTGAAAGTGTGAAAAAGTTCCACTTGGTTGTTGAATGGTGTGGCAAAATAGATATCTCTTGGCCCTGGGGTAATGGTTGGGAAGTAAGAAGGAAGTGTGTTTTGGTGTTTTGTGGTCTTTGATACACATTTTGTGGTGTTACAGTCTGCAGCCATTAATGTTGTGGTGTGTGATAAATACTGTTGAACCGATTATCGGTACTCACCATTGGTATCGGCAGATATTCCCCATTTTCTTCCAGTATCCACCTAACATATATTTTGTCCTGTATGTCATGGAAATGGGACACATTTTGAGTACTTCTTAATGCAAGGTCCAGTGTTTTACCTCATCAAGATGAAAGGACACTTAGTTGTGGTGCCAGGTAGCCTATGGTTAGTATGCAGCTTGCTTATTTCCCAGATATCGGTATCGGATTGGTATCGGCCAATATTGAGAACTAAAATATCGGTAATATCAGCTTCTTGCAATATTGGTACAACACTAGTGATAAACAGCTACAAGTACGAAGGTCATCCATAAGCTGCCATGATGTTGTATTGTGTGATAAACAGCTACTGGTGTTGGTGCAACTAATGATTCTGTGGTATTTGACTTGAGCAGTGATGTAGTTACTTTGTATTGGTCTGTGATACAGAGCAACTAGTATTACAATCTTTGGAAATTACTCTAGCTAGTGTTTTCATGATGAGTTCAAAGTTATGATGTCGTGGTCTTTTACAGGAGAGGATGCCTCTCAGGATGAGATGGTTATAACAATGACAGAGGATGGAGCTGATATAGAGCAAACTCCAAGGGACAGTGAGATGCAAAGTCAACCCAGTCAGGAAGAGGAGGAGTCTGTTATACCAGGTAAGTGTACTGACAGAGCTCAGGTGTCATCCTGGGATTGTAAAAAAGCTTTCATAGATTGGTAACCAACCAGACCCCTAGTTCATAGAATCTTGTGTTCATATGAGAAAACTAAAGGCAAACATACTTCACATTTGCCATGTCTGTAATTGAAAGGATAAATTTGAATTCAGCCCCTTCTTAATAGCAGAGGGCAGCAGAGATTAATAAAAATGGTGACAAGCCTTGGCAAAGTGTAGACAGGTTTTTATCCCATACTTATTTGCCTTGTATGATGATGAAGATTGGTCTTAGCATTATTTTTTATTTTTTAATTTTTTTTTCAGACTTTGAGGTGGAGGAAGAAAATGATTCAGCCGCAGACAGCGAATCTGAGAGAGCTGATGAAGAAGGCCAGGTAGTGATTTAAATGGTTGGTTGGTGTTGGTGGGTGAGGTGGATGGGCTGGATGGTTTGAGATGGGATAGGATGGGATTTGGTTGAATTTGATTGGATTTGATTTCATTCAGTTTGATTCAGATTGACTAATTTGAATGATTTGATTGATGGTTCAACAGGTTTCCTTACTACCCTGTACAGGGCTCAAAATAACTGACGGCAACGATGGCCATGGCTGTGGGGCCCTTTCTGATGGCTGTGATGCCCCTCAGTAAATGTCCATTGAAATAACATAGACCGATGGCCATTTTGCTCATTTTGGCCGTGCCCATTTTTAAGCTTATTTCGAGCCCTGCCTGTAGTTGTGTTGACTAGGGAAGATAGCTTGGCAGATATTCATCAGTACATAGGCAGTGATTTTCATGAAAGATGATACAGAATTCTGATTTAATTATTTTTGGATCACAGTTCTGAGATGAATACATTTGGGTATCAAAATGAATCTTTAATCATATGTCATTTATCTTTATATACATGGTTTGCAATAAGTCAATCAAAAAATCATGGGTCAACCATATATGAAGTCTCTTTTTATAGCTTACTCCCCTTTGTAATTGCCCAGTGATCCTAGATTTGCATTGGCATTTTTTTGTGCAAAAGGTTTCTAGGGATAAGTTTTAACCATCTTGTTTGACTATCAGGATGATGAAGGCGACGATGATGAAGAGGAAGAGGAGGACGATGAAGCTGATGAGGATGATGATGATTCTGATATGGAAGAGGCGGAGGAGTATGACATCACAGAGGACCTGGATTACTTTAGGATGGGAGACACTGGAGACAGAGACAATGATTTCTTTATTCCTTTGGATGAAGTCAGCACTGGTAAGAAAGTCAATCTCTACGTCTCTACGTTAGTTCCTGTCTGAAAAATTGTGTGTGAGGAGCAAGTTTTAAGTTTGCTTCCCTCTTGTTGTCAAGAATGTGTATAAACATTTTTGAGGTATGCAAATTATTCTTAGTTGCTGTGAATATGCATGAAGAGTGGAAAGGTTATGGTATAGAGGAAGAAATGGCAAAAAAAAAAAAAATACCAGACAACTCTTGTCAGTTGTCAGTTAATGGTGTGAGAAGCAGGGTTGAGAGAGACAAAACCTGAGGGTAAATATGAGGCTTGTCTCTAGAGACATATCCACATATTCTGGTTGTGTCTTTAATAATGTGAAAACATGGCAGGCAGAAGCCTAGTAAAATGTAAAACACATAAGGACATTTCCTGAAAAGGAACTTGTAAAGTTTATGTAGGTAAGCCACAAACTTTTACTGTGTTTAGAAGGTTGTTTGTTTTCAAGATTTTTTACTAACCTGTTGACCACCTTTTACTGCAATTTGAAAGCATTTGGCTAACTCTTTGTTTGCACAGCAACTTTGTGTAAAATCTTAGTTGAATCTTAACTTGAAACAACCTTGTCGACGATTCTAGGCCAGATCATCCTTTCAACACCTTTGTTTTGTGAAGAAGCGTGTGAAGACCATTTTGTTTGGAATTGAAAATCTCAGTGGCTGTATATTATCGTAACCTCCAGTGAGTTAATCAGTTGTTACTCTGCAAATTAACTCTCAAGGCCTGCCACATGCTTTCTTTTGAAATTTCAAAATGATTTGGTTATGATCTCTAGAAAAATGGATTGAAAAACTGCAGTCATTGAGGTGCCACTGTAGAATGTTGTGTAGGACAGTTTTTTTTTTTCTACACCGTAATCCTATCATGTTGTACCTTTGGAATAAAACAATTTTGTTTTCAAGAGGAATGTGACACAATTACTTTGAAATAAATTGAGAAGTGGGTTTGGTTTTATATGTAATGAGAATTGACAAAAAGACCTGTTTAATCTGCTTCAATAATTCACAAGATTTGAACTATGTTATGTGAAAATCGAAACAATTTTGGAACTATTGGCAGAGCATGGCATACTCTGTGGCCTTTGGAATCATTGTGTCATTTGTATTATCCTATTCAATGTTTTTTGTGGGAAAAAATAAAAGAAAAGGAAAGTTCTGCAGTAGGATGATTGTGAGAGGAACCTGCTTAGATTTACATCAGTCACTTTTCATGCTGTCTTTTGTAGTCTTGAGTCTTGATCTTTCCATCATCTTCCTTAGTTGTGTTGTATCTTCCCTTGTGTTAAATAATCACTTTTGTTGTTCTTATTGTTTGTTCTGTGTGCTGCAAAAAACTTAATCACAGTTTTCTCAACTTGGGTCTCTACTAGTGTGTTGTACAAAGTGCAGTTTGTGAAATGTTAGATGCAGAGCATCACACATTCCATAGCAAGTGGAATCTGTATGTTATGTGTATTAACTACTAAGATGTTTTCTGAGTGAGACATCAGAAAAGAAAGAGAGACAACAGACATCGGAGATGGATTGAGGAGAACAAGCTCTGATTTACACTGTTCACGCTTCCTCCTGTATTGTGTAGTCTTCTGTCTTATCTTTTGTGTCTTCTCTCTTTAATACCGGTTTTTACCCTTCCCCTGCATGAAAAAATCTTTTTCATTGTACTAAGTATATTTCTGTCCCACCACACAAAACCTAGTCACAATTTCTTAGGTTTCAATTATTGTGTCATAGAAACTCATATGTAATATGTAAGATGCAGTATTTCACACATTCCATGGCAAGTGGAAACGTTGTGTAATGTGTATTAATTACTGAAATGTCTTATAAGCAGGACAGCAGAGAAAGAGAGAGTGAGCTACTGTGTAAGATGGAATTGAGAGAAACCAGCTCCAACTTAACACCATTCTATTTCTGTACTTGTGTTGTTAAGTTTACCTGTATGTCTTCTTTCTGTATTCTTCCTTAGTCCTTTTCCCTTTTCTTTTCATAAAGACATACTTTTATCCTCTTAAGTATACCACTGTATTCTCATCTTAGCACCTTAATGTTTCTGTAACCCCCTGAAGAAATTATTCCTGAAAGATTTATTTATATTTAATATAACTTGCTGGTTTTATTTCCGTGACGATAATTTGAGCTATCAAGAAGACAAGGTCACGTAGGAGAAGATAGATTAAACCAATCTAGGTGTTTGATACATTGTATTTAATGTTGCCCCTTTGCACTTTAGGCGACATTGATTGACAAACTGTGATGCAAAACTGTGTAAGTTGTCCACTGGTAGAAGCGCTTGTAGGACACTGCCCAGGTCATTGGTGGGGGTTGGGGAAGGAAGTACCTTCAAGGTTCCAGAATTGCTTGAATTATAGTACTTGATGGAATAGCCATGAAAAATGCTTCAAATTTTTTGTTTTTTACTTATCCAGGACTATTATACAACTCTTTTCATGACCATTTTCATCCACTTTTTAAGATAAAAATGATTACACAAAGTACTGCCAATATGATGTGCTTAAAGATACATTTTGGGGTCCTGGGTAAGAGGGGAGTGTGTGCCAAAAAAGTAAACATGATTCCCTTTTACACTTTGTCACCTATTGCAGTCATGCTGGGATATCAAAAGTGGGTAGAATGCATCTCAAACTAATGCCCATCCATCCCCCTTTCCTCCCTGTAACCCATTGTTGTAGTGTGGCACTTTGTCAAGACAATGTAGGATTGATAGCTTATGATTCATTACAGTCAGTCAATTCATAATCTTGATTGGATGATAGGTGAACCACAGGGTTGTTTATATTCAAACTACTAACAGATTTGATGTCCGAGTCCTCATTGCTATTGTCAAACTGACTGTTGTGAAGCACCATAGACTGGTACATGTTGGGGTTGAAAATTAGAAAACTCAAATTAGGAACTTACCTTTCAAGCTGGGCTCTTAGCAAGATATTAAGAAAGAAAGGGAAAAAAATGGAAACAGTGAAAAATGTACTCTTCTTGATACTCTAGAACATTGATACAAGTTAATGATCCTTTCTTAAGAACTGTGATACCTTTCAAGTTAATGACCCCTCTTTCTTTGGAACTGTGATACCTTTCAAGTTAATGACCCTCCTTTCTTTGGAACTGTGATACACTTCAAGTTAATGACCCTTTCTTTAGGACTGTGATACACTTCAAGTTAACGACCCTTTCTTTAGAACTGTGATACACTTCAGGTTAATGCCCCTTTCTTTAGAACTGTGATACACTTCAAGTTAATGCCCCTTTCTTTAGAACTGTGATACACTTCAAGTTAATGCCCCTTTCTTTAGAACAGTGATACACTTCAAGTTAATGACCCTTTCTTTAGAACAGTGATACACTTCAAGTTAATGACCCTTTCTTTAGATCAGTGATACACTTCAAGTTAATGACCCTTTCTTTAGAACAGTGATACACTTCAAGTTAATGACCCTTTCTTTAAAACTGTGATACACTTCAAGTTAATGACCCTTTCTTTAAAACAGTGATACACTTCAAGTTAATGACCCTTTCCTTAAAACAATGATACACTTCAAGTTAATGACCCTTTGTTTAGAACAGTGATGTTCATTTAGTAACTCCTTCATACTTAAAAATCACAACACTATATGATCTGCTTTCTTACCTCAGCTGTAACAGTTACACCTCTATGTTCCAATGTCTTTATGTTCAGACACGCTTAACTGTAATACTCTCATCTTAACCTAACCATAATCATAATCTAACCGTAACGTAACACCTTCATGTAGACTTTTTGGAGATATATAGAGATATGGGAACTGAGAGATGTAAGAACAGAGAGAAGTTACTGCGGGAGCAGTACTTGCTATCCTTGTGTTTTTAGATTATTATAAAACCAAAGGTCAGTAACTTTTGGACAGGCTTTTTTTGCTTTGCGTATGTCCTTTGTTGTATGCATGTTTCAAAGGCATATACTTTTCTCATAGTTTCCTCCTAGATACCTGAAATGTTGTCTAATTTTTTTTTGGGGGGGGGGGGAGTAAGTGGGTGGGGGTTAGACATTTTTTTGTTAGACAACTCTCATGCTATTTTAAGTGGTTGAGGGGTAAGACATGGGGAAAAGGGTGGGAGGGGAAGGGGTAAGGTGCCAGGTTGAGAAAGAGAAACAGGACTGCAAGATTTTTGGTTTCGATGATAAGAGAAACCAATGCATTCATGATGGCGTGTGTGTGTATGTATGTGCGTATGTTTGTGTGTGTGTGTGTGTGTGGGTGTGTATGTGTGTGTGTGTATGTGTGTTTGTGACACTTTGCTCGTTAACACGATATCTCAAGAAGGGAAACTCCGATGGTTCTCAAACTTGGTACATAGATGCCCCCATATTAAGAGGAAGAACCCTATTGTTTTTGGTGGGGGTCAAAGGTCATCTGGGGTCACCAGAGGTCAAACTCTGAAAACCTCGTTAACACGATATCTCAAAGTAGAAAGGTTGGATAAATTTCATACTTAGTATGTAGATGCATTATGGTAAGAGGAAGAAATGTATTGTTTTTGATATAGGTCAAAGGTCATTTGGGGTCATTGGGGTGAGATGCTGAAAACCTTGTTAACACGATATCTCAAGGTAGGAAGGTTGGATAAATTTCATACGTAGTATGTAGATGCGTTATGGTAAGAGGAAGAACCCTATTGTTTTTGGTGGAGGTCAAAGGTCATTTGGGGTCACCAGGGGTCAAATGCTGAAAACCATGTTAACACGATATCTCAAGCTAGAAAGCTTGGATTGATTTCATACTTAGTGTGTAGATGCTTAATGGTAAGACAATGAACCCTATCATTTTTGATGGAGGTCAAAGGTCATCTGGGGTCATCAGGGGTCAAACACTAAAAATCTTATTAACATGATATCTCCAGGTAGGAAGCTTGAATAGATTTCATACATAGTATGTTAATGCATTATGGTGTGAAGGTGAATGCTTTCATTTTTGGTGGAGGTCAAAGGTCATCTGAGGTCACTGGAGGTCAAACCCTAAAAACCTTATTAACACGATATCTCCAGGTAGGAAACTTGAGTAGATTTCATACGTAGTTTGTGGATGCATTATGGTGCCAAGGTGAACGCTTTCATTTTTGGTGGAGGTCAAAGGTCATTTGGGGTCACCGGGGTCAAACACTAAAAACCTTGTAAACATGATATCTCCAGGTTGGAAGCTTGGATAGATTTCATACTTGTTTTGTGGATGCATAATGATGAGAAGATGAACCCTTCCATTTTTGGTGGAGGTTAAAGGTCATATGAGGTCACTGGGGGTCAAACACTGAAAACCTTGTTAACACGGTGTCTCCAGTTAGGAAGCTTGGATAGAGTTTAAACTTGGTATGTGGATGCATTATGGTAAGAAGGTGAACACTATCATTTTTGGTAGAGGTCAAAGGTCATCTGAGGTCATTGGGGGTCAAACACTAAAAACCTTGTTAACACGATATCTCCAGGTAGGAAGCTTGGATAGATTTCATAATCAGTATGTGGATGCGTTATGGTGAAAAGATGAATGCTTTCGTTTTTGGTGGAGGTTAAAGGTCATCTGGGGTCACAGGGATCAAAAAGCAAAATTTCCCAAAAATGCCCAAGATCGTCTCATGGGTTCAGCAGGAGTCAAAAAGCAATTTACCCGAAGAATTCCCAAGATCATCATCTTGAGTCATTAGCAGTCAAAATGCAAAATTTCCCCAGGAATTCCCAAGATCAAATATGAACCTAAAATTATTTTCCAACATGTTAAGATAGCACAGTGACTGAAAGATATGGGACATCATGGCATTATTTGGAATAGAACATATATCATCGAAACCTCAATGCATTTTTGCATTCTAGTGTATACATTTACTTCATAAAACATTCCATCAAAGTTTCACCTTGTGAGAGTAACCCTGTAGTTAAAGACACTGTAGTATATTTATGATGTATATGAGACCCATTGTTGAAACAGATAGTAACACATCAGGTAGCCACAACTGCGTGGTAGAGGATTTTATGGTAGGAATCAACTTGGCTTTGTCATTTGCACAATTACACTCATGTCATTGGTACATAGGAAGGTTTGTGTAACTTGTTTATTTTGTTAGAGTTACCTTTGGGTTGAAGTAATATGTAAGGCATTTTTCCCCCTTGTTGTATGAAAAGAAATATTTAGCCATCATAGTGGGTGTGGTAGGGTCATTTTTCTAAAGGCAGTTGAGACAGTACTGCATTTATGTGGTATGTATGGAAGGAGTGTGTTTGTCAAGGCCTGTTTCTAAAATATTTTAGTCTGTTTGGCCCTTTGTTCTGGAAAATGTACCAGAAAAAATTATTCTCTGCCTCATCTTCCTCCCACCCTAATTTCAACCCCACCCTCCTCCACTTACCAGTTTTTAAAAGGTAAGCATGATTGTTAGATGTTGGGTCGCTTCCGTGCAGGTTTTATCAACATAGTTGTCTCGGCTGTCTTTCTGTTGTTAGTCTTACATGTGTTGTAGCTAGTAAGGATGCCATCGCTTGTGTCTTAGATGATCGTCTGCAGTGACGGTGTGTAGCCCAGTGACCCTTTGCCCTGTCTTTCCTGTAGCTAACCCTTTGTCTGCTCTATGTTCATAGTTGAATATCGCTGTAAATAGTCACAATGGGAAAAAAGAAAATGGCTTAACTGCAAGAATTCAGTATAGATCTGTGTGGTGATTGGCCCAGCTTCATAGGTGACTGCAGTCGCCCTATTTTGTTAATGGTACCCGTTTTAACTGTCCTTCATGTAGGTGAAACAGTAAGGCAAAGCACTATCCCAGGACTGGAGGGTCGGTACCGATCTTACCAGATGCCGGTCACTGTTCACGATGACGTGAGACCTAGCACAGGAATCACAGGTGAGGGACATAGATGTGAGGTGCTTGTTATACCTTTGATGGATGTTCACTGGGGTATTAAAAACCACAAAAGTTGTAACATTTGGTAATGGAAAGTTTTTGTATTAAAATCAGGGGATAAAGATGTTTACCCAAGTCAAAACAGGTGCTGTAGCCAAGAAGTGAAAGGGGTATGATTTTACATGCACACTAACACACGACAACAGGGTGGTTTGGGGTGCCATCCCCACCCTTGTCACAGAAACATGGCGTTTTCCCCATAAGGGCATTACATGGTCTTTTCAAATGAACTGACTTCCTGATTTGAATAATAAGAAGGAAATCCGCTTCATCCACATTTGGGTCACTTCCACATTGTAAAATGTTACCTACCTGATACTACTACTAGCAGTAGATGCAGTTGCCCTCTAAAGCTGACATGTACTTGTTATGATTTGTCTATGCCTGCTACGGTGTAAATAAGTGTATACCTTGTGAAAAGGCAGTCTTATTGAGTGTATAATCAGCCTTTGCTAAGATATACAGACCTGATTTTTAAGGAAATTTTCAGGTTGCCCATCGGACAACCTGAAGCTAAATTTAGGTTGTCCGAAGTAGTTTTTGGTTGTCCGAATGAAAGTGACGTACAAGAGATGAACAATTCTATTTCCTGTCTCTGCCATAGAAAACAAACATTTTATTTAAATTCTGCATTTTTCCATATTTATTGGCATGGTACAATGATGAATGGGAGTCAATACCATTGTCTCAATGCCACTTCTTAAGGGGATTTTTATAACATACTTTCCTGCTATGTAGGGAACTATTCACTGAGTCACAAATAAAATCTACTCGTCCATCGGACAAGTTTAAAGAGAGAAAGTGGTTGTCCGATGTAAGTTTTACCCGTCACGGGCGATCGGACAAGTGCTAAATTTCAGCCCTGATATATACTGTACTGAAGTAATTCTAGGTGATGAATGCAGCACTATCCAGAGGGCCTGATGATCTATTATGCACAGTCGCTCATACCAGCATTTGTGAGGGCCGTCTGTGAGTGCCAGCATTGGTTTTCTACTGTTATGGTCAGTGTTGAGTCAATACAGGTGTTAACATTTATATTTTGGTTATAGTAAGTGTAGCCATGGCTGAATTTTCTCCTACTCTCTATCCTATATTTTCAGAGTTGAAAAACTCCTTGCTATGATATTGAATTGTGCCCAGTCCATCATTATTACTGTTAGTCATTACTGTTGTTACTAAGTCTTTGCTCCAGTCACTGCATTGTGAGAGTGAGTTTGCATGTTTTTCTCAGTTCTCATGTCTTTCAACAACTCAGGCCACCCCCTATCATTACCATGTTTTACTGCAATTTTTGTGGATGATGACAGCTATTATAATACTGTACTTCACTGATCATGCTACATACTTTGTATCCTGTATCAATATATAGGAGCTTACATCTGGGTATAAATAAAATTTTTATTAAAAGGACAAATTATTTTTGAGGGAGATAGAGTAGAGGGATGGTTAGAGATGTTGAAACTGAAATGAATCTGGTTTGCCCTAAAATGCTGACATTTGTCAAATTAATATGAGCTGTCATTTGTCACTTATTCACATCTGGTCACATGACTTTTAATCATGTCTGCATTGGTTATATTCTGTGAAATATGTTAATCTTAGAAACTGTGTTCTTCAAGTGGATTTGTTTGTGATCTGACTGAGTTTGTTCTTTCCACTGAATTTTTGCATTGGTGGTGTTCAGCTTACAGCACTCTAAAGTGACCTGGTTTGGTTATCAGTACCAACGAGGTTTCATGTTAGTGCAATAACATCTTGTAACCAACAGAGATCATGTTAGCCTAAGTATTCTCTGGCTTTTGTGTTCTGTGGGTTTCAACATTCATTTATACCAAAACAGGAGTCAAATTTCTCGAAAAGACAGTAGCATGTTTCCTCATTATGAATCATTGGCAACTCTTTTGGAATATTGATGTCTTTTATTTAGATGTCACCCTTCATTCTGTTAGTGAGTGAGTGAGTGAGTGAGTGAGTGACTGACTGACTGACTGGACTGGACTGGACCGGACCGGACTGGACCGGACCGGACCGGCGGACCGGACCGGACCGGACCGGACTGACCTGACCTGAAAAAGGGTAATGGTGGGGTGAAAATCAACTAAAATAAAATGCAAAGATGGGGCAAAATTCCACTAAAAGGTCTAGACAAAAGCAAATACAAGAGCCATGTCAAAATTTCCTGTAAAGGCTACTTTCCTTAAGAAAGCCCACAATGAGAGAAGGATCTGTGTGCCCTTCATTCTGCAACTGTAACTTTTTGTCATCAGATGGCATGGCAAAGTGGCTCAAAGTTTGCTTGTCAATTAGAAGGCAGCTTATACTCATTAAGAAATAATTAAGTATGCCACATCTGAACATTGCAAAAGGAGAGACAGCAGCTTTTCTTTGAGTAAAATGTGATTTTAGAATGCTATAAAGTAGTTGAATGAAGTGGAAAAGGTCTCATTTTATAGAGTCCAAGACAGTGTTTGTGTGGAAGTATTCCTTATGATGATGTATGTACACATGTATGGTGAAGGTGAAGGTGACAGAAATAAGTTAACATTTCAGCCATCTCAGCTCAAAAACTGCTTAACATACCTGTTTCTTCAAGAAACGGTAGACTGTATCGTGTATCTGCTGCCACCCGTTTTTTTTTTTTAATCATTTTTCAAGTTCTTTGGTGGTTCTTTCACTACTTGGTCTATTCTTGGATACAACATATTTATGTGTCAGTGTTTCATGCAATTATCAAGCCAGTTGCATATCATTCTTAAAGGACATTCAGTAAACCCCATCTCACACATCCAGTAGATGTTTAAATCTAGTATTGTCCATTTAAGTAACTTTTGGAATGTAAATACTGCATATAAAAAGTAAACCCAAGAAACTATCATTACTTTAGCAACTCCATAACAAAATATTGCCACAAGATTTAAAAGGATGTATGTATATGAATGAATGGGGGGGGGGATGTTTTAAGTTTGGGGATGACCTGGCAAACAACGTTTGCTTTAACCCCCCCCCCCCCCACTGTTCCATTATTAATAGCTGTCTGTTTGAATATTATACCAAAATGCATGAATGACCATTTTCTGCAACATACAATAAATTGGCTATAATATGTGAAAAACACAGCTTGAAACTATGTGGAGCATTTTGAGTGTTCCCTTAAAAGGGAAATTGTTCACTGAAGTAGACTGTTTCCTTTTCATACCATGTAGGACATTTTCCAGTCGGGTCTGTATATAGGCCATGATGGCGCGGACATATTTGTTAAGTTCTTTGCACATTTGGAACAATAAAGTAATTGTTTTTGACATGCATATCACAACAGTTACGGTAATAATTCAGGGGGGCACATTGCTGTATGGCACTTCTGTAAAAGTGACCACATAGTGCACTAATCAGTGGTGACTGAGGTCCCCCCCCCCATACCTGGGCCGTAACTGGGCTGTAACAACACATTTACGGGGCAAATGCTTCTTATTTAGTCCCAGCTATACACAGAACTGGACAGTGCATTTAGCCAGGATGTGAATTGAAAACAACATGAGCTAGGAAAATCATGGGGATTTTGTACTTTGAAACTCTGCGGAGACTTTGCAGTGATATAAGCGGGGATATGCAGCCGACTGATTCCTTGATCTACCAAGACTTACTTCTGATGCTGCTGGGAATGAAAGATACAAAGATATGTTACATTTCCATAAATCCCAATGCAAGTCTCTGCTATGCCCAGGTATGGGGGGGGGGGGGGGAAGAGTTACAGTTGGAGTTGGTTAAAGTTGACAAGTTCATAAGCAGAAGAAACCTTACACATTACAACTTTTTGTCAGGTGGCTTCTGATTGAACATATTTTCTCAAATTTGTTTTCATTGTATAATGTCAATACTCCCATATAGAGCACCTTTGTTGCTAGGATGTCCTAATAACTGAAGTCTGTTTATCTTACAGGTGCTGGTGCTTTCACTGCCACCACGCCCTCAGCCACTCATCCCTTATTGGTGCGCCATACATCAGATGATGCAGGGACCTCCCACACATCAGCTCAGACAAGAAATGTGTCCCGTGGAGCCAGGCAAAGGTTACATGTGCGACCAGGGACTGGTAGTTCACAGACGGTCCATATTTACCATTCAGGGGCCCATCGACCATTGAGTGTGTCTGCGGTGCTGAGGTGAGCATCTTGTACAAAATGTTCAAGAGTCTAAAGTTGTATGCCTCAACTTGTTTTTTTTTTTTTTTTTTTGACTGAAATATGTTGCAGTTAAGGCTTTTTGTGTGGATATTACAGCAATAGATTTGTAAGTTTTAGTTTTTGTGATAAACAAATAAGTGCATGTTCGTGAATCGTGTTCCAAGAATGAAACTGTTCTCTTGCACTCTTGCAATACAACGAACACATCCTGGGGTCATCATTCTTTTGCTTCTGTTGCCCATATCTTTGAAATTACCTTCTGGACCATATTAAAGTCCCACCATCTCTCTCATCTTTCAAGTTTGCTCTGAAGACCCATGTATTCATAAACTTCTTTAGTAAGTCTTAGCTGGCATCCTTTTAAGAATGCAATGTCTTTACATGCGATGAGGGTCTTCTTTGATGGCTATCAGTGCATTATACATGTACGTTACTATTATTATTGCCATTTTCTTATCACGTAAAATGTTTTGTGAAACATTTGTATGACAAGATTTTAAAGTCTTTTGATGTGTACATTATGAAACTTATTTGTTCCTTTGCTCCGCATGAAGATTACTGGGCATGTCTTCAACTAGTGATGTAGTCCAGGTCTCTCAGACAGGCAACCAGACCAGGGTTTATGTCAGCAACTCTAACAATGAGTTGGGTGGGGGCAGCAGCACTCTGAGTGATGATATCTTAAATTTGGATGACGGCATGAGAGAGGTAAATGTAGATCTTTCGTTAAATATTCTGTTCTGTTTGTGGTAGCATCAATTGGTTGAACATTTTACAATGAGATTTAAAAGAAAACCAATCATAACTGTTTAATGATGCATAGTGTAATGCAACATGTTGTAAACAAATTTTATTTTAAATGTTGTTGTCCTCTTGTTGTCATCAGTAGAATGAAGTTCCTTAGTGTCGCAAAAATTCTGGGCATTTTACAATTTGTGAAATACAAAGGGAATAGTTTACATGTGATGTTTGTTTTGTGTTGGAAATAAGGAAGAATAAGATCCTTAACTTGTGGGAAAGAGACGGCAAGGGTGAATAAATGTAATTGTTCTCAGTGTAAGTGGCATATAGTACAGACTGGTGATGATTGGAAAGAGGGACATACTTCTCTGGTTATTTCTTTCAACTAAAAAAAAGTGTTTGTATTTCCTTACTAGACCTTTCGAGATGGATATTTGAGCAGTTCTGATCTGTCATCAAATGTCACACCAGTATACAAGCGATGGGATGAGGAGGCGTCCATTTTGGATGGGGAGAGTATGTTTGACTGCATAGAAGGTAGGGAATCATGATGTCCATTTGTTTCACTTCATGATGCACGATGCTTTAACATAAATGTTGTTGTCTTCAGATAGCAAGTAGCTATGATGCAAAAATATAATAAAAGAAGAAAAAGATAGCACTTTATCTCAAGATTATGATTTGAAAGTTTTGTATGTGTATCAGTGTTTTTTTTTCTTTTTTACAAAGCAGTTTTTCTCATCATAGGATGTGAATATCTTACAATGAAAGAGTGTGCTTAAACTTGTTTCAAGCATATTTATCACTTAATAATTTGTATAGTTTGATGTCAATGTATTCCTCAGGAGGCTGCACTTAAGAACTGTATATCACTTGATAGTACTATAAATTTGTATATTTATTATGGAGATTCATTGTTGGTTTTTCCATAAATTATAGTGTATATATGAACACTGGTTGACATATGAATCTGATTGATCCAGCTTTCATCTTCATAACATATTTCGTTTGCTGATATAAAAAAAGCTGAAATTTATCCACCTTATTTAAAATGTTGATTACACAATAATTTGTAAATGTGCTCATGTAAAACTCATATTACCTGCAATTGTTTCAAATTGAAATAAAAATGTTCACATGACCCTGAATAAATTACCCATTTCTTACATAGCATATTGTGAGCAGAGAACTTGTGCAGTCAAGTCTCATTATAAGAATAAGACAGGGACCATATTAAGGGGGAGAGGCTCTATCTTCAAAACAGGGGAAAACAAAATTGTAATCTGATTAGTACAAGAGTGATATAACTAATTGTTGGACAATCCTATACTGTGTATTGAGTGAATAAACTACAACGTTTTATATATCAGCATAAACATGTCCTGACAAGATGGGAGTTGGACATATGGCATCCTCTATTTCAACCCTTTTAACATATGTGTTTGCAGCTTTTGATGTAAGGCAGACTTTAATTGACATCAATCTTCTTCTAACAAATTGAATTAAAGAAGTATGACCAGCCGATACCTTTGATATCAAACTTTTTCTCTCTAATGCAGCTTTGAAGAGACCAATCATTGAAGTATTGGAGAAGAGGAGAGACCAAGAGATTGCAGAGAAGAAGGAGAAGATGAAGAAGCAAGCAGAGGAAGAAGCAAAGAAGAAAGCGGAGGAAGCCAAGAAAGTCAAACAGGCAGCAGCGAAAGCAGAGGCCAAAGCTCTACTTGGGTTAGGGAAAAAGAAATCTTCTGGGGGAGCAGTTGGGGCTGAGGCTAGTGGGGCTGCAGCTTCAACAGTGGAGGAGAAAGATGAAGAAGAAAGGATGGAGGTAAGAGATGGGATTAAAATAATGGGAGGGGTAGGAGGTGATGGTTATATAATAGAGGATGAACTTTAGTCCAACGTGTAAACAGCTGTTTAACTTTATTGTGCAGGGTGTTTATTTAGAGGGGATGGGTACTTCTGTGGAGGGTACATATGCATAGTTCCATAATTGCAGTCCATCTTTAAAGTCTTTGTTGTAAGAAATGTGGGGTAAACATCAAAATTAAGGGCAGCATTACTGGGAGCTCCTCCTGGCTAGGGGTTGCTGGTGGAACAAAGAGGGACTGGTGAGAAATACTAGTGACATTTTTACAGAAATGTATAACAGAAAAATATTTTTTCAAAATATGTCTGCAGATCACTTCTTTGAAGACTGCAGGATTTTTCTAGACTGGCATTGTCGGAAATTTTAACGTAGGCTAATGATTTTGTTACTTTTCTGTTACTTGAAGTCTTAGGTTCTGTCAAATTAACTTGACATTTATGAATCAGTTGTTACCGTATCTTTGAAAAGTTAAGAACCATGTGTGCAATGTGGTAAAGTTATCTGATGACAGACTGTGAAACTTGCAATTTGTTGATATCATGAATATTTATTAGTTTAGGGGAAGAGGCGTCTACTCAGTTTTGTACATTACGCATGTAGTCATATCTTTTATAAGAGTGACAAACTTGTTTCGATAAACTGATTACATACATGACGCATATGCACTGATATCATACTGATAAGTTACAATACATACAATAAAGAGTATTTATCGGTAATGCATATTCACATCCTACAGTTGATAATGCATATTCATATCATATATATTAGTGATATTACATATTTCTTACAGATAAGTGAGAATGGAGAGAAGACCAGTGGAGAGCCTTCCAGTGCAGCCAGTGATGAAGCCGTGGAAATAGCTCCTACATCTGAACCTTGTGGTGAGTGTTTCATAATAGATGTTGGGGGGGGGGGTGCTTCTATATCTTACCCGAAACAGAATATTTTTCCAACCATTCCAAGAGCACTTAATGCAATTGGGAATGCCTTTGTCCCTGCTTAATCTTATAAGTACTCCAATGTAACATTCTTTTGATGGACCCATCTTTTCTGCCCTGCTCCCTGTTGCCATCATAGTACTTCTTGTACACAAGTAACCTGAGAAGTTTGATTCAGTTCTGAATTGCTTCCTTCTCCAGGTGCTGCTGCAGCTGCGGTAGCAACTACCTCCACCTTACCAACAGTTCCAACCCCCACCCCAGGGGCTGATGTAGGGGGTATTGGTGGTGTCTTACAGTTATCATCATCTTTGCCAGATTTTGAGCTGGCAGAGCAACCCCAGGGGTCATCTACTCCAATGGCATCACCAGCAACAGCTGGAGGGGAGGACAAAGCAGAAAGACCATCAAGCACCAGGTAAGCTTAACTCTACCGCTGGTGTCCCTGTGCTTAATCCTCCGCACCTGATAAGAATACTTTGCACCTTGTCTATTTCATCATTTTCTATCCTTTCCTTGTACATTAATAGCTCTTCTTTAAATGTTACCTTACAGATATAACCATTCCAGTGTTCTTTTCCTTTGGGATCTGCTGTAATTTCATAAATTTTAATCGTTTGACTATTTTTTTCACTTTTTCATACCAGTCCTATGGAGACGTCTACCCAACAAGCAGAGGCACAGGTACCCACTACTGTTACCACTACAACCACTGCCTCAGGCACTTTGACCCCTTCACTCACTACAGGTATGGAGAGAAGCTTGTGTTTAGTGAGGGGAAGGGAAAGGTAGATTGGTGTAATTTAGGTGTGGTGGGGGAGGGGAGACGGTGAAAGAATGGAGAATGTTGCATTTGTTCTTAATGTAAATATAGTTAGCAGTAGAGTTAGTATGGTTGGTGCTTGTTTGCCTCATCCAGCATTCAAATGTTCTGATGGACTGAAGAAATAATTGTAAACATTTGTGAAGAGCATACCCCCAGTCACTACAACCAGTCCGTGGCCATTTCTGCCTTCTTTGAAAGTTTGTCAAAAATATTTCCATTTGGAATATGTCAAAAAACATTATGCTTAGGATAAGTATACTGGTTTTTCCAATTATAAGCAAAAAATTGGTTGAAGTCTCTTAAGAATTTGTAGTTAAAGTTGTACAGATAATGCCATGCATCCTTGACTGAAGGATTTGTCATTTCCTTGAATATCTATAGTCTACCATTTTCTAAAAGTCAATATTTGATCCCTCCAGCTGCCACATCCAGTACTGATGCAGTAACAGGAGTCACCACTACCACCTCAGCTGTTGCCAGTGCCACCACCACAACCCAGTCAAGTACCCATCCTGTCTCTACCATCTTGTCCACTACAGGAGAGGTCACCCTAAATACCCTCCTGACTGGCACAGCAAGTAACATTGGTGCTGCTAGCACAACTCCATTACAAAGTGGTGACAGAGTCATGGCAGAGAGTGCTCTCGTCAAAGCAGGTACCGAGGGTAGTGGAACCACAACCACAGGGTATGTCAACCCTTTGTCCTTGGTTTTTTGGTGAAGGATGGCCTTGTACTGTAGTAACAGAACAGCCGCCCCCATATTCCCCAAGACTACCTTAACCGCAAATGAAGAAATAAAAAGTTGCCTCCAGTTGTCTAGTATCAGGGTTACCATACAGCAGGCAAAAGGGGAAGTCTTCTGAGTTCGGAAGAATTTTGAAAGACTTTGAATTGTGGGTCCTTAGTTTGGAGAATTGCCTTACATTCTGTTTACTTAAAACCTTACCTCATCCCTGCACTTGAGTTGATGTTACTACACATATCCACAATATGTTTGTGTATAAAAGTAAGTAAAATTGCTCAAAAATGTTGTGTCCAGCACAGGTCAACTTGAGTACCTTTCAATCCATGGCTTTGTTTTGCACATACGTGAATGGGAGTAATAATCAGAAATTATGTCTCATCAGCAAAGTACATTTTTTATGTAAGGCGAGATCGGAAAAGTGACCACATAATGGATTGGTTTGTTACACCTGTGAAAGATGAAACCTGCCATAAGACCAGACACCCAGGGGAAGGAGATCATAGATATCATAACAGAATCACAAGTGGCTTTCACATATTATCTGTTGTAGTAAAATTTGCTAGTATTGTAGGAAGTACAGTACCAGCAGTATAGAGCCATAGGACATTAAGTGGAAGAAATGAGGTTCAAGTGGCTTTCATTCTGCTATTTAGCTGATATTTTTATGCAGGCATTTTTTAGAGGTGAGGAAAACATGTGTAAGTGAAAGATTTGAAAGTTATTGACAGATAGTAATATTGTTTCTTTCCTGCTCTCATTCTTACAGAGCCACAGGCACTTCTGACACAGTCGCTACTGCTATAGCTGCTGCAGTTGGGGGTAAGTTTCTCATCATGTCAGATAGATGTTTACTGGAATGAAACTTGAAATGTAGATAAGTGAGGGTTTGGGCTAGATTTATCTAGATTTATCTTAAAGGTTATCCAATCTCACCCCAGGCTGTAAAATTCTCTCTACTAAGTTTACGGTAAGCCCCTCCTCCAATTTAAACAAAAGACACCTGTCTAGTACACCTACAAGACAGAAGCATAGTACCTAGCCTACACTGATTTTAATTTGCTAGAAGCCATATATATTGATACACAATGACTGTGTGAGGGTAATTGGGAATACAACTGACTGTACAAGTCATCATTGACTAACCTGTGTGAAGCTATATTGTTTTAATGAATGCTAGTTAAAGTGCAGTCACCAACTGTATTTAGAACTCTAGGGCTATTTCCAAATATGTTTGGGGATGGAGTAGCTAGCAACTCCCTGGTTTGGGGGCATGACATATCCCCTTTAATATGTCTCATTAAATGGGAAGAGAACGAATATAAATATATATATATATATATGTTCACTTGGATTATTGTGGTACGAGGTGTTTACTTAAGTTGAGATCTGAAGAAGCATGTAACATGTAGCATGGTCTAGATTTAGATAGCAGAGTTTCTACTGGCACCTATTGCACAATATAATTTCTTAGTACAGTGAGCTTCACTCACAGTCTGGTTTGTTTCATTATTTTTGATTCCTTGCCGAAGGCAGGCAAGGAATCTATGCGATGGTGATGTCGTGTGTGTGTGTGTGTGTGTGTGTGTGTATGTATGTATGTGTGTATGTGTGTGTGTGTGTATGTGACGCCTAGCTTGTAAACACGATATCTCAAGATAGCAATGACCGACACTTTTCATATTTGGTATATAGATTCGTCATGTTGAGAGGAAGAACCCTATTGTTTTTGGTGAAGGTCAAAGGTCATTTGAGGTCACCAGAGGTCAAAAACCAAAAACTTTGTAAACACGATATCTCAAGTTAGCAATGACCGACACTTTTCATATTTGGTATATAGATTTGTCATGTCAAGAGGAAGAACCCTATTGTTTTTGGTAGAGGTCAAAGGTCATCTGAGGTCACCAGAGGTTAAACTGCGAAAAACCTCGTAAACACGATATCTCACGATAGCAAAGGCTGACACTTTTCATATTTGGTATACAGATTTGTCATGTCAAGAGGAAGAAGCCTATTGTTTTTGGTAGAGGTCAAAGGTCATCTGAAGTCAGCGGAGGTTAATCTGCGAAAACCTTGTAAACGGCTTGTAAACACGATATCTCAAGATAGCAATGACCGACACTTTTCATATTTGGTATATATAGATTTGTCATGTTGAGAGGAAGAACCCTATTGTTTTGGTAGAGGTCAAAGGTCATCTTAGGTCACCCGAGGTTAAACGGTGAAAACCTCGTAAACACGATATCTCAAGGTAGTAAAGGCCGACACTTTTCATATTTGGTATACAGATTTTGCATGTCAAGAGGAAGAACCCTATTGTTTTTGGTAGAGGTCAAAGGTCATCTGAGGTCACCAGACGTTAAACTGCGAAAACCTCGTAAATGGCTTGTAAACACGATATCTCAAGTTAGCAATGACCGACTCATTTTCATATTTTGTATACAGATTTGTCATGTCGATCGGAAGACCCCTACTGTTTTTGGTGGAGGTCAAAGGTCATTTGAGGCCACTGCAGGTTAAAAGCCGAAAAGGCTCGTAATCACGCCATCTCAAGATAGGAATGACCGACACTTTTCATATTTGGTATATGGATTCATCACGTTGAGAGGAAGAACTCTATTATTTTTGGTGAAGGTCAGAGGTCATTTGAGGTCACCATAGGTAAAAGGCGGAAAAGCTTGTAATCACTATATCTCAAGATAGGAGTGACCAACACTTTTCATATTTGGTATATAGATATGTCATATTGAGAGAAAGAACCGTATTGTTTTTGGTGGAGGTCAAAGGTCATTCGAGGTCACCAGAGGTCAAAGACTGAAAACCTTGAAATTGGGATATGTCAAGATAGGAATGGCGGATATAGATTTGTCATGTTGAGAGGAAGAACGCTATTGTTTTTGGTAGAGGTCAAAGGTCATCTGAGGTCACCAGAGGTTGAACTACAGAAACCTTGTAATTGGCTTGTAATCACGATATCTCAAGATAGCAATGACAGCCACTTTTCATATTTGGTATGTAAATTTGCCATGTTGAGAGGAAAAGCCCAATCATTTTTGGTGGAGGTCAAGGTCATCTGGGGTAACCAGAGGTCAAAAAACAAAATTTCCCAAGAATTCCCAAGATTGTCATCTGGGGTCACTGGGATCAAAAGCAACATTTCCCAAGAATTCTCAAGATTGTCATCCGGGGTCACTATAGGTTAAAAAGCAAAGTTTCCCAAGAATTCCAGAGATCATCATATGGGGTCATCAGAGGTCAAAAGCAAAATTTCCCAAGAATTCCCAAGATTGTTATCTGGGGTTATCAGAGGTCAAAAGCAAAATTTCGCAAGAATTCCCAAGATCATAATCTGAGGTCACCAAGGGGCAAAAAGCAAAATTTCGCAAGAATTTCCAAGATTGTTATATGGGGTCACCAGAGGTCAAAAAGCAAAATTTCCCAAGAATTCCCAAGATAGTCATCAGGGGTCACCAGAGGTCAAAAAACAAAATTTCCCAAGAATTTTCAAGATCCAAGATCCATTGGAGTTGAATTCCTTTCAAGACACTTTCATTTTTCTTTTTTGTTATATTTGGTGGGGTTCAAAGTTCATGTGAGGTCAGCATAGGTGAAATTGTTAAAATATCGTAAAATGATGTAGTCAAGGAAGATAAATTTGAGGGATAAACCTCAGTACAACAAAGCATCCCCATTCGGCAAGGAATCACTAAGCCCTCAGGCTTTCTGGTTAGTATTTCCATAGCCTTCTGCAATCAGTACATATGACTGGTGATTTCAGTATTAATACTACTTTTGGCATTAACTTTCCAAACTTTTGGTTTGTCATCTGCATAACACTTAAAATTTGTACATATTTCAAGGTACTTTCATTCAAGACTGTCAGTTTGCTGATTTTCTGGCCAAGGATTGCCAGTATAGTGTTCCTTACATTACAAAATTTCCCTGTAGTCCTGACAAGTTGGCGTTTGGCCATGAAGGGTCCCTGGTGTAGTGTAAATATGACAGAGCTTGAAATTGGCCATATTTTTACAAAAGTGTGGCCAATAAGTGTAAATTTAGTTTGGCTGCCCTGGTGTCATCTGTTCAGTGTCTTGCTTGGCAGCAATTCTACTCTGAAGTAACAGCCCCCTGTGGGCTGGGGGTTGTGGAATATGCCCACATTATTCCCCTCCTGTCGTAAGAGGCGACTAAAGGGAAGGACTTGAACTGTTTTTTGAACTGTATTTGACACCGAACTTGAACTTGAACCGTGTTTGAAACCGTATTTGAACTTTACCTTTTTATCTAGCTGACACTATGTAACACATTCGTGTTGGTGTGTCATTAAATTCCATCAAACTATCTAACTCAGATAATGTTCCTGTTGTAGGTGACCTTCAACTTCCAGAGGGTGTGGATCCGTCATTTTTGGCAGCACTTCCTGATAATATTAGGCAGGAGGTCTTGCAGGAACATCTTGGTATCCAGAGTAATGCTACACCATCATCTGGTGTACCCAAACCAACCACTACAAGTACCACCACTGCTACTACACCAACAACAAACACTGGCACAACAGGAGAGACACCTGCCACTAGTCAGGTGGACCCAGAATTCTTAGCTGCACTTCCTCCTCACATTCAGGAAGAGGTTTGTAGTCCTACTAGATTTTGTTTGATTGACTTGATTTCCAAGCAGCTGTCATTATTCATTATACAAAGAAGAAATGTACAGTGAATGAATGACAAAGATATCAGTGTCTTAAGGGTTTTTCCCAGTTTAATATGTGTTGTTCATTTATTTTGAGACAAGTAGAAGTACAGTTTTCATCTAGAAATGTGAAGAGATGATACTTCCATCAGAAATTGTGATATGTCCTGAACTTCTCTTTGGTGTTGGTCAGTTTCAGTGTATTCTGGAGATACACCAACTTCAACACCTACTCCTTACCCCTTCTGATGTAACTGATGGGTGGAACTACATCCACCCGTTTCTCCCATCATGGTTCTTCATCTCCTCCCCTGCAGGTACTAGCAGAAGAAAGAGCAGAGCAGCAAAGGCTCCAGCAAGCCTCCCAACAGCAGACAGCAGCTGCTTCTTCAGAACCAATGGACCCGGCCGCTTTTATACAGACACTGCCTCGCAGCCTCAGACAGTCGGTCCTGTCGGATTTAGATCACAGCATGCTGGCCCTTCTTCCAGCAGATCTGGCAGCAGAGGCCCAGGCCCTGAGACTTGAATGTGCCAGGGTTATCAGACGAAGGCAGTTACTTCAAGAGAGATACATCAGGGAATCTGGAAGTAAGGAGAAATAGGAACAATCTTTGCAATTTTGGTTTCTATAAAAATTGTGCAGATGATATTACTTATAGAGTCACATTAAATGGCAAAGGCTGTATATTGCATTGTTTGAAAGGTTCCAGGACAAATCCCACCCCCACCTGGACAATTTGCCCCTGGATAATTACCACCCAGACAATTTTCCCCTTGGACAATCTCTCCCAGCAGTGGCGTAGCTGGGGGGGGGGGGCATGTGCCCCCACGACAAGGCCGTGCCACCCCAGGTTCCCCCATGGAGAATGGTGGAATGCACAGTTCTGTATATAAGCCCTATAGAGAGGGAGAGAATTCAGAAATTGTGCCCCCCCTAGGAAAGGTTCGTGACTCCCTGAGTGCCCCCTGCTCAAAAAATCCTGGCTATGCCACTGCCTCCCAGGGCATTCCAATTTTTTGGTAGGGGAAGCTGACTGAGGTGAAATTGACATGGGTGGGAATCAGTGTTCATGCTAAGGTGTGCGATCGTGCTGTTCACTAACTTTCCAAGTCCAGCAACAAAAATAATTGTCTGCAGGAAATTCCTGCACAGACCTTGCGGTCCACACTCATTTCGCTTATTTATAATTTCCGGAACCCCCAGTAGAATTTGAAATCCCGCCCCAAAAAATTTAGTGGGGGGGGGGAGGAATTCCCCTCCAGTTTCTGAACCCTAGTGTAAATACTGGTGGGAATTGTCTGGGGGAGTTGTCAGTTTTCAATATAGGTATCAGCCAGCATACCTCATTTTCATCCTGTAATTGGCATCAGTAAAGTTTACTTAAGATGCCAGTGCTACTCAAGCAATATTTCTAGGCCTATACTTAATAAAAATCTAATGTAATGTAATTTTGCTGTCTCACTATAGGTTCCAGTACATTAACTTACGTAAATAAAATGAAACTGAGTATTAGTGTGCAATAATGATGGTTGAGCGTACATTATGTGTATTTCTGAAATGTCAGCATCAGATAAGTATCAGCCAATATTGAAAGTGCAATATTAGATATTGGTAAAATTGGTTATTTTTGACATTGGTACAACACTGGTGTATTCCGTGCACAAAGTATATTGCACAGACACCTTCATTTCAATGCCATACTTAAGTACTGCTATATAATGTACCATGTGATGGAGTTCTAACATTAAAATCTGATTTAAACACTTGTAAACTTTGTACTATAGATATACTTGCCCTAAATTTAAGTTTGTCGAGTAGAGTCTCTTAAAACTTTGGCCCGTCATTAGATGCTTTAACACAAGATCAATAGACCCTTTTCCAAATAGCAATTGCAAAGGATTGTGGGATCAAGTTTTGGTGTGTGTCATTTTCATCAATGGCATTTTACTGTGGACAAAAAAAAAAATGCGTACTTAAAGTCTGTCCCATAATCCTTTGTAGTTGCTATTTGGAAAAGGGTCTATGCTTTATGTTTAAAATTTGAAATGTTAATGTTGTAGTTGTCAAGGAGTGCTATTGAATGTATGGTACTTTAATGTGTAACCACCTTACAAAAGAACAAATTCATTGTGTTTGTCTTAATTTTGTGACACTTTGCCAAAACTTTTAATTTCTTTTCCTCCCAGGGATATCAGGGATAACTGGCCAAGGTATGAACTACTATCGCTTATCAGCTCCCAGGAGGACAGGTGCATCATGGGCAAATGATTTTGGACACCGCCCTCAGTCTAGGATAGGATCCAATCTCCTGTCTGGCTCTCTGGTTCAGGGCCGACAGCTTGTAGACTTGGAAGCTTTGACTTGTTTACTGGTGCTTCTCTTTTTAAATGAACCCAAGCTGAACCTTGTTCGTCTCTGGAGGGTGCTTCGCAATTTGAGTTTCCATCCACCTACGAGAAATTGGATCCTTCTATCACTTCTTGGTATCTTAGAAAAAACAAAAGCTTGCAGAACTGTGGAAGGTCAAAGGTCAAGTGAGGGGCAAAGTCCAGTGGGTGATATGGAAGCTCCTTTCTCAAGCAAAAATGCCCTGATGCCTTCATGGCTATCTGTCAGCATGGATGCAGCTTTGGGATGCAGAGCAAGTATCTTTCAGGTTCAGCGAGGAAACAAAAAAGGTTCGGACAGACAACCTGCAAATGTCTTCATTCACCCTCAGGCAGCCTCTATGGTGTGCCAGAATGTACTTGATACCCTCTACGCTTTGGCAGACGACTTCCCACAACAGTTTATTCCAGATCCGGTGGCTCACGCCAAAATTTTGAAACAAAAGGATGATTCAAAGATGGAAATGAAAGAATCAGAAGAGACAATTTCTCCAGAGAGTGGTGCTATTCAAAAAGGGAGCCACCAAAAATCAGAGCCGGACTTTTGGGAGCTACTTGTCAAATTGGACAGTACAAGTCTGGGCCGTAAGGGCAAAGGGACATCTAAACCCACGTTGCTTTTATCTGGGAAAGATATAAAGGAGCCCTCATGGGGGGATAGCCCTGTGGCCCGATTATTGGCTATGTTGTCCCATCCCGTGGTCAAGAGGAGCACTGCCCTCACTGATAAACTTTTACATTTGCTAACGCTAGTCACAGCATCACTGCCGGACAAAGAAAAAGAGTCTTCTGCTGGGTCAGGTTCAGGCACTCAAAGACAGGCTCCTACAAGCTCTAGGGTGAGTGGTTAGCAGGCTGTTGTAATTTCCTGGTAAAAAATGGAGTGTGGATCATAAGTGGCTGTGTGACAATTCAAGTGAATTATTTTTACCTTGCAAGTGATAGTTTCGATAACCATACTTCTGAGGTATTGTTTTGTCATCATAACTTGCGGAAATCATGTGTCATGTTACTGAAAGAGGACAAAGGATGGCAGAGTGGTTGTAATGTTGTGTTTACATATTCTGTTAGGTAACGTGCAAAGTCTAGCGAAGCTTTAAGTAGAAAATGAGGATAGTGGGGAAACTCTTGTAATTTTTTCCAGCTTTCAGGCCTTTTTGTTCCATAGAGATTTTTGTCTAGTAATCAGTAAAAAGTATTTAATTAGGAAATAGTCTCCCACAGGTCTGATAAAGTGAATATCTTCAAACTCATCTGGCATTTTATGTGAAGTCATAATTTCATGAAATAACATTTTTGTGCAATCTTTTGTGTGCCATTCAGTCAGGGACAACAGCTCCAAGTGCAATGGCCGTATCAGTGCCATCCTGTCAGTCAACAGAGGGAGCATCAGAGGGCACCCCTGGGGAGACCATTACACCCATGGATACCTCTACCACAGGTACGTGGTATCACTTTGCATTCACTTTTCCATTGAATCAGAACTCAAAGCAAGAGAAGTGCTCGAGTTATGATGGAACTTGCAGTTTTTAAAATTTCTGTACTTCGAATAGACTTTGAATATTTTTGGCTCATTACTTGTATTTGAAAAAAAAAATGTCTTCTTATGAAGATGGCAGCATTTATATCACCTTTTGAAATGGTGAGATTTTTTTCTGATCAATCTTTGTTTCCACAAATCATGTATGTTACTTCCTTTCCTTGACTAATCAGGTGATGTTGATACCCTGAAAGTAAAAATTGAAGGAACAAAAGATGAAGAGAAAGCAGAGGAGAAGACATTGGTGGAGGAGAGGTTGTTGCAGCTAGCTGTGGAGGTTTGTTTGTGTAGATGTTTTACTCGTATCACCACCCTCCCCCCTTCCCCCATCTAGTCCTGCTAGACCTTCTCCTTTCCTAACCCTTTTCTACCAAACCCTAGGGAAGAAAAGTTAGTCCCCATAATCCTATGGAGTCTGGTCAACCCTACAACTCCTGAAAATTGAGGGGGTGGGGGTGGGGACCACTCACTTAAAGTGGGCATGACACAGCCAAAATAACTTTTGTGTATTGCAAGATTGGGTACAGTAATGTAACAGTATCATCTCACACACAATTAAAACCGGCGCAGTTCGGCATAAATAGAATTTGAAGAAAAACGTCCAGAAATCCAATTTCGAAAAATGCCGCAACAGGTCACCTGACTTTTATGACGCAATTGGCGGCACCCCGCACTGCGCTATGTAAGGACGCGTATCTAGATGTGAAAATAATGCAACGCTTTGGGAAAGTTTCATATCTTAGAAACTTCATGAAAAGGATTACATCACAATACCCGCCCAACATACAGAGCGCAAAGCGCGGAACATGTTGGGGGCTTCGAAGCATATCATTGGCCAATATGTTCACGTGCATATGCGCCCGTGTTTTAGCTTCCCTGCATATAATAAACAGCTTTGTCTTTGTGCAAAAAGAACGCAGTCCGGGCGCGCTGTACAGAACAGCTATGAACATGTATGGACAGTCCATAACAAGCGTGCCTTTACTCAGTGAGCTGTTCAGTAACGTTGCTATCGTGAATGGTAAGCAGTCACCGCGCAACGACGCATAGTTCACGATGTGGTCACTGGTCACGCGCGCTGCTGTATAGTATCGTAGCACAGGTGTTTGCAATGATGTACCTGCTAACACGCGTTAGCATGCACATGATTCGATGTGTAGAAAGATGGGTGAGCTGCCTGGTACAGTGTTACTAACTGTGCCTCCAATGACGTTGTAATTTGACGAGAAACACCCTTGGTTTTGCTATCCTTGAGTATAGCAGGTTGACGAACGGTGACGCAATAGATGACAAAACTGCAACTTAATTCTTGACTGTAAGTTTGGGCTTTATTGTATTGAACGCACTTGACGGACGGAATATCTGTTACGAAACATTGGCTAGGCTACTCAGACCCCCTTCTGTCCAGTAACCGCAACATTAGATGACACACTGACAGCCATTACCTTGCATTGTAAATACTTAAACAAGCCTAGACTAGCTGAGGCAAGTGACGAATATCGTTCCCAAGGCAACTCTAAGCCCTAGGCCCTAGAAAGTGACGATAACTGGACTTTGTCTTTGCCCTGTACCAGAAGAGCTAGAAGTGGTTCAATCTGCAAAGACAAAATGCCAAATGCCCTTAGTAACAGCATAAAATATACGAATATGCATGTATGCAACAAAAAATGCAAAGACCCCTTTATTATACTGTATCACAAAACACTCCCCCCTAAACATTAATGCAGTATGGTACCTATGCTAGGCACAGCCAAGCAACGTCATCCTAACACTAACTTAACTGCACAAACTGAGAATTAAGCAATGTGACCCTGGCCTAGCTACTTCATCAACGTGCTTCACAAATATTTCAGCTAATTGGCTCTAATGGTCAATTCAAAATCCTCCTTCCAACCAAAAAATAACAATTACTCAACCATACACTCACTGGTCCCTCCTTTGCTCAGATTGTCAAAATGTAAACACTAATACTCACGACATTGGCCCTTCTTAAGACATAACAAAACCTGCCAGCCAACAGGCAAAGATGGCGGACCCTTCCCTAGGTAAAACCAAACTATTTCATAAACCAGAAGAGCGCCACCACAAATGACATTTTGACTTAACAGACGTCACGATCTTGAGACGCGCTCACATACTTTTTTTCGCTTTTGGATTTCAGATGGCTGAGTCTGGCCTATATATGGGAATTCACAAGGTCGTATTACTGTGTTTATGGACGTAGTTGAGTCGGAAAAACATTTGCTTCTTTTCAAGCTGTACCCAAACAATATTTACTGAGAAACGTACTTTGGCCGTGTCATACCCACTTTAACCACTGTACCTGAATTTGTACAAAGTTCAAAAACTCAGAAGGTGCAAATCTATCTAGAGCAAGCACACAAATAGTTTAGGCTGAAAAAAGGAAAGAAGCACAGTTTGAGTGGAACTGAGCAGCATCAATTTACTCTCCTCCTCCTTGAGATGGACTAACTTCAGGTGTCGTTGTTGACAACCTTCAGAGTCCCTGCATTAGGTTTTATGCTTTCCTGTATTGTTACAATTTTACCTCCCTGCTTGTTCTCTAAAAAGAGGAAAAAGGTAAAAGGTGGTCAGGAAATGCATTTGTACAAGCAGTATTATTTAACAATAATTTTGAATTAATCTTGTTTATGCTATCTTAGATGAAGGAGAGAATTAAATATATGTCAAGGACAGTTTGATATATGTTTTTGACCTTAAATTGTTGTTGCAATATTCCAGATTCATATTTTCAACTTTTCACCTTTTGTTTTCAGGTATTGACAACTCACACCTGTTCAGGAGATGGTTTAGAAGAGGCAACCACTCTACTGATGCAGCTATCAAGAAGTCACTCACCAACAAGAGAGGCTGTCTTGCGACTGCTGCTGAATGGAGCTCAAGAGCTTGGCTTAACTCTCTGCAGGTTTGTATCATCCACGTAGAAGTCAAAAAGGGGTGCCCCCTTCACTTGTAGTCTTGTCGGTCCCCCCTGCTCTCCACCAGTCCTCCCCTTTCTGTATTAGAACTAGATTCTCTATGTATTGAAAACTAATTATGATGATGAGCTCGTTTTAGCTGGTGAGAAGTGCCATCATTCAGGGGAGTGAAAAGCTTTTGCAAGTATTTTTGTCAACCCAATTTCAATTAAATAAAGAGAATGTCAGAAGAATAGAATGCAGTTGTCCATTACTATCTTTGCAAAAAGTTGGTGAAGACATCTTTTGGCAGTAGGATACAGAGCAGGCATCTAGTGTTGTTTTTTTTCAGCATGATTCTATATTATTTAGTACCATTGTGAGGGTAGCAATGGTGATGATGGATCTCTGAATCGTGATCATACAGAGGAAGTCTTTGTATGCTAAAATAGCAGGTCACCACAAGTTGTGTTACTGTATTAAGACTGGCCCTATTTGATAGTTCAGATCCCCCCCCCCCCCCTACCCACCCCAATTGAATAACTCATTTGCCTATGGGAATTTGAAACTGTGACCAGACAACCTCCCCCATTCCATCAGTTGAGTAGTTGAGTACCCATGGGGTTAGGACCATGGCCTGTGTTAGGATCCAGAACCTTTGTGGGGGGGGGGGGGAAGTTAGGAGGTGAGGGAGTTGCCAGAAAGCAGAATGCAGAATGATTTACATGAAAACAATGTATAGTTCATAATAAGCTTTGGAGACCTCATGTGCTTTTTAAGTGGATGTACAAAATGGTACTTAAGTTCTTAAGTACTCAAGCGGCATTGATAGTGGCATGATAAGTTTGCAGTAAAGCTAAAATATGTTTTGAAATATGTTTTCCTTTCCCTTTCCTTTCCTTTCAGAGATATTAATCAACTCAAGACAGAAGTCACAGACTTTTTGAGGAAACAGAAGGAGCAAGAATCAATGGGAGATGGAGATGGGGATGAACCATCCACATCTTCTGGAGCCACGCCCGGAATCTTGGTAGACCGATACAATCAAAACAAAAAGGTTGTGGTCAGTGTCCCTGCATCAGGGTCTAAGAGATCTGGGTTTGAACTACGTCTCCCATCCATGGTGTCTTTCACGGGGAAGACTGCCAATCAGACAGTCTTTCTCAGGATTCTGAAGGTTATAATACAGCTGCGGGACTTAGCGAAAACAACACCCGCCTCAAAAGCCAAGTCAGTCAAGCAAGGTAGGTCCATGTGTAGTAGTATGGTAGGGTCGTGGATATTTGGGTTTAAGTGACATCGTCAGGGGCAAAATAGAAGCTTCTTACACCTTTTTTAAAAGTTGACTGGATTTTACATAAATAATTGCCTGAAAAAGTTTCTCATCATTTTAGTCCACAGTCATGTCCAGTCACTTATCATGTTGCTATGCATGACGCTTGTCTAACGACTCCGTATAGTACCATTTGAATTCAGAATAGTTCTAATGCAAGGTTTCTCAACGGGTGGGCTGCGGCCCACAGGTAGGCCACACACCATCTGGTGGACCACGATGTCCACCTGAAATACAAGATGAATGGGATGTTTTTCTTTCTATTATCATCACATATTAATGTTGTTTATCTCTTCCAACACTGGTGGAATCCTAGTAGGTCATGTCACTTAGTATTGATCTCATCTCGTATCAAGTTATAAGGGAAATTTCATTTACCAGTAAACGGTGAAGGGTGGTGGTTTTCAGGTAATTTCTACAATCAAAAGTGGACCACAATTTACAAAATGGATGGCTCTTTACACTGAGAAATGCTACTTCCATATCTCAATATCCAATCAGTGTCCAGTATTGTAGTGAGTGGAGAATGAAGTGACGTGCCTAGTAGAACATTTCAGTTTGGAAATCTCGAAACTTACCTTTCTTTCCCTTCATAGGTGGAGAGTATTCAGAGATGAGTAATGCTGTTGCTGCGCTAGCAAGGAGCGCTAGCGAGATGATGGCACAGAGAGAGTCAGAAAGACAAAGCAGCCAAGCATCAGAAGTAAGCATTCACTAAGAACTAGAAATTAATGGTTAATAATTCACAATTAAGGCAGGCCTTTAGATTTCTTTTCAAAGGTAGGTGATCTTGAATGTGGTTGAAGCCTTCAAGTGCTTACAGTGTCACATTGGGGGTTGCCAAGTCAACATTTAACTCAGCTGGCAATTTTTACAAATTGGAAGGTCATTTCAGGTGGAAAAATTGTAGATTGCTCTTGGATGAAAAAACACACCTTATTTGACTTTGCCAGGGATTCTACCCCATACTTCCCATTGCTGTGATCCATTGCTTCAACTCCCCCCCCCCCCCTTTTATCCACTTAACTGAGCTTTTGCACTTGTTGCATTAATCCTTGAAGGGGGTTAGAAATTTAAATTTGTTTTCTGGTTGTCTGCATTGGGTATTTTTTATACCAGTTCTCATCTGCTCAAGTCTTTGCTTGGTGCAATGGTACCAGGCAAGGAGCCTCAACCCTACCACCCCTTGGAAAGAGGATAATAACCAGGGATATACAGTCATCCATCTCGAACCAACATATTTGGAAATAATCATTAATTATTTTAAATCAAAGTAAGCATGATGATTTTTCCACATTTTCAGACTGCCACTGTGTCTTCAGCAAGTGCAGGTGCATCCAGTACCACCCCTACCCCAAGTGTTGGTACTGTCACCCCTGCCCCAGATGCTGCAGTACCCTCAGAGGCTGGTAGCAGTGCAATGGCCACACCAGTGTCTTCTGGGTCTGAGGTACCCATGGAAGTAGACCCTGCACAGAAGCCTGAGGCAGCAACATCATCACAAGCAGACACAGATAGTACAAAGGCTGAAGATGATAAAGAGAATCTAAAGGTGTGTATTCCAAAGAAAGTTTGTCCTGCCATGCAGGCTAATAAAGGCACCATGTCAAAATAGTCAAGCTGCAGCAGCGACAGTCACACTTTTATACTATATCAAGATGTTTACCTGACGTCACGTGGTTGTGCGTCTTTTTGGTTGCTGGACATTTTGCCCGTCAAGTGTTCATTGTGTCACAGTAGTGTCCAAGCTCAGTTCATGCATGAGAACTGTAAATGCTCCTACTGGACATGAGCCATGCCCAGCAGAAAATGGCAAGCCCAAATGCATGACATCACATGAAACACCTCTATACATGGTGCAGCAGTAGTATTAAATTAGTCATGCTATTGTTATGTGTGTAGCAACATATCATGGGTGCAGCCCCTGCAGCTTTGCACAAATAACTGTCGCTTATAGCAAATAACTGTAGGCAGCTGCAGCCTGAAGGTTGAGATACTTTCTAACTAATCATCTCAATTTTTTGTCATAGCATTGAGCTCCAGGGAAAGCTGTAGTTTATTTCACTCTCATAAGTCTGATAAAGGTTCTAACACAGCGTAGCAATTTTTGTGGAGCTCTAAAACAGTGAAAGTGTTGGAACTTGAATGGGTCATATCTACAGCCTTGGAATTGCTTGAATTTTGTTATTTTGCAGAACTCAGAAAAGTGCTTGAACTTTATAAGTAGAATTATATTGTAAATATTGTATGTTTGTCATATCATCATCTGCATATTTCTCAAAGTTAAAGTGATGATTTAAAATACTGCAGATATATCATGTACTTGGGAAAATGTGGATGTGAAAAGAGCTTGGAAGGAGCTTGATTTCTTTATCAGAAAAGTTTTTAAGCCTGGCTGTAGAGAGGTATATCATACCTTTTATGTTCATCACTGATAAATATAAATATAGCAGTATGAAATTAGGTAGTGAATGCTTTTTATCATGGATAGGAAATTGCATTGTGATTAGAAAAATAGTGTCCATGGACAAAATGCTGAGTTTGCATCATAATTTATGACTCAAGAAATTTCAGATGGGAATTAATATTTTCACATGCTATGAATACAGCCAAACAGTGTATGTTTTTATTGTTGATGTAATAACTTTTAATCAAGATGGACTAATTGCTTATCAATTCAAACATTGATTAGCTGTTACTGTGTATCGTTTCCCTCAGATCATTTCATTCCTTGAACATTGTAGAGCAGAATTGCCATTCTATAGTTTTACTCCTTTTGCCAGAGAATTGTTATTTTCCTTTACAGGATTTAGTAAAGTCTACTGTATTCTACCCTACCTTACTCTACCCTACCCTACCTACCCTCTCTACTCTACCCTACCTACCTACTCTACCCTACTCCACCTACCCTACTCTACCCTACCCTACCCTACCCTACTCTACCCTACTCTACCCTACCCTACTCTACCCTACCCTACCCAACCCAACTCTGCCCTACTCTACTACAAATGCTGGACAGTCATTTTACTCCATCTTCTTCTTTCCACTTCAGGAACCAGAGGAAGACTTGGAAAGACTCAGCCTCCTTCTGTCTCTAGAGGAGTTATGGGAAACTCTCAGTGTGTGTCTCACGATGCTGTCTCAAACACCAGACCCTCATGCTGTCCTGGTACTCCAGCCAGCAGTAGAAGCATTCTTCCTGGTCCATGCCTCAGACAAAAACACAGCCAAAGCATCTGATTCACAACTCCAACCGCTTCAGTCATCTGCATCGGAGGCGTCCCAGTCCTCTTCTCAGCCTGCTACTCCGAGTCTTGGAAGTGTTCCTTCTGGGTTATTCTTCTCTCGGGAAAGTAGTGTCACTTCTATCGTTACCCCCAATATGCCTGCAGACACTCAGAAGTTCTTAAGATTTGCAGGTGAGTCAAAGGTTTGAAAGTACTGGAAACCTCTGCCTTTTGGAAGGACTTTTAGTACTTTGTTGTTTTATTCTGAAGACCAGTACTGGTGAATGGTATACTTAGTCTGATAAACCTTTGTGTATAGTTATCTAATGAGGTCAATTGTTAGGCCTACTTTTACCAAATGACATAGAACTGAAACAAATTTGCCATTTTGTATATGGCTTCTAAGTTGTGACTCCAAATGTATTTTAGATGTAGTACAAGTGAACCCAATGTGGCTCCATATTTTGCTATATGAATTTGAATCCCATAGAAGTGAGTTTTTTTCTACTTTTACCTGATTTAGTAAGATCAAATCAGATCTATCTTTGCTTGGATTGTTTCTCATGAGATGAGTGGATGTGGGCGATGGGCGTGGGGAGGGGGACTGCTATTCGTGACCCTAGTATGTTCTTCCAAAAGATAATTATTATGGTGCATGGTGTATATATTTATTCATCCACTGATAAAAGTCACATGGTTAATCAGGTGACCACACAATCTCCAAGCACTGTATAACAGCAAAAGATGGAATGAGCAAGAACAAGATTTAGCATGTAAGAATAGGTTTAACAGTATGAAATAAAAATGTTGATTCATAATTACAATGGATCAGTATTTTCCAAAGTTCAGGGCATTGGAGAGGGTAATGATAAGGGACCTTATAAAGGACAAGGGTTTGTAAGCTCTTTCAAATAACCAAGTGTATGACCTCCGAAGCTGAATTTGATCTATCTTTGTGCTTCTTTTTATGTGGAGTTAATTCTTTGTTAGGTTCTATGCAGTTTTTAACCCTGGAAGCTGTTACAGCCGGGTCTGATTTCATTCTTTCTCTCTCTTTGCCTTCAGAGAAACACCGCAGTGTGCTAAATCAAATTCTAAGGCAGTCCACTGTCCATCTGTCAGAAGGTCCATTTGCAGTTCTTGTAAATCATGTCAGAATACTGGACTTTGACGTAAAACGTCGCTACTTCAGGCAAGAACTCGAGCGCCTTGATGAAGGGTCTCGGCGAGAAGACATGGCCATTCATGTTAGAAGGGAGCATGTCTTTGAAGATTCATACCGTGAACTCCACCGGAAATCTGCTGAGCACTGGAAGGATAAATTCTATGTGGTGTTTGAGGGAGAAGAGGGTCAGGACGCTGGTGGTCTTCTAAGGGAGTGGTATCTAATCATTTCAAAGTAAGTACTGAGAATAATTTTTGTGGTATCCTTTCTTAGTTTGGGCATTTTAAAGGGCATAAGCAGTCACCCCACACTTGCTTTGAAGAAACAGCTGAACCTCACAAATATTCTCCAAGTATCCCCTCTAAGTATCTTTCATAATTTAGGACATAAGTATTGCATTTTCAAGGTAACCAAGGAGATACTTCGCATGAATTTCACAGTTCAGTGATGATTCTAAAGAGCCATTCATGAAATAGGATACCCTGGTACACTAATTCAAATTGGGGTGACTGCATTTTCCCTTTAACTCTCGAGATCTTTTTGTTATAACTGAAATGTGTTATGCACAAATTATTCAAGTTTGGCAAAATTTGAAGTAAAAATGATATTTTGATTAATTTTGGCATTCATTGTGTTTATTGTTTTGTTTCCTTCTCCCTTAGGGAAATCTTCAACCCCATGTATGCATTATTCAGGACCTCACCAGGGGATAGAGTCACCTACATCCCCAATCCATCATCTCACTACAATCCCAACCATCTCAGCTACTTCAAGTTCGTTGGGCGCATCATCGCCAAAGCCATTTATGACAACAAGCTACTGGAGTGTTACTTTTCAAGATCGTTTTACAAACATATATTAGGCAAACCAGTTACGTAAGTAATTCAGAATAATATCCAAAGATGCAAGGTACACAAAATGGTGCTTGTTGTAGGTTTTCGTCTCAGGTCTCACAAAATTGCGCAGCTGTCATGAATGAGTTAATTTTCATAGTATTCCCATTCTTTTCATGTGAAACTCTTCATTGTTGAAACTTTTCATATTAGTAGAGATTTGCCACTCGTCAAAATTGTTGTTTAACCTTGTAGGCTGCCCTCTTAGAGGGCATCTCACTAGTGTGATGTCAAGTTTGCCATTTACTATTGATAAGCAATTAGGGGTTATGAAACGTTAATAGAAGGCAAGTATCAGGGCTCATCGATTCCTAAGCAAAGCAAATTTAATGGATTACGTCAGCGTTATTCAACCTAAATGCCCGACACCCCCTCTGTCTCCTGGTATGTAACCCCATTCGTTGACCTGCCTTAATGTTATTCCTACAGGTACAGTGATATGGAGAGTGAAGACTATGCATTCTATCAAGGATTGGTATTTCTTTTGGAACATCACATCTCTGAGTTGGGCTATGAGCTTACCTTCAGCACAGAGGTGAGTAAAATCTGTCTGTTAATGGGAATAAGAAGCCCCCTCCCCCCTCCCCCTTCCCCACCACCCCTCACCTTACTTGAAACATCCACTGAATCCTTCAAGTCTCTTATTGTCCTTTGCAAGTATTTCATGATATTTTGAAAACATATGTGTTGCATCTTACATATCTTGGGTCCACCTAGGAGTTATTTTATTTAATTTGCCAATTTATTAACAAAAAGATATTGTTACTTGATTAAAGTAGGTTGATATGCTAATTCAAATTGAAGTGACATCATTTTCTCTTTGGAAGATGTAGATCATGTTTTTCTGTTTTTTTTTTTTTCTTTTCCTGATGTAGACCATGTTGAACGTTTTATGAAATCCGTGTATGGTATGTCATTCACAGTGAACTGGAAAACTATTGATAGGGCCTTGTATTTACAATTAAGGGATAAACCGTAAGAATAGAAACGGCAACTATTGTAACACAGGGTGGGCAGTCACAGCACAGTTGTGCTGTTGCGTGTTGAAAATTACAGGGAGATCTGGCAGCTGGAAAGATGTGTTGGTTTGTTTGATCATAGGTGCGCTCGTACTGGCAGAGAGACTTAAGGTTAAAGAAAAAAAGATATGCTTACATGAAGGAAGTCTTTATGTATTATTATGATACTCTGTGCATGTTTCTTCTCTAGTACTTGTCCCATGTTCATGCAGTAAGCATATGCAGCATTAGTCATACAGCTTGAATAAGCTAGACCATTGCATGAAATTAGGTGTCACCAGTTTACACGATTTTCCAGGAATGATTGGCTATGGTGGCTTCTGAGGTGTAGTGTTGTACTAATATTACCAAACATTGCTATACAAATACCTGATATGTTAAATCTCAGTATCATCTAGTAACAATCCAGAAATGAGTGTACTGCACCACAAAATTAAAGGCTATTGTTCACTACATGGAAGTGTCATTTCATGTACATGAGGGACTTACAGTCAAGCATAAGATGTAAAAGTAACCTTTATACCAGTTTAAAGGGCCAGTGATATTGGTTGGGTAAAGTTGGCATTTTAGGCACATTTTATCTATACTGATATGGAATGAATGTATACAATATTGGCTGATACCAATAGTGAATACTGATACAGTGATTTCACTGACTCGGGCACCCGGGTCAATGATGCACAACTTTTCATTTTGACGCACAGACACAAAACTTCTGGGGTCAAACTGACGCACAGCTTTTTCGCCCCAACAATCAGTAATGATAACGCAGTATTGCCAATACATTCATTGGGCAAAATAATTCACAAAATGTAGCACTTTCCAATTCCCATATTGATTATAGACAGATTGAATATCAGGCCTGATGTCTCCCAAGAAAAAGATAGTGGAAAAGCATCACAAATATAGAAAATAAACAAAAAGCAGGAATAAAGTTTGTTGCATTAAACTCAAATTTATTTTGACCCCTTCTCTTTTGAATTTGACTCTTGTAAATTTATTTTGAAGGGTCTGTGACTCCTGAAAAAAATGATGAGTGAAAACCCTGTGATAATTGGTCCAAAGCTTTTTAGTTGTGTCAAACTGGAAATTTGAAGTAGTTCACCTAAAATTTTGAAAATTCATCTGGAAATGGTCAATTAACTTAGTTTTTGTAAAATGGTGGGAACCTCATCTTCATCCATACATTCCTGTTTCTTTACACATTCATAATGTTAATTGTTTACTCACTCTCTCAGTCTGAAAATACCTTTCATGTTGATTTTTGATTTGTTACCATAGAAATGATAAGGTGAGAGGAAAGAAAATAAAAATTGTTTAAATAGTTTTGACTGACGACTGCTTCTGATTTGATTCAGTTTACTTTATACCAATTATAGCATTCCTTTAAATAAAACTGATGTTTGCTCTTTTATCTCAGATTGATGTATTTGGTGTGACAGAGACCAGAGAGTTGAAAGAAAATGGTGCAACCATTCCAGTAACGGAAGACAATAAATTGGAATATGTCCGTCTGGTCTGCCAAATGAAAATGACTCATGCAATAAGTCAGCAGATTAGAAGCTTTCTGGAAGGCTTCCATGAAATTATACCCAAGCGGCTCATTAGCATATTTGACGAACAAGAGCTAGAGCTGCTTATTTCAGGTCTACCCACAGTGGATGTAGATGATTTAAAGGCTAACACGGAGTACCACAAATACCAGAGTAATTCCCTTCAGGTAATCATGAATTTTTTATTCATTTTGGCTTGGTAGTCATGGTGACTATGTGGAAGTTTGTTCAAAATGGTTTATATATCTGTAGTTTTCGAACTGTGAGTTGTTACCACAATTAAGACTTTGAGATTCATATACAGCGTTGAAAACCTTGAAAGTGCTTGAAGTTGAATGGGTTATTGTCAGGTCCTGCAAAGTGTATTTCATTAGAGGGTTCCAGAAAAGTTCTCCAATTTCATACTGAGCTAAGAAACTGGTAGTTATCCTCTTTACTAGCAAATAACATGTATGAAAACATATATCAATAACATCTATGCAAAAGGGTAGCGATTTACAGTACTGTCAAAATGGATAGTTGGGGGGGGGGGGGGGGGGGGGGGGGGAGGGAGCATTGATCTTTGAAATATTTAGGAAAAGAGCTTAATTTTCTTCTCTTGACAAGTGTATTAACCTTCTGTCTTTGATGCTGTAGCAGAGTACTGGAAGATGGATGTAATGTTACATTTAGTTGATCATTACTAACAATTTGTCAGTGAATAAAAGCTGCTGACAAGGGAAATTTGGAGCCAAGTTTCTGCGACTAGTTTTCTGCGACTGTTTATATGAAACAAGTGGAAACATTGGCTTATCAACTTGTAATGTTTTGTAAACTGAAACAAGGACAAAGATCAATTTAAAGTTTTCTTTGGTTCACAGATTCAATGGTTTTGGAGAGCTCTTCGATCTTTTGACCAAGCACTGCGAGCAAAATTCATTCAGTTTGTAACCGGTACCTCAAAAGTACCCCTGCAAGGCTTTGGCTCATTAGAGGGAATGAATGGACCACAAAAATTCCAGATCCATCGAGATGATCGCTGCACAGACAGACTGCCAACAGCTCATACATGGTAAGACAAAATTGATGAGGGATGAGAGATTAGAAGTGCAGGGAGGACAGTAATTGCTAAAAATAGTAATGAGTAGGATTTCGCTTGATGGAAATTCAATTTAACAGCTGATGGGATGTCAATGTCCTAGAAAGAACAAGAAAGGAAATGATGATTTCTGAAGGTTAAGGAGAGCACTCGTGTGTTATGTTGTGGTGTTAGTGACAAAGGGCCAGTCAAAGTGTGTTTTGCCAAGTAAAATGACATCACAAGAAAAGGGATATTTTTATGTATACCAGTTGCCATGCAATGCATTAGGAGTACTTATTTCACACATTAAAAACTCTACCATATTAAGCTTCGTCTTGAAACATCCCAGTCAAAACCACTATCTGATGCCCACACAAGGGAGATGCTTGTGTAATCTTTGCAGTGTAAAATGTAACGGTTTCTTATTCCTTTTAACAGCTTCAATCAGCTTGATCTCCCAGCTTATGAGACCTATGACAAGTTGAGACAGATGTTGCTCCTGGCGATTGAGGAATGTCCTGAAGGATTCGGCCTGGCATAAAATTATGTGTACCATCTAGAATGCTGTGTATCATCACATTCATAGAAAGATGAGCAAAATTGCCAGCAGTGACAGAAGGAGCCAAGGAGCTGGTAGCCAAAACTGGAAGTGATCAAGCTCATGGCTTGTTAATTGTCCTTCTCTGGTCTTGCCAGATCGCATATGCAAAAACAATGGTATGGATAACCTTGTCATTAAAATAGTGTCAAGGAGCTTTGGTATGGAGAGCATAATAGTTCATTCTCTCTTAATTCTGTTAATATATTTCTTGTTATTTCGATGAAGGTTCATTAGAGGATATTATTATATCATGTTATGACTTGAGAGCCTCCATATTATGTATAGTAAGGCAGTTACCTGTGTAATAATAATGATATATATGTCGTTAACATGGGGGAAAAAAGCATTCATGAATTATATCTGATTGTTCTTGAATGCATTCTTTTTTTCACAATATTTTCTTTTTAAGTAAAAATTTGAGCTATTGTGATTCATGTCTAAGAGGAGGCTAAGAATGTTCAAGCAAGGAATATTATATTACTTTATTAAAAGTTCAGAATACGTTGTAAGCCTGTAAGCAAAAGTGTCGATACTGTAAAATCTCCAACCAGTTGATAAACATTTATGATAGAAGCTTGCAGTCAATATAAAGTAAACAGTACCACCTTTCTGTGCCTCATGAGCTTATTTTGTTATAAAAGCTTCTTTGGAGGCGACTTAGTATTATTTGCTTACAGCTTTGTAAATGTGCCCCACCTTTAGTTTATGCATGTTATTACTTGTTTGATGTTAGCACATTCGGAATAACCATGTGCGAGACTTGTTTTCCGTGTGTGTGAGTAAATTAACGGGCTTAATTTGTATGTAGATCATTCCTAGTGACTGTACACTTTTTGTTTTGACTAACGGGAAATATCTGTTGGTTTACCAGATCATCCTGACTGTCAGTATTTGCACTAGGTTGTAGTAACTGAGAGGGACAGTCTTAATGCATTGCTTTATATATCTTTGAATGGTTTTAAAAGTTTATCAAAGAGTCCTGCCGCTAGCAGGAAAAGAACCTTTGCATTCTTGTCATAGAGGCATGTGTTACTGGAAGTCACCAGTTTAAAGAATATTGGAAATACCACAGAGGCATAATTGTCGATTTTTTTGAGGGGGGGGGGTAGAGGGGTGTGGCTCTCACTTTATGTAAGCCACTCCCTGTACCATACCATTGCTGCAGACAATAACTCAGTTCAAGAGGCCACCAGATATACACATGCATGCAATAACATGAATGTTTATCCTGGTGATTTTGGCAAATTTGGACTCCATTTGATAACATTTGTTGAGGTGACCTACGAATGTTATAAAACTGCATCATATGTTTAGCAGAAAATGTATTTTAGCATGGTAAAATGGGTCATATAACATATAGGTAGGCTGATTAAAATGTGTTGACTTTGATGTGCTTGATATCCATCTGAAACAGTAGTAAGGTGTTTTATACATATACATACACAGCCTGTATTCTCCGTTTGCAGTTTTGGGATTGATGGGCTGCATAAAACAAAGACATGCGTACAAAGAAAGGCCATATCTTTGTAGAAACAATTTTTGAGAAGGGGGGAGTGTAACACTTAGTCTTGGTGTATGTGTGTTCATGTATATGATCGTTTATGGCATTTATAACAAGATCACATCCTCTAACATTATGCAGTGTTTGAGGAAGTGTCACCAGTAAAACAGAGAAACATATTTGGCTGTATGATTGTCAAGAATATTTTTACAGGGTTGTTGAAGAAAAGAAGCTCTTTGTGAAATATTCATCTTGTGTCTGATGCTCAAAGCATACTAACATACTTTTACCTCCCATTACTCTAGGATATATTGACATTACTTTCAACATTTTTCCTCAGTGTAACACCAATACGAAAGTATTATAATGATGCTATTCTTCTGGGTAGCATTTGTCATTTATTTTCCCTTATTTTTTTCCTTTGGTTTTGGTAATATAATCTGCCAAAAAAATAAAAAAATTAAAACAAAAAAAAACAAACAACAAGTTCTTTGTAACTATGTTACACATGAACAACTAGACCCTTTAGTCACGTGACATATCAACGTGGCAAAGGTGCAATTATTGCTTTGACTGTGTTATCATTTTGCTAGTACAATAAGGAAAAAAAGTGTACAAAGGTAAATTTTCATTTCCTAATGCGAAAGTTCATATTCAATAGATTTTTGGTTTCATTATCAAATTGAAATTACGCAGTGAACAAAAGAAAGTATCATATAAGCATTACTGTAAATCCAGAAATGAAATAGTTTGGGGTGTTGATTGCACACCTTTAAAATGTTACATATTTTCTAGACTTTTAGTGTTTCTCTTTTTCAACTGGAAGCAGTGTTATTCAGTGAAATTAAAAAAGAGCAGATCAAATTTGAATGAAAGTTTTCTGTTTTAATGTTTGTATTGTTAGTCTTCATCTTTCAAAGTGCTTTTAGTGCATGTGTGTGTTTTCTTGGCAGGAATACTGGCAAAGAAAAGGATTTTGATTTAGTTGGTAAAAGTGTAATATGTTTAAATGGAAAATGCAGTTCCCATCCCCCCATCCCCACACACCCAAATGGAATTAGTGTACCCCATCATCCTAATTCAGGAATAGCTCCTATCAATCATGTGACAATTTTTTTTTATTTATTTGTGAAATGCATGCAGAAAAACTTCTTGCTTTACCTTCAATATTGAATGCTTTTATGCAGAAACATAGTGAAAAATACTTGTTTCGGAATAAGAGATTTTAACGGTTTAGCATATTTTTGAAAATAAAATTGGGGTGGCTGCTTTCTCCCTTTAATATAAAATTAATAGTGTAGGAGTGTGATTACAGACACAGAGCAGTAAGTGAAGAATGGTGCCTCTAGTCCAATTTTGGTTGTATCTTTTAATTGCTAAGAAACCTTTCTGTGTGAAGACCAGTCAGTGACATAGCAGTAGCTGGAGTGTTTTCCATGCAGGGTTTCTTGAGCTTGTCGCCCTCATACCAATACAAAAAAAAGAAAAGTTACAATAGGGTTACTTTTTTATTGTAGTAAACCAGACTTCTGTACCCCCAAACATTGATACCTAGGGTGTTCCCCTTTTCTGCCCTCCAGGCTATTGGGGTGTTGTCAAGGGCGGATCCAGCCCTTAGCTGAAGGGGGGGCAGCTTGAAAAGGGGGGCGCCAACATCATGCAGGGGCCGCATACTCTTGAATTTGACGATTTTTTTTTTTTTTTTTTTTTTTTTTTTTTTTTTACTTTTCGGACAGTTTTTACTTAACTTTTAGGACGCAGGGGGCGCATTTTTCTTGTATTGAGGGGCGCTAGACTGGTCATAGGGGGGGCAGTTGTCCCTAGTTGCCCCCCCCCCCCCTGGATCCGCCCTTGGGTGTTGTGTATTTCTTGTGAATTTGATGCATTATGGCAAGATGTCGGTGCTTCCTAGATATCAAGGATTTGAAAGAAATGATAATTTATAACAGCTATAAGTCTTTGCTCCCTTTCCTTCCGACCAAACACATGCCTTTATCCCTGTAGGTTGTTCACTGGAAGACATGCAGGTAAAATGTGATTTGAGACACTTTGTCAGAGGTATATGTTTGTGCAAATTTTCTATCAAAACTTAAAAGGGTATATATATTGTAGGTCCCAGGAAAGTATCCCATGTCCTTTATCTTGGTGCTAGTTATAGATATTCCTGTTCTGTTTGTCTAGTCTTTTTCATCCTGTTCTCCCCACGTCCCCTCATATCCCCTTCTCTACCCCAACACACATTATAACACACGACCAACCGTGAACTGAACAAGTCACGGAGCAAGCATTTCAGGACCTCGTTCATTCACTAATGGGTCAAATTCCCTATACCCCTTCCTTGGTAGATGAGGCATAAGCGTAAACAACTGAAAAATTGTGGGGTATGACCTTGAGCAGAACTAATGCAAACGCGAAGGACGTGGGGGGTGGGGGAATTTTGTAATCTCAGCTGCTCTGTGGTATGATCCGAGGTAATTTCCCACTTCCATATGTAGTATGCATACAGGATGATTGATGACATATCCTTTGCCACTTCCACTTTTTTCCAGAGCCCTTAATTATAACCACATATTAGGCCCACATGATCCCTACTTCTGCTTTGCGGGTTTAATAGTTTGAAAGATTAACTGGTGGTATTATAGGTCTGACCAAGTAATATACCGATGACTTGAGTCCGCAGGCGCGGATCCAGACATTTCGAAAAGGGGGGGGGCTGAAAGCCCCCTTGAATATTCTCCTAGATTAGCATTATGCTAATTTTCGCGTATTTTTTATTGTTGATGTGGCGAAAAGGGGGGGGGCTGAGCCCGAGGAAGCCCCCCTCCCCCTTGGATCCGCGCCTGGTCCGTTAACAAATACAGCACTTTTTTGCATCTAGACACCATTGAAAACCGGAAAAATTTCCAAAGGGAAGGGGGTACCCTTAGACCCCTACATCAGGACAGTGATCTATGTCCTCCTTGCTAGAAAATAAATATGGTAACCCTAGGTTGGAGACAGATGGTATGATCTAGGGGATATGTAATTGAGTAGTGAACATGTAGCCTATGGATAGGGTAATAAACAAATTTAACAGAGATATACTAGAAGGTGAGTGTGGGAGAATTGCAGGCAGAATAAATGAAAAGGGATGCATAATTCAGTATGATTCTTGTATTATCTCAGCTCATATGATATCCACGGCCGTACACAGCGGGGGCGGACAATTACCCCCGAAATTTTCAAAGTGCATGGTTTCCAACTTTAACAATATACAGAGAAAACGCAGTAAAAATATAAGAAATAGCTGTGATCGTAATGATAGAACTTAAACAATTTCAAATAGGAAGGTGAATACTTTCATGCCTATATCTGTACACATCACCAATCATTTACAGCTCTAGGATGTATTTCTAGCCTACTTTTCTAAAATTCTCGCGCTAGGCGCGATTATGCACAGCTACAATGTTGCTGTTGTTGCCAAAGGTAGCATCAATGGCTTAAAAACGTTTTTAAACCGTGCCAGTTTAGTCATAAAAACGTTTTATAACCAATAACACTCCCTCCCCTCCCTTAAACCCTCCCCCACAACGGAGTTCAATGGCTGAGGTCATGCTTCACATCATATCCACCACCCTCTCAAAAATGACTTTTGTCGCACTAAGTCACAACTACTTTTCGTTTTCCTTTCAAATTAAAGCTGAAATCCCTCAAATATTGCACCATTTGCTATCTATACGTCCTCCTGAAATTACAAATTTTCGCCAAGGGGAGAGAGACACCCGTTCCCTTAAGTCCCCTCCCTCAGGCCACAGATCAGTAATGCCCACTTTTTGCCCCCTAGCAAAAAAGTGTATGTGCGGGCTTGTGCATTACCATTTTTCATGGATTGATTTTACCCATTATTTGAGAGATGGCAGACATGAGATTCGAATTTCAAGGCTGGGTACATGCAGCTTAAAACACGTGCGAAGTGCCGTTTCCGGCCATCTGGAGGGTTTGTAAAGCCAAAAATTTTCTCGCACGCTCCGCGCCAACTGATGGTGGCGCTCCGCTTAGATAGTCTTGACAAGCCTGACCCTCGGCAGTGCTGGCCCCCCATTTGTTACCTGGGCCCCCTAAAAATTTCATCCTAGCTACGCCCCTGGATAAAATGTGTTAATCCCGACGTTGGGGCCGCGCCAAAATTTGCGCGACAGGGTTCGATTAGCTTCCTCTATGGGGAACTGTAGCCTGAAGCCCCCGACAAGGGCGACGGATTGCCGAAAGGTCGACAGCAAAAGTTTGGGACTGCATTTTACGTTTTTAGTCGTGAAATTGGAAAATTTGGGTGTCGGACTTACCATACTGTAAGAAGCTAGTAAGTAAAGTGTTTTGCAAGGCTTGACATTAGGAAGTTCACCTTCTCTCATAGAGTTGTCAACGAGTGGAATAGTCTTGCTTGAGAGGGTAGTTAACTCCACATCAGTGCACTGCTTGAAGGTTAACATTGACAAGTTCTTCCACGACTGTCGTAGTATCTAATTGTACTGGGCTTGTTTGGTGTTGGTTGTTTGTTTTCAGTTAAGATTTTATGGACTTCAGGGCATCTTATGGGGCCTTGGCCCTCCTTTGCCCTTTAACCTGTTATGATATGTTATGTCATGTTATGTTAGGATCTGCCCCCATTTAAATCAAAATATCAAGTACATCACAGAGGCAGTGGCGCCGCCAGGCTTTGGTGATTGGGGGGGGGCACAACAGATGATGTCGTAATGGCACTTCAGTTAACCTCCCCAGTCTGCGCCCAATGCGTTTTTGTGTGTTGTTTGTGCCCCTGCGTTCTTATACAGAGTGGGGATCCTTCCTTTTGTCAGGTGTCACTACACTAAGTTGCCGTCCTGGGGGAGGGGTCTAAGGGGAGGGGTGCCCCCTCCCCTTTGAGAAATTTTTCTTTATGTAAGGCTACTTAGATGCAAAATGGTGCTATCTTTGTGATATTTTTGCAGCCGATCACATATCTGTATGACTGGAAAATGTCCATAATTTAGTGAATTCTAATTTTTCCGACTGGCTGGATGTTTTTTCCAACTGAGTGACGACGCATTAAATATTCCCTTTTTTTATGCGCCCTGCGTTTGTATACAGCAGTGGGCATCTTTCATTTGTCAATACACTGTAAACACAAATTAGTCAAAACAGTGTCTGAATCGACTAACCAGGTTAGTCACGATATTTGACTAGTTTCTGATGATATCTGACTAGTTTTACGATAATGGACTAACAATTATTAGTCAAAAATTCGTCAAACATTAGTCAACGAGGCTTCAAATTATTCAGAAACTAAGTCAATTGGTCAAAAATTAGTCAAATGTACCTGTATAGGGTTTCCTGGAAGCTCGGGATCAAGTACATAAAATGGAACAATGGCATAATGCTTATTACCTGACATCCAAATCATAATATAGAGTATGACGCAAAGCACTTTACAGCTATCGTATTTTTACTAATTTTGAACGAAAATCCACATGAACAGTTTCCAGTAATGGAGAACGGACGGGAGGGAGAATATAGGTGCAGGAAGTTGATATTAGACCTCCCCGATAGGTATAGGAAAAGGGGTGAAGGACAAACAAGCGCGTTTCAGAATGCTTTTTTGTCGTAAGTGTATTAAAAATCACCATCTATCAGGGGCGTAGCCAGGAATTTGTCAAGGGGGCGAATCCTATAGACAGAAAATTTTGACCCAAAATGCCTCCTAGATCGCCTTAAATGGTACTTCCCAGGCCTATTTACCGCATATAAATAGGGAAAACACTAGCAACATTGTAAAAATAAACATTAAAAAAATACCAAAAGTATGCTCAGGGGGCGGCTACCCCCTTCTCCCCCCCCCCTGGCTACGGTACCTGCCATCTATACAGATAATGGCTGCGCGCAAAGCGCTGGGTAAAATTTTTTTGGAAAATGTATAACGGCAAGTACGTTATTTCAACTTTCCAAATCATGCTACAACAACTTAGATTAAAAGATCCCATATTGATGCTAGGCCCCTACAGATTTTGTGATTGTAGTTCCATGTATTATTACCTT